>JAUCMU010000063.1:6271419-6300944 GCA_032275025.1 Enteromius treurensis
TATGTACATGTACTGAACTGTTATTATTCAACCATGCCAAGGTAAATTCAGTTTTTCATTCTATGGCACCTTTAATGCTTTTGCTGAATCCATTGAAGATGGGTCTTTAGGCTCCACTATGACTCAACCAGATAAAGACTTGAGATATATGGATAATTTTCTGCCAATCACATTGCTCAATAATGATTATGAAATCTTTACTCATATATATGTTAATAGACTAAAAGTGGCATTAATAATTTAATTAACGAATCACAATCAGGCTTTCTTAAAGGAAGATCTACTCATAATAATATAAGGCTGGTGATGGATTTGGTGGGGTACAGTCACTTGATGGAGGATGATGGATTCATCTGATTTTTAGATTTTAAAAAAGCCTTCGATAAGATTGAGCATGCCTTTCTGTTTAAATCCTTAAAAATGATTTACAGAGACGTGAATAGTTCAGTTTCCCTCTCTTTTAGTACTACACAAAGATTTCCGATTGGTCGTGGAATTAGGCAAGGATGCCCATTGTCCCCTCTTTTATTTAGTTTAGCTGTAGATATGTTATCCACTTTGGTTAGACACGATCTATCAGTGAAGAAATTCAATGTATTGAAAACTTTAGCAATCAGTCAGCTTGCAGATGACACTACTTTATTTTTTACAAAACAAAGACCAACTCCATCTACTTCTAACCAAAACTGACTACTGATCCAGACTGATGTACCCAGCTTCTGCAGTAGCTCCCTCTTCAGTTATTCTCAAAAATGAGAAAATCTGATATTGTTAAAACATACGAAGAAGGTGGTCTTGGTTGAATTAGAGAGTATGAATACCATGTTAAAGCTTCAGTGGCTTCAAATGTTTTTAGGGGACACTGAGAGCTTCTGGTATTCTTTGCCTTCTGCTTTGTTTCGTAAATTAGGTGGTATCCACTTTTTTCTTAAGTGTGACTTCTGGAATAACAAAATATATTGTACACAGAAATCAATCCTTTTTTTGAGGAATGGATAAATAGAAATATCTGGTCAATACTGGATCTAATGGATGAGAAGGGTAATATGCTAGATTATAATTTATTCACTTTAAAACACGGATTGTCAGTAATATTAAAGACAGCATATCATCTGATCAAGCTACCCTTGTCAAATATTAAGAAATACCTCAGATCACACTTTTGACAAAAATACTGTTAAATATTTCAAAACAGCATTTCTAAAATGTCCTATTTTACCCAAGGCAAAAGAAATGCAGTTCACAATGTTTAATGATATGTACCCTTCTAATAAGTTTATTTTATTCAAAATTTGATCTTGTTACTTATGTAATCACTTAAACGAAGATACAGAACACATATTTTTCACATGTTGTGTATCTCAATCTTTTTTGGCAGGACTGGATGGTAGAACGGTGTGACCAGAAATATCGCTATTTGAAATCTCCTACCTTGTTCACTGTTTTTAAAAATGTTTTTCAGATGCCCTTAGCAAAATAAAAAAGTCAAAGGCAGTTTGTTTGTATTAACTTGTTATCATTTTATTTTTTTATTTAATTTCTGTTTTTATTTTTTTATATATCTGATCTTTTTCCTGAACATTTTGTCATATATGTTACTTAGATCCTAATAATAATAATAATAATAAAATGCAGCCAGAGCCTATTGTTCCGGGTCGGTTCCGTCCAGCACATTTACGGGTCTCTTTAGCTTCGGGTTCTAGTTTTTGGATCCGAAGACCTCTACCACAGACTCATATGTGTGATCAAGAGTTTACAGAGCGTCTAGCTCGCAGTTTGGAACAATGTGTGATTTTCATAATTTCAAAACAAGCCTGAAGTATTTGACGCGTCCACGAAAAAGTATATATAATGAAAATTACTCAGTAATAAAAACAAATACCCAAACTCTGTGATTTAGCATATCAAATGTTAAGTAAACTAGTGAACATATATCATGACAGAAATACTCCAGACAGGTCTTGTTGCGTCAGTAGCCCTGCTCTAGTGCGCAGCGGCTCCGCCCGCATACGTCAGTAACCACGCCCTCATGTGCGCTCCACCCGACAGGCGGCGCGAACGGACGAACTCGGAGAAAAAGTGCGAACCGCCGGCTTTCCGAGCGAAAGTGCCGTGTGTCGGTCTTTAGAAGTATTTAATAATGGACAGAGCCATTAAACGGCCACGAGAAGATGACTGTTTTGTGAACAAGAGGCCGGTTATCGACGCGGACTTTAGGCGCTGGGGCGTCGCGGAGACCGGCGCGTTTCTGCGCAGAGAGGGGCTCCAGGAGTGGGAGCAGACTTTCACAGGTACCGCGAGAAAAACACTGCACTAGACTGTAGTCATGACTGCATTTACTCGTACAGACAGACACAGAGATATTTAACATCGATCTGACGCCCTGCTAAAGAGAAGCTTATCTCAGTGCTGTGGAATTAGAGATATTAAATCTGTTTGTCCTTTACTCCAAAAATACATCTCATTTACTAACGACAGCATAGATGATTCGACCCTCTCACAAGGACTGTCCTAATGTTAGTGAATGAAGTCGCGTGCAAGCAGAGTTGCCGCCAACTTCGCTTGAAAAGTCGCTAGATGACGCCATTAGTTTTTTTTTTTTTGATGACGCCATTCGTTGATTTGCATATTTATCACGTCAGTGCGTCATTTTATTTTACTTCGGTGTGGTCGCATGTAATTTAATGCACCCACATTTTCAATATAACATGTAAAACAGATAATATCTGTTTTAACTGAAAGCTCTGCGCTTTGTTTGTATTGCGCGTGTACTCGTGCACTTACTGGCTGCTGCGAGCAGTCAAAATGTGTGTAAAGAAGCTGTTATATACTTTTGCTTCTTTTAATTAAATTTTACATTTTAATGTTTGCAAATAGATTACAGTTGTACATAAACGTTCGTATTGTGCATTTATTATTACAAATAATATTAATATAAATAATATAATTGATTTATTTGGTTGTATTTCTTATTATGTGTGTGTGTATGTAAAAATAAAAAGCTTTTCTTTACAGATATATTTATATAAAATGTTTATATTTATTTGACATATAATATTCTTATTAATATGTAATATTTGTTCAATGTGATCCTGACTGTCAGTTAAGGGCGAAATAACCCCAAACATTCTTCACTTCATAAAATAATGTCGTTTATAGGTTAGCTCATTCTTTCAATTGATATATATTCTGATTGACCCTGACTATCACTGTATTATTTGTCAAGACATTTCAAAATCACGTCAAACAGCAAATGGGTCCTAGCACTTTCATTAGTTTTGTATATTCAAACACTTATAAAAAAAATATTATTTTCTGAGTGACCCTGACTATAACTGTAATTGTTTTCAAAGTATTTGACTATATAATTTTAAGACCGTTTTAAGTATTTGAGTCAGGACTCAATTGACCCCAAACATCGAATTGTATTCTTTACACTTACACCATCATTTTCAAGCACTCTTAAAAACCAGTCCTGTATCCACCTTTTTCTTCATGACAATGGGACAATTCTACGGGTCAAGTTAACGCAGTCTCTCAGCCGCTCGCTGAACAGAACAGACTCAGAAAGAGGTGTGCGCGCCACTATTAGACACTCGCTGAATGGGGTCTGAAAAGCCGTTAAGTTGGCAACACTGCGTGCAAGAGGTCAGTCTTCTGCACGAATCACACCCAGATCATCTCCATATAAGGACACGGACATCTCGTCAAAGATCCTCCGCGCGCTATCCTTAAAATAAAAGTGGTCTTCTGCTGTGTGTCATATGATGAGTTTTCAGTTGATGCTGTTCACTGTACCACCTATTTGTGATCCATTCCAAGCAAGAGTGGGTAAAGCGGTCCGGGTACAAAAAAATAGTTATGCAAGTATTAGGGCTGGGCGATATGGCAAAAAAAGTGATCACGATTTGTTTTTTCCCATATTGAACGATCTTGTAATGTAATATAATACGGCGCCCCAAAGAGTAGAGACATGACAGGCTTACGCTTGTCAGACACTACGTGATGACATTACTGATATGCAAATTAGAGTGTGACATCATCTGGCAACATTTAGCTACTTTTCGGGCAGACAGCTACTTTTCATTTGTAATAGTGCACCCCCTATAACTGATCTGCCTCGCAGAGGAGATCATTTGTGTGCATCTGTGTGAAACACGCATAGGAAAAAAAGAAGGACAGAAAGAACGGCTCCCACAAAGCCGCGAATCGGCTCCCATCGTTCATCTTTATGAGCCGTTCAAAAGAATCGGGTTCGTCCGCGAACGTCACAACTCTAGCAGACAGCGCAGTGCCAGGAAAGCGGGTTGTGATTTGTTGTCATGCACTTTACTGCAGCATGTTATGCACGTGATCTAGAAAGTATACCCACAGCTGATCACCGTGATCGAACTTAATTTGATCGCGATCACAAATCGAGATCGTATAATCGTCCCTACCTGCCCTACTTCGGATGTTGACTACTGTATGCAATGCCATTCAAATTTTGGGGGTTGGTAAGCTTTTTTTGTTATGTTTTTGGTGGACGCCTTGCTTACAAAGGCTGAATATTGTAATAACAATACAGTAATATTGGTAAATACAAAGTTCGGTTATGAAACTCTTGAAACACAATCTTGCATAATGACATCACATGGCACAGCTGGTTATTTTTTGGTACTTTTTGTATCAATAACCAATGAGCTGTTGATCAACACTTGGCCAGAAACCCTCCACCATCCCCAGCTCCACCTGTATTGATCTGCTATGGGGGATCATCAGAATTTGTTTGAAACTTTTTTTTGTCATTTTTGATCGCTTTAATGGATCCTTTTTGACCATTTTTTTTTTCTTTTAAAAGAATACAGCCCCCATACTGAATTAATGGATGTGTATACATATGTAACAACCGTCTCATCTCCAAATATTTGAGCTGAAACATAAGCAATAAATGCTCTTTTTTTAAGACATGAAAAACTGTAGAACCTTCTATCTAGATTCTAATTAATAGTGCATGTTTCCTAGCAACATTTTCCTTATTCATTAGAGTTCATTCCAATTATCATCAGTGCAAATATAAACTTCCGCAAATACTTTAAAAAAGCCCGGAATATTAGACCTGTTCTGGTATTCTCTATCCAAATGACAAAACTGCTCTTTGTGTTACTGCTAAACTACTAAATTGCCTCTGCAGTCTCGGTTTTGAGACATTCTGTCTAGCAGATGTCTTGCTGTCCCTTGCTTCCCCAGCAGTTTTGTCTTTCTAAAGTACAGGCCTTTGGAAAACAAAGAGTACCAAAGTCTCAGGGTTCCTGACACCTCCACACACTACAAAGCAGCCCACTGGCCCTCACAGCCCGTGAAAAAAAAGAAAGAAAAAAAAAAAGCTGGCCTGTAGACTGACCGCCAGGGGAGATGAGTGTTACACAATCCCCCGCCTTCTCTCAAAGACTGCACAGTGCAGAAAAAGGAAGTGGAGGGCCGCTCAATGCCACCATTCAGCTCTGCTCCCTCCATGTGGGTGAATACGGCAAGAACTAAGCCCTGCTTTGTCGCCGAGTCATGCCAAGAGAAGCATATGTGTTTCCATTAGCTGATCATGAGGGGGTTTTCAATCATTGGCCCACCAATCCAAAAACTGGCACTCTGTTTTGCTAATGGCCCACTGTGAACGAAAAAATTGATCATCGTCAGGTTATAGCACTTTGAAACTCAGAAACTGGAGTGTTGACTGACAGTTTTAATTTTTCCTCGTTACAGTCTCGTCATATTTTCCTTGATTGCTTCATCCAGTAGGAGTAATATGATGAGTTAACAGCAAATGTCAATCAACCCATACCAGGGATACAGTAGGGATCTCTGCATGCACAGACAGCTTATTAGAGCCTTTGATTTTCATATTGTGCAATGCATTAAATATGAAGAATAAATACAAAAGTTTTGGGTCTTCAGTGTACGATTTTTAACTGATAGAACTGAAGTTTCTGGAAAATTAAAGTGAAATCCTTGTTATTCTTAATTTTGTCTGCTGTGAAGCCATCTTTTTTATTATTATTATTTTAGCCTTTTTTCACCCACTGTTTTACTCTTTAACTCTTTTGTCTGTTTATTTTTCAGTTATCGAGGAGAAAGGAGTGAAGATGAAGCTAACGGTAATTGACACCCCTGGATTTGGAGACCAAATCAACAACGAGAACTGGTGAGAGCATTATTATCAGATTAATTCAGAGTCTAAAAATTTCAAAGCACCTTTTAAACATGCCGTTCGAAATCTGATTTAATTTAGAAAATAAACAACGCTTTAGAATTATGAATCGTTTTAAAATAAAATGTAAAAATTAAGACACTGTACTCTTTCTAGGTCACTAGTCAAAACCTATAAGTGTATTTGTGGCTGACATTTGTGACCTTTTGTACAGAAGGTCAGATGTTCAGCTAAAGCACAAGATGCTCTTTGGGTCTTTATAAAATCAAGCTGGAGAACATGATTATCAGGTTTTACACAGAACCAAATCCAAAAGACATCCTGATATTCATGTTGATTCCACTGTATATTTAATGTATGTTAATAATATCCCTAGATCAGGCGACTCCACTGTAGCTGTTCAGATAGCACTACAACTGTGTGAGATACATTCCTTAGTAATCAAAGAGCATTTTGGCATAGGCTTTACACTGAAATCATGCTTTGGCTTTGCCTGACTGCTACGTTAACTTGGAAGTATAAGCATATGTTGTTAATTGTAATGCTAATCCTTCCCTATGTCTTTCTTCTCAGCTGGGAGCCCATTGTAAAGTATGTCAATGAACAGTATGAAAAATACCTGAAGGAGGAACTGAATGTCAACAGGAAGAGAAGAATCCCTGACACCCGTGTTCATTGCTGTGTCTACTTCCTGCCAGCCACTGGACACTGGTGTGTGTCAGCTTCCTGCACCCATCATGTAGTTCACACCTAGACATGTGCGCCAAAATGCTGTTATTATGGCACAGCTTTATTTTTAAATCATTAACAAATGCGTCTTACTGAAAACAGCTGTGAGGTAATTGCTGTCTTTTAAATGCAGTGGACCTTAACATATAGACATCATTTGTAAATCGTTTTAACATTTTGATGTTTAATGTTTGCAATACATCTTGGAGTACATGCTCTACTTGGATTTTTGGTTGCACTTTATTTTACAGTATGTGTACTCACATGTACTAATACTGTACAAGAGCGTACTGGTAATATAAGATAACTACATGGGGTAGGGGTAGGTTCAGGGTTAGTACCTGGTTATTACCTAGTTATGTAATTACTACAGTAAGTGCATAGTATGAATTTTTAGCTGTCATTACTCTAGTCTTCAGTGTCACATGATCCTTCTGATAATCATTCTGATTTTGCTGCACAAGAAACATTTCATATTATTATCATCATCAATGTCAAAAACAGTGCTGCTTATTATTTTGATGGATAGAACGTTCAAAAGAAATCTTTATTAACATTCTAAATGTATTTACATTAACTTTTTGATCAATTTAATGTATTCTCACTAAATATTATAATAAAAAATTATTTTAAAAGCTAAATAGCTATGTGGTTTGTATATAGAGAATACATAAAAAGGTGTTGAATGCTTATACGGTCTAAAATGGACTTTAGTAATGATCCATCCTGGTCTTCTGCAGGTTACGCCCTATAGATGTGGAGTTCATGAGGAGACTGGGGAAGATCGTGAGCATCGTCCCTGTGATCGCCAAAGCAGACACGCTCACTCTGGAGGAGCGGCTAGAGTTCAAACAGAGGGTGAGCTGTCCGTCATCAACACCTGCGTGCAGAACTTCACTCACATTTTATGATATTCAGGCACAATCGGATTCACCCCCCTATATTTCCACACCCACAAGTAAATATTCAGCCCTTCGCATAATTGAGGTCATGAATATGGATGACCTGCTGCTGCAAATGCTGGAATTCTCCAAATTCACAGTTCAGCTGTGTGGAGTAAAAAAAAAGTGAGATGGATTGAAAAACCTGGGCTGAATAGAGCGAGAGAGAGAATCATCGCGTTCGAATATCTAAAGGTCTCTTGGCATGCGGCCGCTAACTCTGGGTTGGAAAAATGAATAGGCCACAGTAAGGTTATGAGCAGTGTCTGCGACGTCTCCGTCGGGAGACGGCCTCTCCTCTGACTGATGTATAGCTACTACTTGGGCCCAGGCCACTTGCCATCAGTTCTCCCCACGGAGCACTTTTGGACAGCTCCGATGGCACGGACCGCAGGGCCAGAACAGCCCCCGCACACAGTGTGTCTCCTATCAATATACACCAAACAACACTCCTAATGATGTACTCTGTCATTTCAGCCCATTATCCAGAGCTGTCTCTCACTGCTCAATAGCCCGAGCAGAGCGCCGTGCGGGGGCGGACGTCACACTGTGCTCAAGATATCAATCGCTGATATCATATCCATGTACAACAGCCGCACTCCAAAATCCTCCCCCACACGAACACATGGCAGGAAAGGCATTAATGTCTAATGCTTAGCACCTCGGGCCCGAAATTCTGGTTGCGAAAAAAAAAAAAAAAAAAAGTGAATTTCCCGGTGAAATTTACTGTGGCCTCTGAGTGTAAGAATGCATGAGGGTTGAGATGGAGACTAGTAGAAGAGCTGCAGGGAGAGAAGCTGCTGTCATATTTCACCCCCGGGGCGTGTGTGCGGGATTTGTGTATTTGTGTGTGTGGTAGGTTGTAAAAATCAGTGTAAATCCATCTAAACTTGAAGCTTCTCTCTGCAGATAAGACAGGACCTCCAGGCCAACGGGATCAGAGTGTATCCACAGAAAGAATATGATGAGGACCCTGAAGACCGGATACTCAACGATAAGATTAGGGTATGATGACACTACTTTTAAGAATTTATGGGTATGAATTTATTTAGTTCACCCTAAAAGAAACATTCCTGTCCAAGGGTTTAGAAGCAAAATTGTAACACAGGTATCATTTGTGGGGTGGAATATCAAGTCATTCAAGATGTGGGTGAGTTTGTTTCTTCATCAGAACAGGTTTGAAGAAATTTAGCCTTACAACAGTTGCTCACTAATGAATCCTCTGCAGTGATTGGGTGTCCTCTGCCAGAATGAGAGTCCAAACAGCTGATAAAAACATCATGATAATTCACAAGTAATGCATATGACCATCAATCCATCAAATCCATCAAATAGTTTTTTTTGCAAGAAATACATAATACATTTACTGTTTCTGCTTGTTAGCAGTGCTTCATCTCTGCATATTTCGCTACGGATTTAGACAAGATGATGTTGTCATTTGTCCAAATATTATGGATAGAGGACTCTAGCTGGAAACTAAAAATGGCTTTTCGCTTCACAAGATGTCAACTGATGGACTGGAGTTGTGTGGATTATTGTCATCTGTTTGGACCTAATTCTGATAGCACCCATTCACTGCAGAGCATTGTAATGCTCAATGTCTCAAAATATGTTTTGATGAAGAAACAAACTAATTCTCATCTTGGATGGCCTATGATACTAATGGCACATTTTCATTTTTATGTGTACAATTTCTTTAGTTGCTTTAAGTGGGTTTTATATTTTGTACTTAATGAAATGTTGGTGAATGTTTCTTTCAGGAAAACATCCCCTTTGCTGTGGTGGGAACAGATAAGGAACACCAGGTCAATGGAAACAAAGTCTTAGGAAGAAAAACAAAGTGGGGGATCATCGAAGGTAAGAGTCTGAAGACTATGAATTGGTGGACACCAGTAATATTTAGTATTTTGAATGCTGGTTTCTCCGCCAGGCTTTTTAACTAGTTTCGTCAGAAGCAAATGTTGGTTGACCTTCATGGAAACCCATGCTGGTCTTTTCAGCAGGGTAACTATAACAATTGTCAAATTGAATTGTGTGATGCTGGCAAGATTGTCTGGGATTTAGGTTATTCAACACTGCCATCAAGTGGTATGTTTCGAAAGTACAGTGAAGCAAAATCCCCGGATGAAGTCTTGAACATGCCTTTGTGTTTTGTTTATTTCAGTTGAAAATGTTGCGCATTGCGAGTTTGCACACTTGAGAGATCTTCTCATCAGGTGAGTCATTTTTTTCACTTGCAAGTCTTCAAATACCATAACAGAATAATAGTATATACGTCATATTATGATCTTGCTATTTAGGTCAAATTGGAGCAACCCATTGTAACCCTTGCATTATGATTGACCGGATTAGATCATGTATAACACACTTCTCTCTAGCTTTCTGTTTTTAGAAGATCAGTAATATCCCATACTAGTTTAGAATCAAATATTCAACTATAGGTGGACAGCCAGAGGTAAAGGCTGACTCGTGATATTCCCCAATAGCCCAACATGTGAACTAAATTATTAGACATTTGTATTTCATCCCATAAACATTAACTAATTAGTAAATAAACAAAAGGAATGCTAACAAATTTATATCATAATCACATATTATATAAAGAAATTCCATTAGCATTCCTTTAGAACTTTGAATATATTGATACAGTATATTTAATATATTATCCGTATTGCATTGCAGAACACTTCAGCTGCTATTTAGGTGAGACACGGGACAGGTTTGGTGGTAGGGGTAGGTTTAAGGTGTAAGGGAATTAATTACAGATGTATGTATTTATTTCTTTTTTTAATGTAAGTACAATGTTAAAGCATTTATGTACTCGGTAAGTGCATTGTATCAAAGGATTCATTTGGGCCCAAACTATTTCACTTTTACAAACCTTTTTTTTGATCTAACCAGATGAAATGGTTATCAGCTTTCTAAATTAGATATAAGAGCAGTGGGACCAAACAGCTCAGGAAAGGGACGGCTGAGAAAGGCCTTTCGTGAGCTCAGTAAAGGACAGGTTGATTACAGAGTCCAATCGGGTGAGGCCAGGTCACAGAACCCTCTCGCCGTAACTCTTGGATGGCGGCCCGTGGACAGATGGTTTGAGAGTGATCCCCTGCTAGAATGGGAAACAAAAGATGACCGTTATAACTCTCCACACTTTTGAATGACCTTTCACACCTTTTGATCGGCCTCCTGCTGAAGCCGAGATCAAATTACACCAGGAAAACACCAACCGAATCACACAAAGAGATCATAAAAAGCTAATGTCGTCAGAAAACAGTTTGATTCCACATAAGAGAATGACTTTTATTTTACACTGTGCGTATGTTATTGTGGGATCAAAATTGATATTGTGCTCTACTGCGCTCTGCTTTTCAAGGTCCCACCTGCAAGATTTGAAGGACGTCACTCACGACATCCACTATGAGACCTACAGGGTGAAAAGACTTAACGAGAGCAATGCCAACGGACTGACGCTTTCACCTTTGACCCTGGAGAACGGTACTCTAGAGAAGAGCGATGCAGAGAGTCACCTTTGAAAGGGATGGAGCGTCAGTCAGAACGGGAGAGATGAACATTTCACTTCTAGATTGCCATTGATGGAAAATCCACACGTTTGACTAAAGACATTTCTTGCTTAGGCATGTAAACTTCATATATGAGTCTATTTTTGAAAGGAATCTATATTGTGGGTAGGGATCCGGGATGAATAATGGGTAGAATTGAACCAGCTTTTGGCTAAGAGAAAGTTTCCCTTCTCCATTTTTTTTCTTTTTTGTTTTTGTTTTTTTGGCTGAATGAATGGCACAGAGGGTTGGCATGTTGGAAAATGTGTGTGTTCCTGTTCACCTGACACCTCACTGGATGAGAAAATCCCATAATCCCTATCTGTGTTACTGCACCTATACATTTACACTGAACCAGCAATGTGACATTCTCCTTTTGAGCTTTTATTTTCATAAGTAATAGTTTTATTTTTTTTTTCTGCAAAATATGATCTTTCCCTGTACTTTTGTAAAAGAAGAGGTTAAAGAAACTTTAGACAAATATTTTTGTTACCATAGCTGCTTTGAAGCTGAAGGTATTTTCTTAACAAATCCTTAAAGAGTCTCTTACTGCTACTCCATGCTCCACAAATGACTGCTGTGATGATAGCCAGCGTGTTGACATAACGGGAAATATTTCAAACATAACCTTTGACCTTCAAGGTCTGGTGTGAAATGTTTTACTATTGATCATTTCTAATGCAGAGGTGGAATAAGAGAAAGTCGATTCTTACTGATGTTTGCCGTACAGTAACAGGTCAAGCTTACGGATTTACGTAGGGATGTTTTCCTTTCACTAACCTAGTTTAAAGGTACACATTGTGCTGTTTACTTCTCTCCACTGCTTATCAAAGCTATTGTACATATCCATAATGTGTTCTTATTTTCTATTGCAGCATCACAATTTTTTACTCCACATGTATTAGCGGCGTCATCATCGTTTCCTTGTTACTAATATTACTATACATGTAAACACCATTGATTTATGATTAAAAAATTGCCACCGTTCAATATTGATGTGGAGCCACTGATCAATGCTACTAGTTTCATTGGAGCTTAATATTTTCAGAAGCTATTCGACCAGTAGTGTATGCTTCAGAAATCTTTCCAATATGGTAATTTGGTACTTATGAAACATTTTGTTTTATATTACTATTATTACTGTTTTATTAGTTTTATTATAAGTTGGAAATGGTTGTGCTGCTTGATGAAGTCCAGAAGTGATTTTTTAAAACTCTTTAATCTGAAAAAAAAAAAAATATATATATATATATATATAAATTATCATTGGACTTTATAAATGTTTTTACTGTCACATTTGTTCAGTTGAATTAATCCTTACGCTCTTAAAAGTGAAAGTGATTCACAATGCTATAGAAGAACCTTTTTTGTCTAAATGGTTCCATAAAGAATCTTTAAAATCTGAAGAATCTTCTTTCAGATTATAAAAAGTAAAGGTCCGTTCGCACCAAGCACAATAACTATAAAGATAACGATAACTATATGTGCGTCCACACCAGAGAGCGATAGGTTTATTATAAGCTCGAGCGCGTCTGTCTCTTTAAATTGTCAAGCGCGTGAAGGATTGATTCTGATTGGTTGTCAATTTTTCTATCGTTCTGAGAATAATTCCCAACGATGTCGTTTCTCTGTCCTTTATCATTTTAGTTGTGGTGTGGACGCTCCTATTCTTTTAACATTGAAAACGATTTTTAGAACTACATCTTTTTTATTATCGTTATAGTTATTGTGCTTGGTGTGAACGGGCCTTCAGAAAGAGATGGTTCCTTAAAGATCTTTGACCGAATGGTTCTTTGTGGAACCAAAAATAGTTCTTCGGTGGCATTTCTGGGAAGAACCTTTTAAGCACCTTTTTTTTTTTTAAGTGTACTGAATCAAAGTAATCACTTAAAAAACAAAAACTTACCAACTCCAAACTCTTAAATATTAGTGCATGTTAATATGTTTATGTTATAGTTTTATGCACAATGTCTTGTATATATAGCCCAATAGTATAAACTCATTACTGAAGACTGACAGTTAGGTTAGGCAGGAGTCTTTCTGTGTTAAAATCCTTAATCATACCTCAACATTTGCTTCACCTTTGATCCGTTTTCTTCTTCTGATGTCCTTGTTTCTGTTTCTATTATCTGTGAAAGCTACTAGGCACCAAGTGAAGGCGTTTTCTTTGTGGCTTTGTGGAGTGTTAACATCAGGCTAAATTTTCCAAAATGGCTTACTTGAGACTCTTATATAACCCATGCTTGTAAAGCTGAGCCTCAAACTTCCTGATTGAAACATCTTTTATCAAGCTCTGCGGGATAGGTTTTTGTTGACCTGCAAAGCAAAACTAAGCTTTTCTTCCTTTTTAGAGCCTTATTCATAAAAAAAAGGTCTCTGGGGTCAAAAAAGTTTAATATAACCGGTGTGTCTCAGGCAAGGTAAATGTGTTTGTGTGCATGCACTTTCAGGAAGCAACATTCAAACATACAGTATCATGTCTTAAAGGAATAGTTCACCCAAAAACGAAGAATCAATCATTTATTCTCCTTACGTCCTTTATATGGTGTTCCAAAGAAGCAAGCCGTACAGTTCCCAGTCTCACAGCAATTCGTCACTCGTACAAATTCACACATATTTTGTTAAATCGCACATTTTTTTTACGAGTTGTGAATTTGTACGAATGACCTACACCTAACCCTACCCCTAAACTTACCCGTCACTGAGGTTTAGACAAATCCTACAAAATCGTATGAGTGACGAATTAGTATAGTTAGTCATGTGACTGTTGGTTTGATCATTAAATTTATTTTGGGGTGAACTACGCCTTTAATAATTAAATGTAAGAAAATTAATGACGCAAATATGGTGCTTATTTTGTACAACTTTTACTAAAACGGTGCAGACTGGAACCAACCAACTGAAAACAACAACGCTTGTCTGACAAGGCACTGCAGCCATGAGATGGAGTTCATAAAACTGTGTCTTTTTTTTCCTCTTTCAATTTTAAATGAACCACTACAACAGTATTTACAGAACCAAATGTACCCTAAAGAACCGAGAGCTGTGACATGCCCGTGTCACACCAGAGAAATAAAATACCAAATAAACGAGAGAAACATTTTTAGATGATCAGAGTGAGGCAGATATTTTACATTGCTCATCAGGCTGTTGAACCACAGGTACCCAAACCAAGTGCTTGCACCAGAATAAAAGTCGTCGTTACGGACCCTGTATGAATGTCAAAAGCATTACTAATATTGGTTTAGTATTACATGTACAAGTACATACAAAGAGCCAACAAAAGAGCTGTTTTCGGTTGTTGAATCATGTCGTTCTCAAATCTTAAAAAAGAAACAATCCTGACATATGTTAGTTGGGAAGAGTTAGAGGAACAGATGATTTATGCTATTCGCTTAACAATTAGAAGCACCAGACATTTAGAGTTAAAAGCAAGCTGGAGGGTGAACAGAAACTGCCAACACACTCTGGATGTGGTAAGCTAGTAAAAACCCCTTCGGAGAGCAAGAGGAAACTGGCCTTGAAAATGGTTTAAATTTACAGTGGAAATCAGACAGAACCACTTCATATCTTCCAGCCACATTTGTCTGGTAAGGAAGCGAAATTTACACAGTAGTACCAGTATTTCATTGACTTTCATTGAAAAGTAAGCCTGCCTCAATCGCATAAGGAAGGCAGCAGGCGTAACGTCAATGTAGACACAATAAACATCTGTTAATGTCCCTGCATTTAGCCCGTATTAACATGTCTTTGATATTAGCTCAATGTACAAAGTGAAACAAGCTGAAGTCTTTTATTCTATCCATTGCTGATGTTACTCATCGCTAAAAGACATGAACCTTTTTGCATATCTTGCCTCTTTCTTGACCAGGTTTCTCCACTGGCTCGTTTCGTTGAAAGCGGTATGGACACGTGCGCTTAGAGCCAGGCAGCCTTATAAACAGTTGAAACCTGCTGACAGATGACCCTCGACGTATTGATAGATATTTACAGAATACAGTGGGGTTAGTGCATGAGTTATTATATTTATATTTAGGGTTCTATTATGTGAAAAAGTTCCCACACACATAAACTCTCATTCTATACAAAGAGGGAAAAGGCTCGGTTTGGAAGTGAAAACGATAGTATTTATACAAGATTAATACAATATCTCCGACAGCTTCATACAGTTGTCCTCAAATACTATGCAATGCCTTAGCGATATATTAATAATCTCTCTTTATTTCAGTCATCTCAAATGGTCATTTCTATTATGGAGACATACGAAATGAAAAGCGCTTGGATGGGATTTCCTTCAGATCTTTGCTAGTGAATAAAACCAGTCGCACTCTTTGTAAGACTATCAAATGAGTGTAAATACTGCAATATTTCTATCAGGATACCTCAAAACAACCAAACAGAGCTACAATTTGAGCGCAGGCATATGAACTGGTGCAGAATATTTAACATCCAATGCCGATTCACTATTACCAAAAGAGGTGAACAAGATTAGTCATTGAACACAAGAACATGGTCAGCGGTAGGGTAAGAAAAGCTCATCGTCACGGTCTTCCCGCCATAAAAAAAAAAAAAAACACGCGCCTCAGAGACCACGCTTTTTCTAAACCGTCAAAAAAAAAAAAGAGTCAGTTCATCTGAATAAAGCTCAACTCTAATTTCCATAGTAGACCCCATCAAAAAGAAACATGTTCTACTTCTAAATAAAACTTGTACAATCCTGGCAAAGGTAATAAATAAATAAATATGTGCATCGTGTCAATAAATTAACCCGTTACCAATGATAAGTCAAAGCAAATAAATATGTAACAACTTCAATGAATCAAAAGATAAAGTCACACAAGGTAGTGAGATTAAAAGTCTCTGGGGATCTCGCCCGGATAAGCAGCAGCCGCCAACCCTGATTAGCCGTGACCCCTCATTAAACAGGTCACTATTTACAAGAAGAGAGATCGACTGTCTGAGGTGAGTGCTAATGCTTATGCTAATGTGCCTTTTAGTAGGTATAATCTGTTATCTTTTAAAGCCTGGTGAATTTAAAGTGGAATAGTGTAGTGTCCACTTAAAGACTGCGATGTCGGAATTATCCTGACAAAGTTCTCATCTGTTTTCTTCTACACTTTTTGGAGTATTTTTGGAGGTTTCGAATAGCTGGAGAAAGCTAGAATTCATTCGTCTCAACTGTACACAAATTAAAGGTTCCTTACTGGCAAGAATTGTTGTTAAAAGAACTGTTCACTGCAAGATTCTTTGGAAAACTGAATATGCCTTTGCTTCTGGAACCTTTCTTTTTAAAAGATAGCTGTGAAGTCAAAATATTATCAATCTAAGTTTGAATGGCTGCTTTTTGCATTCAGATGATGTAGTTCAGGCATGTACGAGCAGGGGTGCTAACCAGCCGTGGTTGGAGTGGAACAGCAGTCGACCAGTACATTTCTGTACCCTTTCCTGAAGAAAAAAGTACAAAATTGCATGTGCCATGACCATATCTGTCCACAGATGATGAGAATATCTAGAGGTAAGCACACTTCACCAGTTAGAACATAGGGGTGGCTTTTAAATAAATGATTGGCCAATCAAAGACCCCAAAATTGTTCACCATGCCATTATTTCACCAGGTTTAAGTAGGTGAACTTTAAGGTCAACATCAGCATTACATCAAACCTTCTGAGATGATCTGAGCAGCACGTTAATCTCCTGAGAGGACAAATGCCGGGTTCCATATGGGGTATGGGGTGGGTTGGAAAATGACCTGTATTCTACATACCCTAAGATAAGATGAGGTAGGCACCACAGATGAGCACAACAGTGAGAGCGAAGAACTTGGCACCTCTGAAAATAAAAGAGGCGCTGCTAACCTAAAAGCAGACATTGCTTAATGGGAAAGCAAAACTGCTAGATGAAGAGAGACTACTGTAATAAGCTTGTGTGGGATGTGTGTGATATCTTTAATTACACTGGCCTGCCTTTGCATTTGATGCAAATCACTGTAAACCGTATTCATCAGATGTATTTAAAAGCACTAGGGCGGAAAGAGACACTGTAAGAAACTATGGTAGAACTGCCATGCTGTCCGCTGCTGTATTGTTTTGGCCTGGTGACAAGTAAGCAATGACGTGCAGTTTCAGTCTATGAAGGGCTGTCACGTGGCCCAGGTGCATTATGGGATCACTCCGAGATCTCATCTTCATTTGAATCAGGATTAATATGGAAACCTGCACATAAGCCTCTAATATCGATTGACATCAAAGTGGAATTAAAATAAAACAGGCAGATGAAAAAGCCAAGCTATCGTTTGTACAAAGCACAGTCCCTTTGAACTATATTAAAATGTTATGAGCAGTTCCAATCCGCCCTGCTCTCCCCGACTCGAAATATCTGGAAATGTCTTTAAAAGAGCAATCTGCTGGGAAAAAAAATAACCTCCTGACTTCTGATTATGCTGGTTCCTTCTGATTAAGGACAGTACCTCTTAATACTGTACCTTCACCGTACCTGGATTTCCATCTTATTCAAAGTGTCTGAAACCTCGAACTCATACCATAAATGTGTCACAGTAATCCTTATCATCAAAAATAATACTTAAAAAAATAATATTTAAAAAAAAAAAAGACCAAAAGAGAACTGCATGACAAAAAGCAAGTAGCGTTGACGTGAAAATCTACGTAGCTGTTCATCTCTAAAGTCCTCTTTCTTTTTCCCTTGATAAGACACAGAGATGGAGCGGCAGCACCACTGAGGGGAGCGAGAGACCCGGATGGCGCTGGACAAAAGCGGAGAGACCCTGTTGCAGTGGCTCCTTAACCTCGTTCTTTCCCTTAAACGTTTCGGTTTCCCCTCTACCTTTCCCTGGATATGAGAGACAGCTCAAACAGGCAGCGCACACCTTTGTCACGTCAAGATAAACAGTTTAGGATGAGACGTGGAAGCTAGTCTCACAGTTCAGTGAAGGATCATGTTTCATGTATGTGTGGGGGCTGATTCTTATGTGTCAGGTTATTTAATGAAAGATCTAGCCTCTGACCCACTGCGCTTTGTACATTTTCCCTCTCGCTCTCGTCAGTCCAGGCCCGTTCCGACCTTTTCGTTCAGATTTCCCTTTTTGTCTTCCGTGTCAATTATCCCTCTTCACCCCTCCAGAAAAAAAAACCTTCCATTCAATTTCTCTCGTTGATTCTTCCTGTGGGTCCAGGATGAAGTTGGGTTTATCATCAGTCTGTAGGAGGAGGTTTTGGTGATGTGGTGGGTGCTGGTGCCCATGAAACTCTTTGCTCTACTCGATGACCATGCAGCGCGGCAGATGCTGGGAGTAATATTTGAAGAGTTCGGCTGTGGCACCCGGGCAGTTGGTTAGTTCCAGCTCCTCTAGCTCCTGCAGTTGGATCAGGCCTGATAGGCCAGTAGTGGTCAGCAGAGGGCACCCTGACACAGAGTAAATGAGAGCTGGTCAAATACAAGCGCTAGCAGCCACCTCCACTCAGCAGCTCACTTCCTGTTTACAGTGCTGTGTGACAACAATGCTGCATCCATTTACACTATGCCCTTTAAGTATGTACTCTTTTGGTGAAGAAAAGTATACACTTTTGAGTGTGTAGTAGATTTGAGATACACTTGAGATCTTCTTCCGAACATGCGGTGTCATTTCATTCTAGAACTTTAATAGGGCTTTCTCATTATCATCCTGCTGTATCAGGAGTGTTTTTACCTGCTAGAGAGAGAAGACGAAGACTCCTCATGCCATATAGATGCTGTAACCCAAAGTCTTGCACCTAAAAGCACAGGAAATATTTTGGTGATGAGACATGCTATAAAATAGATCTAAGTGTAACGTAATTTAGATTAAGTTAATGGATAACGCATAGGTCAACTACGCATAACTTTCTTTTCATAATAGCACTATCCTATTAAGCTGACTCCAACAGTTGCACAAACACTTACCTGACAGCACCAGCGAAGGTACAGGCTTCTCAAAGTTGACATGGTAGATAAGTAACCCAGGCCCGTATCTGTGATCCGCACACACCTGAATACAACCATATACAGGAGATTCGTAAGCACACAATATGATTGTAGTATTCATTCTTTCCAAGTACCGTGTCTACTTCCAAAGAGGCTCTGTAAGAGGAAATATCAGCAAGATTTACTTTACATAATGCAGACTCAGCACACTCACCGGTCCAGAACCAGCTCCTCCAGCTTGTGTAGGTCACAGGCGATGTACTCAAGGGCCATGTCAGTAATACGGGGGCACCAGGACAGATCCAGACTCCGGAGCTTCCTCAGATTCTCTGCAACCAATTCCACGCCGTCGTCTGTGATCTTGGAGCAGCCTGACAGGCTGAGGGAGGTGAGGTTTGGCAGGCTGTGCACCATGTTAACTACGCCATGGTTGGTGATCTCCCAGCAGGAGTTCAGGCGCAGCGTGTGGGTGGTGTAGCCTTGCTTGGCGGTGAAGTAGGCCATGGCTGTGTCGGTCACGTGATAGGCCTGCAGGCTGAGCTCCGATAGGTTGGGAAGGAGCTGAGAAATGGCGGCGATGGCGTCGTCGGCCACGTTGATGCAGTCGCTGACGCTGAGAGAGGTAAGCCGCGCATTCAGGCTGGACCACAGGCCGGCTTCTGTGAAATCATTGCAGCCGGAGAGTTCAAGGTGCATCAGACCCTGCATCTGTTCCAGCATCACCTGAAGAGTGCAGGATGGAGAAGCAATGTTATGTCCAGCATACACACAACTACAAATGTGCTTCTAGTGCAGTGCAAGTTGTCCAAAGATTAATGAGCGTTATCCTGGAGCCGGGGTTTTTTAAACAGGTCCTTGTTAAACAGACCTAGCTCAGGTAATGGAGTGCAGTATTCCACTAATCAGCAGAGTTGATTCAACAGCATGTAAACAAACTATCGCAAAGTTTGGAATAGACACAGAACATTTGGGATCCTGTTTAGTTTAACGAAAATAAGCCAGGCTTTTTTCAGTTAATCTGACTTATTTTGAACCGAATAAACTGGCAATAAGGCAGACTAACTGAAATAAAACTGGCTTATTTGGTGAACTTAGGTTTTATGAAACAGTCATATATGTTTGGCCAGATGTGTAGTTACTATATTTAGCTTGTGATTTCTGCTTCTTTTCAAACTAATGAGGAACATAATTATTAAATGTTATAACATCATGTTACAAATGCTGTTAATAGAGCATTAAACATTCCGTCTGTGCCACATTCTTTAATTAATAAAACATCACTAAATTGAAATAATAAAAAAAAACAATGGTCATATAGATTGGTATCTTAAGCACTTTCAGTTATTTGTTTTATAGAAACTGAGGATTATTTTACTTATTCTAATACTGGGCTGATTCCTAACCTGGAGCCTGTTCCATAAAACAAGTTTACCAAATAAACCAGGTTTGTTTCAGTTAGTCCGTTGATCTGGTTCAAAATAAGCCAAGCTTATTTAGTAAACTTGTTTTATGAAACGTTGTGCGCCCCCCTGGCAAAACCTGATTTTGCTGAGTTCGGCCTGTCCCTGGGGTTAGGGTTAGGTTTAGGTGTAGAGATATGGTCAAAACTAAAATTTTGGAATAATATGTTGTTCCAGGGTCAAAAAAATGTGTTAACTCAGGAACATGCCTAACTCAGCAAAATCAGCCAGGCCCCTGGGTTGCATTTCCCAAAAGCAACCATGGTCGCAAGTTCTGTTGTTACTAGTAGAATTGAACTGAACTTGTGACCATAGTTGGCTACTGAAGACTTTGGGAAATGTATGCTTAATTGATGCACAATGAAAAATTAAAGATGGTCCAAAACATATATCCAGTGTATGGTCCAAATAACAAATTAATATTTAAGATAATTATTGGGATCAGCCAAATGTTAGCATTTAGATGGTCCACAACTAATGGATTATGTGACCCCACTTACTGAGCCAAAGTAAAAAATGGAACAATGCGCACATTTCTGTTTTTAATCACTTAAATGTTTCGGGGACATCTTATTTATAATGACGGGACCAATGGCTAAGACGAAATGCAAATGAAAGCTAATTTCAGGCAAGACAAACAACTGTTGAAGGCAGGACTCTGCTCTCTTATTGAATGCTTGGTCATGATCCAAGCCCTGTGCCTAGATGTCTGCCCTGCCCTGTCCTATATAATTCACAAACAAGCCTGAGGTGCACAGTCCTCTCTCAGACAGAAGAAGCTCCACAGCCTCTATCATTGCACATACTGGTCTGCATATCTGAGGGGAAAAAAGCTTGGATGCCGTCACGAACAATTTGAGAGTTCACCATGGCAACAAAAGCCCAGTCCTAGAATAGCAACAGCATAGAGACAAGTGTGATGAGTGTGATCATTGCTGCATGTTCTTGCAAAACACATTTGTTTCTAACCATGTATGTAAGATGTTACAAACACATTCCCATCCAGCTAATTGTTTAACTATACTTAATAGGGGTGGGCGGTAAAGGATGGAGATCTTAAAATTCAAAGGATTTATTAAGTAATTCATGGTTCAACTCATGTTTGAAACACTACATGAACTTTTCATTATTACTAAATAATTTAGTAGTAAATATACTTAGCAAACGGACCCCTTTCACAGACTGTGTTGACATGGCCAGCATAATCAATCTCAGTATTTTTTTCCTTTTTTTGCTAAATTTAGTAAAAAAAATACTATTGTTGATATTTTTTTCTTTTTGCCATTGGAGCAAATTAGAACACCCGAAAAAAAATTTGCTGCATTTTTCATTAACCACTACAGGCCGAGTCAGTTTTGCAAACAGTGATGACATTTTTGTGTCTGTGGAGCATATCTGGTGGCAGAAAATGACAGTTTTCAAGTAGCAGTCTATGGAAGCCATGGAATAAAAGAATAAAAAAGGTAAATTCGAGATTTGATTTCAAAATTTTGTTTCTGAGATTATATCCTAAAACAATGATAAAAAATTATCAACTTGTCATTCTGTCTTTTCAACTCAGCTCAGAATTCTCTTCCTCAGAACTGACACAATCGCTATTGTTGTGTTAAATCGAGATGTAAAGTCTGAACTAGGAGATAGAAACATTCATTTGCAAGAAAAAAAGTAAGAATTGTGAGATAAAATAGGTCAATTTTATGATAAATGTAAAATACTGGTAAGCTGCAGTTTACCATGCATGTGTGTGTAAAATATATACTTTTGGTATACATCTCTACCAGCTGATATACCAGTTTACACCAGGAGTCACCACACTTGTTCCTGGAGGGCCAGAGTTTAGCTCCAACCCTAATTAAATGCACCTAAACCACCAAATCTAGGCGTAATCAAAACTTCCAGGCAGATGTATTGAGGCAAGTTGGAGCTAAACTCCTCACAGAGCACTGACCCTTCAGCGTCAAGTTTGGTACCCCCTGCATTAAAAGACAGCATGAGATCCTGGAATCTATAATTACCTCAAGTCCCGCATCTGTAATAGTTGACCTCTTTAGGCTGACAGACTTGACTCCCTTCTTCGACAGCGGATAGTTGTCGATAAACTCGCAAATGTCCAAATCCGAGACCCCCACCAGACAGAAGGACTGGAAGCCTCTGAGAGCAAAAGCCTGCAGGCTAACAAACTCCTTCTCCCCACTGGGCAGGATAGTGTAGAGTTCCTTGGCGTGCAGAATGGGCGTCACACCTTCCCAGAACTTTGGCTGGTAGAGCACTTTCCGCCACGTCTTGCACACCTGGGCTAGAATGCACTTTTCTGCCGTGGTGAAGTACCACAAGAGCCGGTTCAGCACCTTCTCGTCCAGCACCAGTTGTCTCTCCAGCAGGGGCTTGGGAAATTGCCGGAGGGGAGGTTTGATAGCAGTCACGGGGCTCGTGTCCAGGTCTGGGCCCAGCAGTGAGGCCGCTGTGGGCAGGGGCTCCAGGTGATAGGGCAGGCTCGGGGGAGGCAAGATGGTGGGCACGGAGGACGACTGGCACAGGCGATTCTTGGCAGCTGGAGTGCCTTTAGTGATGCTGGCCGAACCGAGGCCGTTGGGCTGGGGGGGCAGCTTGACCATGCCGTTTCGCGTCACGCAGGGAGACTTGAGGTCACTGGGAGTGGACATATTCAGCATTGGAAGCCTGTGAATAGACCGCAAGTGAATCATCGCTCTTAAGATATAACAAAATCTTGACAGTGAAATTTAAAAATATATTATAAAAAAGATTTTTTTCACACTATGCATAAATGTGATCACAGTTCTTCAGAAAGTGTTAATTTCTATAGCAGGGCTTAACAATAACAGTTTTTTTCCCCCCCAAAGACAGATTTATACTTGCTCTGCCAACCATTTCATAGATAAATATTTTTAGCTAAATATGTTGATGTGTGCTGAATGCTACATTTTCTCAAGGTTTTCTAAAAATCAAAAGACAAGACAAAAGCGATAATGGTTTCAGTCCTCAGTTTTTTGTTTTTTTTTACACTTTTGGTAAAAAGCACTTAAGCTGCATTTACCTTTACATCACTTTTAATCAAAACAACTGCTACTATTTTCCCACACATTTTATAAAGCCCAATATTTGTAACGGTAGGCATAGATTCAGAGGCTTGGTTAACACTGAACAAATTAGATTTGTGTTTCAAATCCGATCTTTAAGACTGACTGGCTACTCGCTGTTATTTAGCAAGTAATTGGATCCGTTTGTTGAATATCTGATATACCTACTACATTGATTGCCATAGTAAGAACAATGACATGCATATCCGTATGTAAAGAATGGACAAAAACCTAGAAATCTGATCTTTGACGCACCCCTCGATAGCGAACTCAAGAGGTGCATGACATAACATGAGCGTCAGCTGCTTTACTGTATTTCACACATCGATGCAGGTGTTCGCTCACGCACTCTCAGGCTCATTTATTATTCACAATATAGTCAGATAGTTTACCGTATGCATTAAGAGTGAGTGAAAATTTGTAAACTACACTGCAGTACAAAGACAGTGCAGCATAAAAAACTAACCAAAAAGAAAAAGACTTAGTCTGAGACATAAAAACAATGAAACTGAAAATTGTACTGAGAAAAGAAGTTGACTGAAGAATACACTCTGAACCAGAGCCACCTTTTTAACACTCTGGTCCACCTTAAAAGCTCCATGCAGGTGTGCGTGCTCTGTGCACTAATGCCTCAAGTGTAAAATGTCAATGAGTGTTGCTTGCTTTCAGACATTTTTCTCAATAAGCCTTGCCGTGACTATCTCCGCACCTCAAACACTTAAACCATTAAACACCCTATAGTGATTTTGAATGCAGAATGATCAAAAGCAAATGAGATGGGTTTACATAAAGAAAAACAAAAATGTTGATTTTGCATAAGAGTGTTTTGACTGAATGACCACTAACAATTCACAGGAGAAACTCAATCTAGGTAAAAACTATGCAAATGCACAACTCATTTCACAGCTTTTGAAAACTAGTGGGGGAAAAGCACATCTAATTTGTTTCCCTAGGAAATCAAACACTAAAGAGCAGACCGCAAACCCCATTTCCACTCACACTCTAGAGGTGGAGCTTTCTAAGATTACATCTGATGAACAGAGAAGATCAGCAAGGCTAGTTCTAGAAGCTATAGAATAAAAGATCAGAACTATCCCTGTTTGAGGACTGTTTAGGGACAAGGTTGTAATTAGTTTAAGAATGGGGTTAGGCACTCAGCTGTGATGGTTAAGGTTAGGGTAAGTGGCCAGGGATTGCATTGTGTCAATGAATATCTTCAAAGATGGCATGTATTTATTATGTATGCGTAAATATACACGCAAGTATATTTAAGACATTAGCCCCCAGTTTCACAGACAAGGCTTAAGATAGTCCCAGACTAAATTGCATGTTTGAGCTGTTTCAAATAAGTTTTTGGAGAATAAAAGGTAATTATTTTGTTGAATTAATGTGACATTGTTATTCAGTGTAACACAATATTTATGTAAAAATTAAAACAACATGCTTTTTCTGACTTGTACATATTAAAATATATAAAAGAATAAGAAAGCATTTTAAATGTTATTGTGCTTTAAATGGGTAAAAAAAAACTTACTGACGACTGGGCAAAACCTAGGATAGTTGCAAATTTAAAAACATTTTAAATTACAACTATTTAGTATTTGGGGTGAAAGTAATTCATCTTTTAATGTGTCATAAATAGATTTTTGTTGTAAATATGCCTAACAAGATAATTTAGTTAATCAGAGAAAACTGTATCATACTTATTTCTGGCTCAGAAAAACAAAAACTAAATTGCAATTAATTTAAACAGAAAACATTTTGAGGGAAAAACAACAACAATTTAAAACAGTATTATACTAACTGTTTTTATGGTTAAACCCTTTCTCATCTTTGAGCCATATACATTTAAATACATGCAACTATTTTCAAAACAATATACTGTATAAGTATTTTTATATATGCATAATAAATATGCATAGTATACAACCATATATTATGTAAACAAAAATGTTTATTTTGGATTGCGATTGCACATTTAACAGCTCCAATTAAAACATGCGGTTCCTGTTTAAGAAAAGGTGTGTACATATTGAGCTTATTAATCGGTGTGAATGACACAATATCAATGTGTGACAGAAAAGTGTAAAAAAAACTCTGAAGCATTGAAGATAAACCTCTCTCAGGCTATTTGTAACTCTAAGAATGAAGATACATTTTTCTGTGTGTTTATTTGTGCGTGTAAACTATGCATATTTAAGAAACAAGACAAGAGCTAGTAGCATTTTACTATGATTTCCTTTAGAAGCCTCAAAACCTGTGAAGACAAACAAGCTCAGGTGTCTCATTAAAAGATTTTAATCATAGCTCTCATTTGTTTCCATGTTAAAGTGAAAAACTGTATTAATAGCCATTTAGCCAAGTTTAATAACAATGCTAAAGGTTTTATATTAATGAATGGGTGTTAGGGGATTATAGGGGTAAACAAAACAAAAAACCTTTAAAAAAAACTTTAAGTATCTCGAATAGCAGATATCTATGTGACATGTATATGGAAAAGTGCAGCTTGTGAAAAGGCAGTGAAGGAAACAGAAAGAGAGAGAGAAAAGGACCTGTTAGTGCAACTTCAGCACCAAGGAGAGCAACTGAACAGCCTGATGAAGCACATCAGAATGCCTTCAGCTACACTTCTGCACTGCAGAGGAGCGCTTTGGCCCACCGAGATGTGCCACTTGTGTGGGCAATGCAGTCGAGAGTTCTAAACAAAAAAATCGGAACCATTCAATAAGTTGGCACAGAAGGGGCTAGCGGTCCTCTGCACTGGGCCAGAGATGCGATGTCAAACCATGTGCAGCAAACGTTAGAGTGGAGTAATATAAAAAAAAAAAAAAGGCTAGCTGACATATTTTGGACTGGGCTTGATGGGAACTTTCTGTACCGAGATATGTGCTAAGAAAAAATCGGCGGCAGCTTGCCAAGGCCCCATCCATATGCTGTCTTTACCGTCCATTTCAGGACAAAATGTATTATTTTAAATAAAAAGAAGTAATGTGCATTGAGGTCTGGGGCGAGGATCTATATTTAAAAAGTATATTTATTTTTACGTCATAATACCAGAATGATATTCTCGAAACAAAAACAAAAAATCAATATTTAGACTTTGCACAACAATAAGAAAATTGATTCACTTACAGAGGAAGTATATTGTATTAGATCTGTGTTAAAATAACCAGTATATATGTTGGTCAGCATTTCTCTGACACAGTGACCCCTCAATGCGAAGGTCTAACTATAACCTCTGGCTGTGTGTGTGTGTGTGGTCTTCTCATCTTTCAGTCAATAGGGTTTTATACACCAAAACAGTATTACATAAAGGCTGTTAACACCTTATATATCTATATGCAGCTGCTCGTGATTTAAAATTCTTAAGAACAATTCAAAATAATTCAAATAATCATTTAAAATTCAGATGCCGAAGCTACATGGTTGTTCTTTTCACATCCAGTGCTAGAACAAATCAGTTCAGCTGTCGGCCCCATGAAGTATTTGAAAAGGGGAAGTAGCCAGGGAAAACCTCCAGAAACACAGTTAAGCAGCAGTGTATTTGAAAGTGAGACATGGAAAGGGCATGGCTGCTGTCCAGATGGGTTCAAGGGAGTTCATCTGGATACCCAGAAGGGGGAAAAAAAGCACCTCTTAAATAATTAGGGTGGTGTTTAAAAAAGCACGCGGCTATAAATCATGTCCGCATGCTGAGCGTCTTTATACTTTTCCAAATAAAAGTGGCACACGTACAGAAGTTCTTTCTGAATCAAGCTGAGAGGATTAGAATAGCTAGAATTAGTGTATAGAAGATAAATCAACTACTTGGTTACAAATAGATCAACTAAACAAGCGATTCAACTTGTTGGTTAACTTATTCTCATGCTTTAAACCCTGGATATTTCATTTGTTCTCATCTGAGCCTTTAACTAGATATAGATATTTTGCAAAATATCTATAATGACGTCAAAATAAATACTCATATTGGGTCAATCCCAAATTCGGAGAAATGTCTTAGTACTTCCTTCTTTTCTAAGGGATAATTATTGTCTGTTCATAGCCAAAACTGGAAAAAAACAACAACTGTACTTTATTCAACTTGTACGACTGGCTGGGTCCACATGCTTCCTTCTGCTATTTCTTTGTGAAATTTACAAGCAATTTCTGAGTGAATTTTTTTCCAGTTTATACTTCCAAAGTAAGTAAATATTGGGTCCCCTCAACTTTTACTATGTGGACAAAAGCAGCTGAAGCCTTTTATCTTATTATGACATTATCTTATTTCATGTTTCACAGATGAAAGAAAGAAAGTCATGCAAATTTGGAAGAAATGAGGGTGAGTAAATAATTCGATACTGCTCTACACTCATGGAGATGTTTGGCATGAAAGTTTTTCCTTTACAAACATGCCGTTATAAAACAAGTCGATTTGCAAATGCTTTTGAATACAAGGGTACTGCATCACTCGAGGGGCGAACCACTCTAAACTTTCCAGAGCATGTCCCCAACAGTTGGCAGCGTGTTTGCATGGAGTAAATCCGTTCTCCCCTCTGCCACTTTGCAAGCTTTTTCAGTTTGCCCACAGGCCCGGCCTCCTTACCCATGTTATTTGGATTTACTGATGAAGCACACAAGCCATATGACAACAAACAAGCACAGAATGGAGCCCCGGCGTTTCTGCCACGGACAGATGTGCAGTGCTTGGCACACAATGAGAGTGGGGGATGGGACGAGAGGGAACGGGGGAGAGATGGGATAGTGGAAGCTCCTTGGAGTGGACAGGATTGGCAGTGGTCTCTTTGAGAGGGATTTGCATGTTCAAAGCAACCCCGCAATCTAGTGGTGTTCTCAGCGAGAGGTGGCTTGAGAGCACTTCTGAGACTTCCTCTGTGGAATTTCAAATGAAGTTTCCGAAGTTAGATGAAGTTAAACCGAGTCTTTGGAAGTTTGTAAGTGGGACAACAGTATGAAATCCGTGCTCTCTGAGGAATGATTCCACTCTTCCACTACAGACTGTACAAATATATTAATGTAAAAAGAAACCTGTGCCTGTGTCTGTTTTGTTCCTGGAAGAGCTGCCGCTAGCTAAACTAATGGTTCTCAGAGCATGCGTCCCGACTGCAGGCGAACAAAAAAAAATAAGGAATGAAGTACAGTCTCTAAAACAGAGACAGAACCAAAACAGCATCACAATTCAATTAATATGGTGCCAGCGGAAGACTTCAGGTTGATCTCAGACAGTGTGAGGTGTTTAACGTGACAAGCCAAAACTGATGAACTAGCCACCTGCTAAAGGCATGTTCACAACAAAGACGTTAACTATATTAGCATCCACAACAATACATTTATACGATCTGCCACTTTAAAGGGGTCATATGGTGGTACATGCACTTTTTCAAGCTGTTTGGACTGAAATGTGTGTTGGGGGTGCGTGTACACAACTACCCTACATTGACAAAGATCCACCAGTAGTTTTCTTTTAATTTAATAAAAATAAGTTGGTCCTTCTGAAATCAAGCCATTCTTAAATGCATGTCAGTGTGGCGTCACACTGACAGAGGCCACTCCCACAATAGTTGATTGACAGCAGCGTGTCACACAGACTGAACTGGTGT
>JAUCMU010000063.1:6301044-6316770 GCA_032275025.1 Enteromius treurensis
ATTACAAACTTTCCATTAAGACCCTAAAGAATCATATTAGCTAGTGGAAAACTGGGTTTGTATGACCCCTTTAAATACTCAATTTAATGCTTCCCAATACTCTGATGAAACTTTCAGTGGTTTTACTGTTCATCAGCTGAAAAAGAAAATTCAAAAGTGACTAACTATATTGTGTCGTTATCGTAATAGCTGTGCTACTCTAATTCTATTCTCATCGAATTAGAACGATTGTTAAAACTTTATAGTTATAGTTATCGCCCTTGGTGGGAACTGCCCTAACAACTGACCTGAAGAGAGAGGGATGCTCGGTATGAAAGTGAAGATGTGTAACCTACACTCTCTCAGTGAGGATAGTGTACACTACTCTGTCAACACTGAGTGGGCTTCCACACATGCTCACTTTCACCCGTGATATTAGTTACAGCTGTAGCTGCGGTTGCTGATCTTATTCCTGACAAGCCAATAGAGAGAGATCTGTCACTGTTCATGTTCCATCTAGATCTTCATTTTAATGCTATCAGAGCCAATAGCTTGGTGAACAGTGGTACGACACGTGGCGTGGTTTTGCTTACTGATACTTTTTGATCCCGCCCCTCCTTAGTGTTGTTTCCTGTTAAGCCTCTTCTGTCCTATAGGCAAAAATGCTAAAAATAAATCTTGCGTTTAAAAAAAAAAATTAAGAATACTGAGCAAAGGCCAGATCTCACCTTTGCTCACAAACACAACAGCTGTCGTTGATCATTTTTTTAGAATGGAATAACAGCTTAGGCTACTACTTCCGAAAATCACGTGCAGCATAATCCTGTATAAAGCCTGCAGTTTTTTTAATGAATGTAATGGTAGTATGAACACATGACCTGATCATATTGCATTTCTAATTCAGGTCATAGCATCTGGCCATTAAATAAAATTGAATTAGCATTCTTCTACAAAATATCTTAACAGTACCAATACAATTAAGCAAGTCAAGGAAGAAATGTAAAAAATCACACTGATATAGGATTTCTGTTATCATGCAATTAATCACACTAACATGGACAGCCAAGTAAAGAACATTACATTGTAGGATAGAGTATTCTGTCCAGTATGCATACCAAGCTAAAGCTATGCATACAGGAAATATGCACACTTAGCGCAAAACACTATGTTGAGCGGTAATGGTTGGGGTATTATTATCGTATACTTTTCTAAACATAGCCTAACTCTCATTATCTCACTAATGTTTTTAAACTAGAATAGTAGGCCTAATCCCCAAGGGTCTTCTAAGCTTCTAAACGGCTTAGGAGAATCAATCCCGGACTAGACTTTTTTTAAGAAGTCCTATAGGCCTAAAAGTTGAGCTTGTGTAGTGAGAGGTGTGTCTTCATTTGCAGCCATGAAGCTTTATCTCTCAGCATCGCCCCTGAAAGATACACATTAATAGAAAATAACAATTCTGCCATCATTTAATCACCATTTTGTTGCTCTATCTGCTAATAATGCATGGAAGAAAAACACACACGGTACGCATATTTACTGCTTCGTGTAGTTATTAAGTCATATAGGTCTGGAGAACATTGGGCAGGTTAAATGATGACAGTATTTTAATTTTGGGGTGAACTATCCCTTTGAATACCTGTCGTCGTATAACACTGCACAGAGAGCAACCTTGGCGCCAAGTGTGGAATCATGCATATGTCTAAATATTAACAAACACTCTGCGGGGCCTTGTGTAAACGCCGTTGCCGTTTCGCGAACAAAACATTTGCCTGTTACATCATAACAACCGCGCGAAACGCGGAGGATAACGTGTGTGTATCTCGACCTCAGAAAGACGGACGGGTGACGTCATGTACATGAGGAATATTCAGCATCCCATAAGTGAGACAAAGGCGTTCTCAAAACCTAGCGAGCTGCCTACCTGGGCATCACGAGATAATGAGCTAGAAAGATGAAATATAGGTGCTTTATTTTTGGATGACATATTATAGTTTTGAGTATAATTCAAACAAACTTAAGTGAGGTTTAAGTAAGCTAAGCAAACTCTTATTACTACATAATTTAGTTTTAAATGCGCTTTAAATGTTTTTTAATCACAAAACGAGGAAATATTTATTGCGGTGTGTAGTCGCGGGCAGCATTTTTAGGCAGCATGTGCCCGATGTACAAAATTGCTGCCTAGGTAGGCAGTACACAAGGTTTTGAGATACAGCCAAAGACATGCACATTCACCCGAGCGGTAATAATGTTGCATTCTCGTTTCCCTGTCCTTTCCCCTTTTTTCAGATCAGCACTATTGATCCTCTTGCTATCAGTGCTTGTTCCCAGGGGACAATTGTTATTACCAGTCGCCGATATCCTGGTTTTCCTTGAATCCTTTGCGTCAAACGCCATCTAAGCTGGATCAAAACATGCATCACGTTAAAGAAGGATCGACTGTATTAATAGCCGATTCTCTTACCTTTCTTTCATATGCAGCTCACACGACCATTAATCCATCATAAATCAGATGTCGCTGCCTGACTCGATCGCGTTTCCCACAACGTTGCAGGACGCATGAGGAAAAATAAATAAATATACCAGTAGCAGCAGCAGCAGCCCTGCCCGTTATTTCCTTGCGGAGGTGATGATAATTTGATATCTCGATGTTGCCATAGAGATGTAAACCTTTCTCAGTACCGAAACCCGTAAAAAAACACTTCACATGTGTATGGAAGGTAATATTAAACAAGTGAATTAATGCCCTAGCCTAAAATAACAGCCCGTTCATTCTGTTTCTCCACACAAAGCTTGCCTCCCACTCGCTGTCTCTTTCTCTCTCACATGCACACGCACACAAAACAGACCAATCCCATTTAAAGAGATAGCAGCAAAAATATCAATAATGCATCGCTTTGGGCTGGTGAGCATGGAATGATTCTCGAGCGTTGGTTGTAACTCTTCCGTTAGAGAAAGAAGATGAAAGCATTGTTTCATTATGTAACCATATATTTACATGCGTTTTGAAGACGCATGCATAATATATCACACAATGGAACGCAATGTTATTAATCACGGGGCAGATAGTTCTAGTACTGCTTAAATTTGCTTGGGCGTTTCGTAAGTGTTGATATTTAGTATAATAATCCATGTGGATATCAACCTTAGAAATTTGCTGAACACTTAATATGACCGCACTATCAGATTTCTCAAGTTGTATTTTGACAAGAAATATGTAACTCATATTTCGTTTTTACATTCATTTTCATAGCATATTTAAGGTTTCCCTGCAATGTAAGCCTGATTCACCGATGTCTATTGTAACATACTGTACCGATGATGCTTTGGCTTCTATTGGAACTATTTTAATGGGCAGGTAACAAATATATAAACTACAGTTATTACCCATTTTTGCCAAAAAGGCTAGTCACTCATTCTTAACGTTTAATTAACTTGGAAATTAATATGAAACAGTATCACGATTGCAGTTGTGTTGTTGGTATGATTATGAGCCTGGCCTGTGATGGCCTTGTCCCTGCAGCTGTGCTGATTTTTTAAAATGCATGACCAATTTTGAGTGTGATATTACTTGACTAAACAATATGAGTGCATATTTTATGTTTCCTGTCTGTACTTTTCTAAAAACATGATTCTTTTTAGAGTGGGGCCAGCAGTCATCTGAATCTCTTTTAGCATTTGAACTAATTACAAATGTAAACTTAATATTGAAGTTACTAATATATGTTTTGGATGATTTAAAGACACTGTGATGTGCGCTAGCAGATTGTTTGACTCATGCACTCTCCAATCAGTTATTTCAGCATTGCCCAGAGGCATAGGATGTATGCGACGCCCATTTTAGCTGCCATTACATAACATCTTCATACTGGCTTCAGTGCTCAGCCAAGAAGTCTGCATCTCCTGCAGCAGTTTTTTATTTTGGATAAAATTTCTGCCGAGCACCAGCTAGACCCGCTCACAGACCGCTTTACACCTTTAATCAGCAAGTCTGTCAAATGGCTGCGGGTGAGTTGCAGCGTTTGGCTGTATGCTCGGCCGCAAGAATTCCTCTGTGCTACCTTTACTCGTTATGCATGCTGAGCGCATCCCGTGTCAGCCTCCACACAGAGTCAGAGAGCTAGAGCTATCTATTTATAGCCTGCTCACTTGCTCCCACCCACTCCCAGCCTCCCTCATTGGACAGAGCCTGCACAACAAACGAAGAAATCCTATATGCCTATTAGGATCCTACTCAGTCCTTCAGCATAAATAATGGAGGGATTTTGTGTGGGGAGAAGAAGTGCACCTCCTTAATAATGCATGAGTGCCTCAGTCTTCCAATGGACAAAGGTGGGGTGGACGGTTATGGGACTGTATTGTGTTTAATACTATTTAGGGTATTGGGTCTTAGTAGCCATCTGGCATACTGAATTTGCCTCTTTAGAGGGTTGCCCTGGGGATTTGCTTTGCTCTTTTAAATTGAGACAGAAGCAGTGTTGTCCTAAATCTAGTTTCCTCACTTTTCTTTTCCTGAGTTGCTTGTTTTTGTGGGCCTGTAAATGGAAGGGCCCCTCTCGAGCTCTCTGTGGCTGGCACCAATCTCCTCAGTCATGACTTCATGCCATACAAAGGATTCCCTCACAATCAGGCCCCATCCTTGCAGAGTCGGCTCACCATTGGTGTGCGTGTCTGTGTACTTTAACTGCAGGTCTAGGGAATCTCATAAAGATGTGCTTACTCTGGATTATTGTACAAAGCAGCTCAGAGAGGAAGCAGGTTATGGTTTATGGCATGTCAATAAAAAACGAGGTATGCGAGGGACCAAGTTATGGCTGCCAAAATCTGATATTTTCCACTTTCTGCTTCCGTTCTCTTCAACCAACACTTGCAAATTTGTCAGGAAAAATTCAGTAATGAGGTCCAGGTTTTCTTCCCAGTTGATAATGCAAAAAAAGTAATTCATCAGGATTGCACCAGTGGAGGACTAGAAGTGCCATATTAATATAGTTAATCATCCATATTGGATATTGGATACAGTATTTCAGTTAAAAATATAAACAAATCACTTTTTAAATTTTCAAAAAAAAAAAAACTAAACCAAATGTTGTAAAATGTGTCAGCAAATAATAAATTGATAAGAGCTGTTCAATTGTTATTTTTTAAAAAAACCTTTTTTTGAGTAACTATTCTTTCTTTAAGACCGCTCATAACTTCTGAAAGTCAGTTATAAAAGTGGAGAACAACCTAATTTGAATCCAGAAAGTTCTGATAACCTCTTGGTTAGCTACTAGTTGGTGTTTATGCAACTGGCCTATGATAAAAGGAATGAATTATCCTATTTTTCACATATGCATTTCAGTTCTAGGTCTTATTTCATTTCAAATATCTTCATTTGTATCTAAAAATACACCCTTGTAATGGAGAGAACCCTTTATATGACTCTCCTTCTCCTCCTTACAACTTTAATTAAATGGCACCATGAAAACAAAGCAAAGAATGTGATCCTTTGTACCTCCCATTTTATTTTGGTGCAGCTCTCTCTCTCTCTTTTTTCTTTTTTTCTTTTTGTCTTGAGGTGGTGAATGACAACTGCATTGCCTAATTATGCAAAAATAAAAAAATAAAGAGTGTAGAGGACACCTGAAAATGCTTCTCTCATTTGCACAGTCAAATCAACCCACCAACGGTGAACTGTGGTCAGGAGAGTTGTGATAACAGAGTAAACCTGAGAGTGAGTTTGACAATCTGTGTGTATTAAACTAACAAACATCTGCAGGATATTTCAACTATATGTAAATGACTGCAACCGTTTTCAAAAAGTAATTTTTAAGGCAGGACAAGAAAAAGGGAACCTTAGCCAGGGTTTAATGCGAGGTTAATGCCTGAGTATTATATAAAAAAAAAAGAATGAATTATTGTGTGTGTGAGTGTGTATCAGTGATGTCAAATGATTAATCGTGAATAATCACATCCAAAATAAAAGTTTTTGTTTACGTAATATTTGTGTGTGGAAAGTTTATTTTAAAAAGTTTATTAAGTATAAAAATACAAACACATGCATATGTTTAAGAAATATATGTTTGTGTTTAACATATTTATACATAATATTAAATATAAAATTTAGTATGTGTGTGTATATATAGATACATATAGATATATACCGTATTCACACACACAGTACACATACATATACTATGTAAACCAAACCTTTATTTTGGATTAGTTTAAAATGCATTTTTGTTTTATCAGATAGTCTAGTATATCATACTGTTTTATCAGATAGTCTATACTTTTCTTTTTTATGTAGCAAGGGTCAACAACAACCGCAATCAAATCGCTCTCCACTCAAGCCTCACATCCAGATGTCACCACGATGACTATAGGGTGGGTGTGTAACCTGCTCAATTCAGCAATGCTCTAGATTAAAGCAAACCTTATGGAAGAGGACGCAACCGTCCATTGAATACAAGGGCACAGAGTATTAGTGTATAGATCTTACTTTATCACACCAGCCCTCCTCCATGTGTCCGGTGTAATTTAATCCCTTAGGAGGCAGATTTATGGAATAAAAATGTGTTGCAACAGCAAATTGATTCACAGGGCCTTATACTTTCACCATGACTTAGAGACTGTTCAGCTTGCCAGTCCAGCAACATGCTGCACTGCGGATGACTCAGCCACAGCTGTTGCCATAGAAACCAGCCTCCTTTGCAATCAGTCTCTTAGTAACAGTGTTGTTGCCAAGTAACCGTATGTAAGAGAGTGTGTGTTGGTGTTTATCGAGTTACATTCAGATTTCTATGTGAGGGCTTGTGAATCACTGCGTCGCCATTATTGCCCGCTCCAATCGCTCTGAAGACCACTGCTTGACGTAACAAACGCATAAACAAAGTGCTGGTGTACAAAAAAAAAAAAAATTTTAGAAGGATTTTAGAATAACAAAAGATCGGTCCTTTGATTGGTCCAGTTTTATGCTGTCCTTTATCACAAATACCTTCTTTTTTTTCTTTTTTCTTTTGATGCTCATTAAAGAATTAATTCAGACTTTGTGTGCATGTTTTCGTCTCAGCTTTTTTTCAGAATTTCAGAATTTATATGCATCTTGGCTTTTCCATCCAACTTTTCTTTTAAGTAAAATCCCAAATAGGTGGATAGAAACATGGCTACTGAAGCTCAAATGTGATCAAATGATCTTTTTTTCCAGATTTAATGCACCATAGCCATATTTGGTGCCATGTTTAAATCAGTCTTAAGTTTTATTTTGGGAGACAATACATGCTGTAGCTATCTGCGACACAAGTTGTATTTTTGTGTTGTGACATATTGCAATATGATATGTAGTTGCAGCCCTAGTTGTCTGCGGTTTTATCCATATTTTTCTTATCCATAGCAATGTCAAGCAGCGCCTCAAAGCAATGTTAACAACGTAAATAAACACGTTTTGTTTAGGGATTGAGAGGATGGCAATTAACGGCTGATGTATAGCGTGAGGGGTTCAATAAGGATGGGACGCGGGGCCCCTGCTCAACAGACAATGCAGATCTCTCAGCACTTGGTTGTTCATTCATACCGGCTGCAGCAGCCCACCCACAAGCCGCTCCACCTACAACAGGAGCCCCTCTCCAGCTTGATTGACGTCATTGCTGACGCACAGGGCCCGGAGTGGCCCGCAGATCAAAGGCAGCCACGCGCAAGCCTGAAAAGGAAGTATTTTTAGCTGGCACTGAGAGGGGGGATGGAGGGGGTAGCGACTGGTCTTTGTCTAGCCCCCTCAAACAGCATATGCAGCATTGTGCTCCTGTTTTCTCCCCTCAATCTGTCATTCGACTCCATTCCCTTTCTGTTTTGCTCAAGGATGTCAAACCACAATCTGTACGTCTACCGGTTTGGCTTCATTTTGTCCTCGGTAACAAGTTTGGTTACGGGGAAAACGTAATCCTAATGCTCTCTCACAATTTACTTCCACAGCTGCCATGTGAGGGATTTAATGCGTTTTCTGTCCGGTGTCCAAAAGCATTCTGCATGGTCACTGACATCACATAGGATGGTTGTGTGCAAATGCTCCCGATGGTTTATCAAAAGCCTTTAGTGTGTGTTGTATGGCCGATACACAGGGTGTTGTTTATCATCGCTGAACCGAATAGAATGGGGACATGCTGACGTGTATCGGTTTGTCTGAATTAGTATTTGTCTGCTAAATGACTACATTTTTCTGGTGTGTTCTGTATAGCTGCTCTGTCAGCATTTACACAAGCGTGTGCGTCTATGGGGGGGGAAGTAAACACAACTAGAGTGCTGAACAAACTGTGGCTTTACATTAGGGTTGGAAATCGTGAAGAGTTTAACACTTGTACAGAATAAAGGCTTGCTAAATGACAATAACATTTCAGTACTTCAATTAGACGGATTCATACAAAAAGGTGTGTTTACACAGACTATAAAGCTGCTTTGATACAATCTGCATAGTAAAAACCGCTATATGAATGTAAATGATAAATGTAATGATTTTTATGAGTCTCAGGTCTACCAAAAATTGACCTGAGAGCATACTTTATACAAAATGGAAAATTCTTTTAAAGTTGACGCTTCCAAAAAACATGAAAAATGAACATAGTGGTAAACCATAAGACCAGTGGATGAATTGTTGCCTTTTTAAAGGGATAGTTCACCCAAAAATGAAAATTCTGTCATTGATGTCTCACCCTCATGCTGTTCCGAACCCATAATACCTTCATTATATTTCTAAACACAAGTTAAGATCATTTTGTTGAGATCCGAAAGCTTTCTGACCCTCCATAGACAGCAGCGCAACTACCGCGTTCAAGTCCCAAAAAGGTAGTAAGGACATCATTAAAACAGTCCATGTGACATCAGTGGTTGAGCCATAATCTGATAAAGCTACGAGAATACTTTTTGTCTGCAAAGTAAACAAAAATAACGTTATTCAATGATTTTGTCTCTTCTTTGTCAGTCTTATGGCGTGCGATCATGAGAGTAACACGAGGCATGCATGTAATGCTGTTGAAGCAGGGGCCACTGTGTTCTGACGAAGAACCTGGAATCGCTGCGGCTTGTTTACAAGCAGAGGAAGACGCATGCTATAAACGTTTTAAGATTTTAACAGAGATGACATGCAATTTTTGCCTAGCCTTACTTAATTCAGCCAGAGTATACAGACAATGAACTAAGAGAGATGCATGTTCTATGTCAGCACAGAACTCGTAGCTTCATGAAATCACAGTTGAACCACTGATTTCACATGACAGTTTTTACAATGTCCTTACAACCGTGCTGGGCCTTGAACGTGTTTGCTTGTGCTGCTGTCTATGGTGGGTCATAAAGCTCTTGAATTTGATCCAAAATATTGGGTTCTTAAGATGAACGAAGGCTCGGAACAAAATGATGGTAAGTAATGACAGAATTTTAAATTTTGAAGGAATTATCCACCTTTTCCTGATGTAAAAATTTTGTAAATTCTATGGGTATAGCTTCCGGTCTCATCTACGTCCAGCTTTTTTAGCTGTGCAAAACAATGAATTATGCTGCTTGATATTGGAAATTAGCGTGTCTTATCATGTTATTTTAATGTATTATCGTAAGTACACTGGTGTCTGGCATAAACAGTTTTACCATTTACTGCACATTGTTATTTTCCTCGTTATTTACCTACAGCGTCTAACGAACCAGAAGCCTCAACTGTAGGCTTACTTCCTTGCTGAAGAAAAAGGTGGATAGTAAGTAAAATGATAGATGTGCCAGAAAAATATTGATAAGCCAATTTGAAAGTTTTTAGTATTACCCACTATAAACCATAGCCGACTATCAAACACAGTTTCGTTCAAGTGCATTTTTTAAAACTCTTTGCAAGAAATGATTGTTCTCTGAAATGCTTTTTATGGATGGTTTTTAAAGCGTCAACTTTTTCTCTAAATATTTCTATTTGTGTCCATATGAAGAAATCCAGTCATAAGGGGGTGAGTAAATGATGAGAGATTTTTGGCTTGAGGAAACCTTTAATTATCTAAATGATTCTGAAAAAAAAAAAAAAAAAAAAATGTGGGGAATTAATTTATGAAATACTTTTGATATAATATTGATCTTAAAACTACACTGTTATTTGAACAACAAAGGTCAATAGCTGCTGAACTATAATTAATGTCTTACAGCTCATTGAAAGTTGTTGACCTATTAGTTTCAAAACAACAACAAAACAAAAAAAGAAAGAAAATAACTCATTAGTGACTAATTTTAGTCTTTAGTTTAGCAGTGGCATTACACCTTTTCACTATATTTTGCTGTTATGCTTAAAAAGAATGGGATCATAAGAATAATTTGTACTGGAACCAGACTACACTGGTTGAGCTGTATGCTTTTAATTCACTATATGTGCACAAAAGAGCCATTAATTCAGATATCGCCCCTCACTGGTTGACTGATATGTGTTTGATTCATTAAAATGAATCAGTTCATAAGAAAGATGCATTTTGATGTCCAGCTACGCTAATTGTGTGGTATATTATTAATTCTCTAAAAAGAACCGAAAGAATCACTCGTTCTGTAATGGGACAATACTTGGTTGAGGTCCATGTCTTAGATTAGCTCAAAAGAACAGGCTCATAAGGGTCTATGAATTTTATCATTAACTCACATTTGCTCTTTAACTTAAAGCAGTTATTCATTCTGAAATAATGCAGTTCACAATACAAACAAAATCCTATCAAGCTTGATATGATTAAATGTAATGTATGATTATTTTTTAAACACATCCTGAAAAGAAAAAAGTGTTAGTGACAAGTAATTATCTGAAAAAGAAAGATATATTTGATATATATGTATATATGAACTGCTGGGAGGTACAATGTGTATTACTGGAATTGGAGAAACTATATTAATAAAAATGTATTTCAAACCTCCAGACTCAAGATATATAGTTTACAACCCACTAGTGTTGAGGAAAATGGACAAATGGTTATGGCTATCTGAGTCCTCCTTGTGGTTGTTATAGTGGTACTACATGTACATCAAGGGCTCCTAGAATAGATTACAATCATGTGTTATATCTACAACATTGATCTATTTTTCTGTTGTGTCACTCAAACACCACAGTAATTCAGTAATTAATTTACTTTTTATTTAAGGGATATAAAATAGATATAGATACATAATCTAAAGGCACTGTTTACACTGACTGGAGAGAGTTGTGATTTAATTCTACTTCTGACCCCCTCCAAAAATAATATGGCTATATCTGTATGTCACATGGTAATGCCAAATTACTTTTGAATACATACACCATAGAACCATATTCATGTCCCATTTTATTTACATACTACTTATTCTTTACTAAGTGGCCCACTGTAAGAAATAGCACAATATTGGTTGTTATATATATATATATATATATATATATATATATATATTATAATTTTTTATTTACATGGTAAATGTTATTTATATATTTGCTACTTATTTATCACTCTGTGGTTGAATTCAGTTTAATTTAATTTGCATGCTACTAAATGTATGTGTATTTTAAGAATTTATGTATTTATTTATTGGCAAAAAAAAACTAGCAAAAACGTGCCCTACTATAGTCTTACTCTCCCTTATAGAAAGTGACATAATGGATTTATATGGGCCGTTTCTTTTATTACACTGAGCAGTAGATGGCAGCAGAGGTACAGCTTTCTCTTTGAATAGCCCATGATGAACGCATTTGTAGTTGTTTCAACGGGTTGTTCATAGTAATTTATTTATTGTGATTTGTTTTCAGATTGCATTCATACAACATAATATTATATTTTAGATTTATATACTCTATATTGATATACGGCCCTCCTGTTGAGAACATCTCATGCCAATGTTTTTGCTTAATGATGAAAGTTGATGAGGATGTTACCACTCCAGCAAGTCTTTCCCCAAATGCAAAAGACTAACCATTCCTGTCAGTACCTACTCCCAACAGGATGCTATAGTTCCTCCAGAGAGCAGAATAGTGCAGATGAAGAAAACGGTGATTCGTTGTCTATAAACGGCCTTAAAGAATATACAGCTCTGAGTCTGGAGGGCTTTTGAGAGTCGGCTTGGGAATGTGCTTGTGTGGAATATGGATCAATGGATGTTTTGGTGTCAGCTTGTGACAGAGTCCCTTGTGAGAGTTCAGCTTCAAACAGAAGGCTCTTCAAAGAGATGTGTGTACTGTCTTCTCCCAATACTCTGCTCAGTAAACCAAGACCCATCTTGCGAAGCAAACAGAGGAATCAAGGTGACAGGAAATGGTATGTGGTTTACAACAAAAGTAGTTGGTGAAATGGACATTCGTGTATCTTAATGTGTGGTCAAAACAATGAGTGTCCACACTGAATGTATAAATATTTAATGAAATGGAAAAAGAATACACCAGGCATATGGTTAATGACAGTAAAAGGAAAAAGATGAACCCACAGGAGTGCTCTTGCTGCTGGATATTGAGCACATTCATTACACCGGCCAGCTGTTTCTGAAGCGTCTATATCATCATCATGACATTAGCTGCCTCTGAGGGAATATGGAAATCTGAGATAGCTGAAAAAAATTGTTACTGTTCTTATTCATCATAAACAAATATATTTGCTTTTTTAGTTCTTCTACAGCTCAGTTTGTAGAGACTTTGAGGGTTTTTTAAACCCATGGGGTTCCTCTGAAGTTTCTGCTTTTTATGATTAGTTTTCAGTTTATGAATAACATGATTGCTAATGCTCTTTTTCTCATTTTGAAATAAAATTTAGTCGTATAGGCCATCAAATGGGTTTGATGTTACTTACTATGACCAAGCACCAATTATAGCAATTAAAGCTTGTTAGCAACTTTAAGGAAAGACTGCATTTCATTTTGTTTTAGCAGTATCTTTAAGTAATATAACAGGCCTTGTTTTATTCATAGATCTAAAACTCGTTTTAAAAACCAGTGTACATGTCCACAGGAGGTTTTCTTTGTGGATATAATCTTTTGGTCCCTAACCGACTATTTGTTTATGTTTTTTTGCAAACTTACACTGACACCTAGAGGCAGAATCAGATAGCATCATATAGCTTTGACTAGTCATGTAATCTCAACATGGTGTCCCATGTTCCTTATATATGACTGACTTCTTCATCTCATGTGAATTTACATGATTTTTTTTCTTTTAGGTTGCATTAATCGCATTAAGGATTAAGGTTTGCATTTTGAACCGCAGACCACTGGATGCTAAATTTACAGAAGCAATGACCCAGTCATGACAAGACTATCAATTTCTTTACTCACTAACAGCTGTACTCATACCCACTCATATACCACTTTGTTCAAGTAAAAATAATACATATACTACTGTTCAGCTGAATTTTGAGCAGTCATTATTCTAATATGCTAATTTGATATTTTCTTATAATCAATGTTTAACAACTGTTGAATGGTAGTGTGTTTTATATGAATACTGTAATGTGCCATTTCAAAACCCACATCTCATTCACCATGTGATCTACACTGTTCATTACACATTCAAATATCACATCTCGGCTATCACTTTAAGTGTCCTTGGTTTGTAGATCAAGCCAATGGCTTAGGTAAAAGCTCCTCTGATGGATCTGATGTCCCAGCCAAGGTAATTGAACGGTAATTAAGGTGGACGTGTTTTGCGGTGGGCCTGGCCTCACCTGGCAAACTAGGTCATTAGAGAGGACAATATGGCATGGCAGCTGTCTCACCTGTCACAGGGGTTCAGTCTATGCCAGACTCCCAAACAGCCCTGTAAAAGGTGAGAGAAATATCTCAGACTGGCAGTGAGTAAAATCCATTATGTTTGTCTGCACTCCATAGCTCAGAGCAACAAAGCCTAATGAGAATTGACCAATGTGAATGGATTGATATTGTTGTGGAGACCCCACGTTATTTATTACGCTGAAATCAACCTCCCCATATGCGCAATTTGATTATCGCTAATCACATAAGTGAGTGTCTTTTTTATATATGGAGACCAGGGGACTGCATTTATCAGTTACTTGGAAAATCACTACAGTGCTTTGCTAAAGGGTTGTTTAAAAAAAAAGTTCCCTTTTTATTGGGCAGCAAATCTTGGCATAATGCCTTATGAAAAGACAATTAGGAATAGGAGAGAATAACATAAATGAATATAGATAGTTCATTCAAGCATCATTCAAGAAGAATTAAAAGTATTGTTTATAGTGTGTGTAAACACACATTATGTATGTTTCACAGAATCACATATATCACATTATTTGCACTGGAAGAATGCTAACAAAACTTTCGCACAAATGATTAAAATGCTCTGGAAATATCCAGTCCTGAAAAATGACTGCTACCATTTGCATTGGTACAACACATTGCAGGGAAGCTGTGCAAATGAACTGTGTAAAAGTGCTTTCTATTGGCTGCAATACATTAGCTGCATACATTAGTACATTATAGCTGGTGCTATGAAAGCCATAGTTATACGGCAGGGTACGTTCTGTGTATCAATTATATAAATGAGAATGTGTCAGAAGATAATGCTCAGAGAATGTAAACACCATGTGATGTGAGCTACAATCTGATGTGCAATTGCAATTGCAGCCAAAAGAGCACAAATCAGTTAAAGAAATGGTGTGAATTCGTTTTTTTTTGTAAGCATATGCACTAGATGGATGATCTTGATTGTTTTCAGTATCTCACATGAGACACAATGTTCTAAAAACATGACGTTGAAATTAGAATTCATAGACTTAGAATACAGTATTTTAAATTGTCATCTGACCTTTACATAGTACTGTATGTGGCTTAAGTAAGGACAAAAACCTCTCCAGAAATGGTTTTACACGTCTATTTACAACCCTAGGATTTGTCTTTAGAGTAAAATGGTCAGTTTTTACCTTATTTGGAAGATTCATGAATAATAATGTTGAGCTCTGCTCTGATTGGCTGTTTAACCATGCAGCTAGTTTAAATAGCTCACATAGTCAGAAGGAAACGGGGAAGAAGATATATATTTCATTTCTCTCGTAGTTATATTGTTGGGTATTTATGCTGTACATAAAAGGCAGGCATCAGGAAGCCGCTGTTAATATGCATGATTGTGTTCACTTTCACTTTCGAGATTCGCGATCGCACTAACTGTTTATATTGTGGAGCTCTGAAATCTAATGTGTAATGTAACAGGCTACCGCTATCAAACTAACCATGTGGTATTATATTAGAACAGGGGCCGGTTGCATAAAATGTTAAGACTATTCTTAAAAGTTGGTCAGCTAATTTTTTTTAAGACTGGACATAATTGTTTTTTTTAATTCAGTTACATAAAAATGTATATTGCCTTTCTGAATTAAGACACTAACCCATCCCCTGCACGGCCTGGAACATAACGTTTTTTTCCCATAATCTGACTTTTTCACTATTGCCCTCCTTTGTTTCTTCACCATACCTGCAGAACTTCTGATGGTTTGGCTGTGCGAGTTACAGTCGGTGTTTTGTTCTGATTCTCCTGTTTTTTTTTTGTGGTCTTTTGCATGCACAGATTTACACAAGGAGGAGGTATGCCATTTCCAGTACAGAACTGTTATTACTTAACTATGCCTAGGTAAATACAGTTTTCCATTAAAAATACAGTTTTCCTTTAAATGTTTAAACTTAAAATATAAAATGAAATGATAAAAACTGAATGAAGTGTAGATTTACTTTGACAATCTATCTATCTATCTATCTATCTATCTATCTATCTATCTATCTATCTATCTATCTATCTATCTATCTATCTAT
>JAUCMU010000063.1:6316870-6339351 GCA_032275025.1 Enteromius treurensis
ATCTATCTATCTATCTATCTATCTATCTATCTATCTATCTATCTATCTATCTATCTATCTATCTATCTACCTACCTATCTACCTATCTATCTATCTATCTATCTATCCATCTGTTTATTCATCTTATCTGTCTCTATATTTTTATTTTGATTGCTTCCATTGTCCTTATTTGTAAGTCGCTTTTGATAAAAGCATCTGCTAAATGACTAAATGTCAATATACAAATATATTTTGGAAATGTTTTCTAAAAAAATATCACAGTCGTTGTAAGTTGGGCAACAGTGGCAAGAAACGCCATCAGGGCTTGTCCAGTCTAGTTAGGCAGATTTTGGACATAAGCACCTGAACCATCTGTAGCTCTTCGGGATTAATCAATCCATTGATCTAACTGATGGAGAATTCCAGCGACTGTGTCACTGAGACCGCCGTTAACAAATGACAAATGAACTGAGGTGCCATCAGTTTCAATTTAGAAGACAGAGTCAAAATTAATCTCACAATGTGACTCCACAACACATTGCTTATGAGGGGGTTTAATTCGTGTGAATAAAGCTATCGATTGCAGGCTTAGAAATGAGCGTGCATCATTACAAATGTTCCTGCACTTTTATTTTTTACAAAGCACCCATTTTATAGCACTAGTTGTTTTTTTTACGTTACCATGACATGAATTTACATAGAATCTAAAAGTACAAAAGCTTCTGGTAGAAGACGTCTCCTCTGCCATATATTGTAAACTTATTAGATTTCCTTACATTTGCCGTGCCCTTGAACACACTGCTGGATGTGAATCAATCTTGCTTTTGGCAGATTCCTCAGATCAGGCATGTAATTCAATTTTATGTTAGACAAGTAAATGTTTTTTTTTTAGAATACGTTATGAATAACTTTTTTTAATTACTTGCATAATTGCTAAAGCTATGTTGTGAATGTGTATTCTAAGTCTCACCTTCTCATATTACTGTAAGTACAGTAATTTAACCTCATCTCACAGAAATAAAGTAGCTTATATTTTCCTGGGTAGTTTTGAATAACCGAAAAATAAAGAGGGGTTCAGTTGTAATTTCAGTACTTGCTCTCTCACTGACTGAGAGTCTAATTCAAACTGATTGTATCTTTTTTGCCTTTTTTTTGTCATATGCGTTTAAAAGAAGAACGATTTCACTATGTTTGTAGTGAATCGGATGTTGCAGACAGAAGGCTGATGATATCTGAGGAAACCAGCACAGTTTATATTCACATTTTTCCTTTTAGAGAATTACTGGATAAGTTGTATGAATTAGTGACTATTATCTTCAGTGGTGGGGTTAAAGGTGGACCTTCATGCTTAGCAAAATCTGCACCCAAAATTTTTTTTCCTGTGTGATGAAACGGCATATCCATAAACAATTTTCTTGACCTGACTAGATTTTTTTTAGTCAGCATTCAGAACTCTTGATTATAATTTTTTTTTCTTTTTTTCTAAAATCTTTTGTGTGTATGCAGGCTGCTACACCAAACCACGCAGTTGATTAACTGTGCCTAATAGGCTATGCACGAATGAACAATCCCTTGAAATTGTCATATTCCAACTGAACAAAAGTAATTAAATGTGAAGAGTGGTAGATGATGTCATAATGCCCTCATAAATGATTCAGGATTGCAGATGAGTCTAATAAACGAAAGAATGTTGCAGAAAATTGTGCAAGATTCAGAAGTAGCTCTATTGTGTTTCAGAAAGCGTCTGCAGTTCAGTTAATATCCTCCAGACTTGCACAACTATAAAACTGGCACAGATAAAATATATGCAGGTTTTCAGACGGGCTGCTCTGTAGCTGAGCTATGGTGAGGGGGATACAGCCCCATTCTTTGTGACCGCTTGCATAAATCTCCTGTATCCATTAAGAAGTGGTCAGTGATGCAGTGCAAAACACGTGTCTCCCCCGTGTCCGCCCACCCTGTACCTCACCAGCTATCATCCCAGTCAACTAAATTCATCACACGTGTAAGTGACACTGCGGAACATACCCACCCACTTAAAGAACATTAAAAACTCAGACAGGTCAATGCAAGGTGACCTTCAGCTGCATTTTTCTTAATGTTTTTTTCCCTCTAAATCAAGCGTTTCAATTAATATTGACATAGAAGGGTGGTGGTCTCGTTGTAATTCTGTAGCAGTTAAATTTAGCTCTCAGTTATTGTTGCAAAAAGAAAATATAGTGGTAGAGAGAGAGAGAGAGAGAGCAAGTTTCCATTCCAGGGCCTATTCCAGTTCTACAGATGGAGTTGTTTGATTTGACCATCCATCAAGCTCTGATAAGACCTTTGATTATTCTCCGTCTGGAGCATATGTCAGGATCTGAGAGACCAATTGGAATCCCATGATGATGGAGAGAACAGTCTATCTGACATCAAATTACTGAGCATCTTGTGTAGATAAAACCTACATGGGTGTTTCTTCAACTGTGAGTGCTTTTAGCCCTGTAAAAGTATATCTAATTTGTCTGTTAACAGCATCCAACATTTCATCTTTTTTATTTTTCACTGACACTGTTGTCTGCTTAGTAAACAAGCAGTACACTATTAAAAAAATACTTTCTACTTACTATAAAATAATTGTATTATTACCCTAAGTATAATTTAATTCCATTAGCATATTAATATTGTATTATATAGTACATAGGAGTATTTCTTTTTGCACAATGCATAATATGCCTAAACGTTTTAATGTCACTGCTGATGAAGATTGTATGATCTTTGAATCTGTGAATGCAAGATATTTAAAGTGTGCCTAAAGTACACTTGCAATAGTTTGACTTTAGCACACTCAAATATACTTCAATGTAACTTTAATTGTGTGATTCCATTACAAACAAAATTACTTCCGATTTAGCAAACTTTAAGTTAACAGTTCAGTATAATTGCAAAGCACAAGTGCAGAGTAATTTTTTTTTATTAATCACATAAATATGTAAATTTATTTGTAGAGTACTTAGCATGTATTTCACTAGGGTAGCTTTACTATTATTTATTGTATAAATGACTAGCCCTTATTTTTGAAAAACAGCAAAAGTGTTGAAAACCACATACCTTGCCCAAAGAAACACCCACATCTTTGAGTCCTAAGATTTGTTGTTAATCTAAAAACAGCACATCCTGCTTAAAGGAATAGATTTCATATGATAATAAAAAAAACTTTAATAATAGTGATTTAAGAAAATAGCACATACGTTTAATAAACAACTTGTAGAGACTGTAGAGTCATGAACTTTCATTTGAAAAAAAATAATTTGTTAAATATGTTTCTTTTTGTTTTCCAATAGAAACAGCCGATGGGTCATGAACAACAAGAAGGTGAATAAAGAAAAAAAAAATATATATATATATGAATATATATATATTCAAAGAAAGTCTCACTTGTGCTTGCATTACCATCCTGCAATTAGAAATTGTTTAATTTGTTCAGTCTGGTAATGATTTATGCCATATCATTGGAAATGAATGTCATTACACCACAGCCAGTATCTCTGGTTTTATGTGCAGCACGCTGCTTATTTTACGCTTATTTTCAACCTCCATTTCACCCACAGCGAGGAACATAATTTATTATAATTTACATGTCTTAATTACTGTTATTTGAGCAACATCGGGGGCAGGAAGCTTGAGAGATTCCTCTCATCTGCAAAGGAGAATAAAGCTGGATCTCAGGCCAGTCATACCTTCAGACGTAGTCGTATCATGGCGACAGGAAAGCCAGTCTCTTCTGTCCGCCTAATGAAAATTACACAAACGACCCGTCCAGCGGCCGCCTCGAAACGGCCCAGCAGGTGCACCTCATAAACTCTTTCAGCTGCATTTCATTACCTACCATGACTAAACATTATGTAAATGGTGAATATATGCCCGGGAAACAATTGGGGTCGGTCGTCTTGTATGTTGATAACAGGAAGCCAATTTTCGACCGTTTTGGTATGATCCTCGCTGTACAAATGAGTTTCTTTGTTTTGCGTATAATTTGCAGAACTGAAAGTTATAATACTGTAAGCGATGCAGCGAGGCGAGAGACACATTGGTGTTGCACTTTAATTAGTGATGGCTTCTCCTTGATTTATCACCAAACTGTGATGAATTTCTCCTCTCCCTCTGCGCTATCTCTTGCCCCAAATGCCAGCTCATTGTGTTTCATCTCCAGGGCTCAAATTGAGCCTGTGCCGCATGACCCTTCCAGTAAAACGTAATGAAGCAGCTTAGCATTGTTTGCTTTGTAAAACTGAATGTGAAAGGAGACTCTTTTCCATCACTGAACCATCCCCAGTCAATGGCAGAGCAGTTTAGTGTTAATTCAGATCTCTCTGTGGTCTGCTGTAGATCCCTAGTGCCATATGGAGATAAATGTAATTGCTTTTCACTTAAGGTGCTGATAATCTATGCCCAATAATAGTAGGGTCACCCACAGGTCAGCGGCCTAGTGGAAGATCAATGTTAAACAATCAGAAAAGGCGGAGATCACACTGTACTTGGGACAGATGGCAAGAAAAACCCAGCCGAAACAAAAAAAAATGATGGATGAGGGATGAATAAGAGGATGTACGTCAGCTGATTTCTCCAGATGTGCGGCATGTCTTCAATGGCTCTGCATTGAAAAGCACGCTATAGATTCTTCTCTGTTGATTTCCCCCACTAGAGGAAGTACTTTACTAATGTATGTGCTTATAAAGGCAATGTGGACCAGCAAGATGTTATTTGGGATTTGAATTCATTAAGTGTAAACATATAGGGGCTTTTTTAGTATAGGGATTTCTGTAATAGAAATTACAGCAGAAGCTTGACTCTGTACTTATTCAGGCTCACAGTTTGACCACACAATGGCACAATATGTTTTACCATCTGCAAAGTCTTTGGTAATTTCACGAAGAACGTCAACGTTCGCGAAGCACATTCTCTAGGTGCGTGTGTGTAATTTCCACTACCAAACAGGACCGCAAAAATAATTACTGTTTTCAAGCATTCTTCCCGTTTAGCTCTGTTAATGGCTTTTTCATGTGCATTCTTCTGTCAGTGTGAACGGACTATTGTAATTAAATGCTCAAGGAGAAGGAGCTTCCTGAAACACTTCAAGGGTTAGTTCGCCCAAAAATGAAAATTAGCCTGTATCGAAGCATCCTACATGTGTGTGACTTTCTTCTTTCTGATATATCCAGTCGACGTTAAAATAAAAACTCTCCAAGCCTTTCCATGATGGGAGAGCATCAAGCAGGTGTTTGCTGGATACACTTCAGAAGACGTGAAATAAAGTGTGTGTATCCATAATAAAACATCCCTCACACGGCTCTGAGTTCTCTCCTATAGAGAATCAATGTGTTTTTGTAAGATAAATTACCATATTTCAAAAATAAGTAACATTTTTTCTCACTTCCACTGTGAGAAAACAGGCTAATTTTGAAAACAGACTGAATTAGTGAATCATAAACATACAGCACAACCAATGAAATACATTTTCTGAGGGAATGGCTCTTTGTTTTGGTTTTTTATTCATTTAATGTTACCACATGTTAGTATTATTTTTAAATATATAGTACATGTTTAGAATTGAATGAAACAAAAGTTTTTTTGGATCAATTGGCAATTTTAGTGTACTTTTTCCCCCCAAACATTAATTCCTTGAACATTTTAAAGCAAGTCTTTCAGATGTTGTTTGGTGACTGTCTCAGTGCTGATTATTCACACATCCCATTTATCTGACATACTGCTTTGATAACGTATGTTTTGATGAAGAGGAGAAAATGGACATCCACTCTCCGTAATAACACCAATGAATGGAAGCGTGCTCACTGTCTGTACAATTTCACACAATTGCATGAGTGTTAAAGAGCGTTGCATTAGAATAAGCTTCATCTGCTAGCTTTCGCACTGCAAGATCAATCCCCTTTAATTTGACTGGCTGTTTGATCTGGGCTTCTGCTGAAGGCAGGTTCTAAACCATGCAAGCGCTTGCTTCAGCAAGCAGTTTTATGGCTTCTAGTAAATACTGTGTAATTCAATAGCTTGAAAAGCATAAATTCTGAACTCACAGAAAATGATTCACTGAGAAAAACTGTGCTCAAAGACATGTTGTTGAGCTCCGGATGTGAAAAAGTAATACTTCCTATAATAGCAAACGCAGGATGTCTTCGTTTAGTCAAGGATGTGTGTTCTTCTTCATTACACTTTGCAATAACTTTCTAAGGTTTTTAAATAACCTCTGAATGAATGCAAGCCTCAGAGTTTTAAAAATGTGTCAAATAAATAATATATATACTGTATGTATATATATATATATATATATGTATGTATATATAATTGTTTTTTAAACTTTTTTTTATCCATATATGGCACTTGTGAGATATACATAGTTGAGATTACCTTTGGGGTTGAAAATGTAAGGCCAAGTTGGAATATACACATATGTTTCTTAAAAATAAACAATTGTTGTGAAAAATGTCTTGAAAACTAACTTGAAATAATTCAGTAGGATAATTCTGTACCTCTTTATCAAATGAAAAAGACAGGATTATAGTGCATACATAGATAAATATACAATTTAGTACATTCATTAATAGATAGAATTCCATTCATTGTGTGTACATCAATAACATATTCAAGATATTACAAAAAAAAAATATTTGGGGTCATGGTTTACAATCTTGTCACTGACCTCTGCTAATCAAGCCAGTAATGCACGACAATAGACAGAAACAGGCAAAATCCAAGCGGCAGTAACCTTTTGATACCTAGTGGACGTTGCAACTCAAATGGGCTGTGCTTCTCCGGTGTTCAGCTGCAGCAGTATCGAAGGCAGGATTTAAACGGTACTCTAGTCTGCTGTTTGTAACATGAAGGCATATTCAAGCAGATCTCACCAAGGGAGGAGGGCATTTCACATACTGTGTAAGACCGATAAATACTCAGGAGCAAGTCTAGCTGTCAGGACGAGGGACCGACAGATGCTTTGATGCTGTTTTAGAAGTACGCATGGCTCTTCACGGCAGTGTAAGCTGTGTGGTTTTCCCACCTGCCCATACAGACCTCAGCTATCTGTCGATTAGGGAAAAGAACGCTCCCTTTCCACATTATTTTATTTACAATCACTGATTTCTCTACGCTAAGGCTCAGCTTGTCACCTGCATGCCTCGTTCGATACTGTAACACATGTCCATTTTTTACCCTGGTAATGCTTTTAAAAAAAGGGAATTCAACTTTCCAACCCCTCACATCCCAGTTCTTTAGTATTCTGAGTTGTCCAGTCCAAGCAAGGCCACCTGTGCAGTACCGAGTTCACTTCCTCTCAGCACTGCTCTTCTCCCAGAGACTCTGTGTTGTCGCTCTGGTCCACCGGAGCCGGAGGGGAGCGCATTTTCCCACAACTGCTCCCATGGCTGCTTCCGTGGCTTGGGTAAACATCTACAGAGCTGGAGATGGACTGAACGGACCTGTCACGGAAGTAATGGAAGGCCTCAGGATCTAGGAAGGTTTGCTCTTCGCGCAGGCCTTGTTCAAAGAGCTTCCGTTTGTGCCGGAACTCAATCACCGTTTTTGTGTAGGAGTTGAGGGTGGTGACGGAGGCGGCCATGCAACAGGTGAACGAGCCCCAGGCCATACTGTGAAACACACACATGAAACAATAGGAGATTTTACAAGCCACATTGTTTACAGCAGAAACACAGTCAACCACCTCAGAAAGAAAAAACAAATCTATTCATTGTCTTAGTAAAATTGTTAAACATTCATGTGGTGCTTAGCCTGACTATGTCAGACTTCGTACTTCCGTTCAATGTCAGTTCGCTTCCGTATTCAGTTTCTCTCTGGCTCCAATCACAGAACAGAGGGCAGGCTTAGAGCCGTGACGTCGAATTTAAGATTATAGTTAGTAGTAGCAGAGTTTGGTATTACCAGGCTATGTGGTGCTGCTGATTCAGAAGCTGGTGTTTTAACACAGGCATAATTCTACACTGATTATAAAGGAACATGCAAGATTGTGATCGAGTGACAGCTTTTTAGTGATTACATGGAAGCACTATTTGCTCGCTTTCGATACTATAATCAATTCAGGATTTAAATAAAAGTTGTTGTATGTGCTGTTAACAGGACCCATGGTCACAAATTCTGTATGCAGCAAAAGTTTCAGGAGTAACATATACAGTATCCCGCCTCATACCTCATATAAATACAGCATTCTCTTTTCAAATACCTTGTTTGCAGGGTAATTTTAGCCTGTATCCAGTGCCTCAATAGCAGGCAAGTATTTCAACTTATTTTAAAATAGCTCCCATTCATAATATAATAATAATAATAATAATTTCTACTTTATTATTTACATTGTGTTTATGTGCAGCATTTAGCATTTAATGTATTCTGACTGTCTCACGCTGAATACTTAAGAGTCGGCAGCACTGGATTATCTATCTGTATTAATATCGTAATATATTATTACATCTTATATGAATCATTTTTACCGGCCCCAGACGAGTCACTTTGTCCTGTGTTTTTCAGTCAAATTTCTTGATTTTTCAGTCCTTATGAACAACACATTTTCCTACACATTAACAGCTCCTTGTGTTTTCTTGGTTTGACCAATTTGAACATTCATAAACAACGCAAAACACAGGAATTTTGCACTTCTGCTATTGATTCCTATGAAGAAAAAGCATTTCCTGCCCTCCAGCTGCATTTCACGCCACAGCAACGACGTCATGTGCAAACAACCTATAGTCATCCTTTTAATACTTCACTATGCATATATTATTCCATATTGCTTTGATGTTTTAACACTTTAAGTTTATTTATTTATTTTAAACAACTGCTTTTTTGCCAGGTCAAATCTTAATCTGTTCTTAAACAGGTTTTTTTCTTTATTTTTATTTATCAGGAGTAGTAAAGTTACATTCCCCAAAAAGTGCCTACGATTTATGGGCTGCACATTTCCTACAGTTTCCAATGGGGGGTTAAACAAGAAATTGGCCAGATGGCAGAGGACAAATGAAGCAATCTTAGTCTAGACTAATGGATGCAGGGCAAGCATCTGTGGTAATTCAGCCAATGTAAATACCACTTTCATGCCTGTCAGAACCCCAATGCATGTCTCTTATATCCAAGTGCCAAAATAACACAAATCATTTGCTGGGAGATCCACTATAGCCATTCCCTTTCTGCTCTAAGAGACAGGCATGGTCCCAAAAAATTAAATGACAGAGACTCTCTTCAAAAATTCACTGTACAGCTGACATGCAACATAAAACACCTATGGAAAAGTTTCTATTTAAGACTTTTTACATTTTTATAAAGGCTGGGTTTTCACCAAAAATACACTATTGGTCACTGTCTGATACCACCAAATGTTTTGTATCCAATTTAGAAATCCAATTATCTGGAATCCAATCCAAGAATTTGACCAATATCTTTTTCCCCCAATTATATATAAATGGTAGCATTTCAGAAAATATAAATCACAGATACATTTTAACATCAGACAGTAAATAACTTGACTGCTAAAAATTCAGCTTTGCCATCCTAGAAATAAATTACAGCTTAAAATTAGGGGTGTGACAGGATGGCCTTGTGAGAACTTGTTGATATCCTCGCGATAGTGGTATGATGGGGCACAACCAATCTCTGACAGGAAACTGTTGCCGTGTTCTATTTATGACGTGCTGACCCAAATTCCACATGGTTTTCAATGGTTGCTTTATCACATCCCGTGTAGGCAGACTTTAAGGACCGGTTATACTTCACTTTCCACGTTCCGTTTCGTGCAGCCGCATCCACACAGCTTTCAAATTCAAAAATTCAAATTTATTCGACACGTTCACATACATACACGGTAGGACATGAAGTGAAATGTATTGCACAACTGCCCCAACAAATTGACACATTAAAAAAACAGTTAAGTAAAACAATTTAACTAAAATTAAAAGTAAAACGGCAAAATAGAAGTTGAATATAAAAGTAAGTACTTTCAAATTATACTCAATTGCGGAGTAGTGCAGACGGACGAGCTCGATACATGCGCAATGCCACCAATTGACTCTTTCAGCATTCTTCTCGCACATACACAATTGCTGTAGGCAAGTATGTTTAGGTATTCGGCCCGACTGTTTTCTGAAGCTTTTTGGAAAAAATCGCTTACCCTGCTTTTAAAGGAATATTTATGTTAATTGCTTTAATTTATTTATACTATGTACATTTTTTTTTGTTATTTATTGTTAATTACTTGCCTGTCAGTTTGTGGCAAAATATTTAGCAGTGTTCACATGTTTATTACTGCATGTAATTCATTCAAATAGTTTCATTTGTTTACAAAATGCACCTACATTTTTTGGAATGTTTTTGTTGAATAAAATGCAATTTTTCCCAATATATTTTATCATTGAGGATGTTTTTTTTTTAAAGTCTAAAAGCCTCGTCTAGTTCTCGTGAACCCAGTGTCTCGTCTCGTGGGAAAATATATTCAAATAGAAAACAGCTTAATTATAATAATATTTGACCTTATTATTGTTCAAACTATATTTCTGACAAATAAATCTAGCCTTGGATGAGCAGAGTATTAAAAAATATTCCATCCAAAAAATGACAAATTTGCAGTACGCTGTGATAGAGTGTTTTACTTCATTTTTAAAAAAAGATTCAGACTCGTGGGTCAACGTAGCCTCAGAATACAGAGAGAAACTAAGGAAACCGTTTTGAAGTTTAATTAGATTTTCTTTTTCTCGAGGTTGCCAGTTCTGCTGGAAAGAGAGCACTTATATTGGAGAAAGTGAACCTGAAATGAGAAGGCTCTGCAAGAGCCAGATTCATTTGTCGCTGAATGAGGAGCAGACACCCGCACATCTGTGACTTCTGAGAACGCCTCGCCTCTTTGCTTGGTGAATTATATAACACAGGATTGATGTAAAAACACCAAGTACTGAGAAGGGACTTGAAGCTACTGCTCTAGAGAATTCCATTTAATTATTGATCAGGAAGGTAGAAAATATACAGAGTTTAAAAATATATATAGTTCTAGAATCACAAGATCAACAGATGTCGCTATTTCGAACAACCTGAGCAACAGCTAATGTAAAGTGCATTTTCTACATCCAAATTTTGATGCAAATATCAGAGAAGCTCACCAGAAAGACCATCCATAGTCCCATGTGTGAGGCCTCCAGTCCTCTGGACCCAAACTGACTGTGATCTGGAAAACTTGTGTGTACATCATGTGAGCCACCATTCCCAGAAGACCTGTTGAGGAGTCACATGCAATTGGTAATTGATCATACCGTTGCTCCTCACTGGATAAAAATGTTTTTGCCCTTTTTTCTCCAAACCTCTAACTTCTGAGACTAAACGATTGAGTCATGAATCTGTTCCTGTTTTGACGCAATGATCCAGTATGGGAAAGAATTATGAGAACATTTAAACAAATAAAATACAAAATCTCCTTTTGGGTTCCACAGAAAAACAGCACAGTAAATTAGGACCGGTTTATGGATGTGTTTGTATATTTACGGAACTGTGTACACAGTGTACGTCATAGAGATGATTAGGCACACTGACAATACAGATTTACAGATTTTCTCTATGACAAACACTGTTATTAACCTTTGATCCTTTGGATTACAAGGCAAAATCACTGCATCATGTGCTAGGTAGAACCTGTTCCCAATCACGTACAGTAGGATCAGTGTGTCCGGTGTATCTAGTGTCAAGGGCTCAAAAACACCACTGTTGAGGGACAAATAAGGTGCAGTTGTTATGAAACATGTAACTGTAAATCCTCACATGCATAACATTTGATTTTTTCCCCCTATGTTACTTGAAATACAATTTGTTACTCTACTGACAAATATGTCAGCATATAGTTATAATTTTTTTAAACACAATTTCCTCAAATGGTTTTTTATTTGCCTGATAACCCAGCAACAAAAATGTTTTTGAAATCAATTTTTATTTTATATTTATATAAAAGCCTATTTAGTTTATCCTAACTTGTGTTTAACCGCTGTCAGCTAACCACACGAAGGCTGGATGGGTGATTTCACTCTCTCTCTCGGCTGCACTTGGAATTAAAAAGCATTAAGGCCCCAAACGAACAAGACTATTGGGTTTTCAGCAAATCAAATAATCAGATATTCAAAAAGCAGCAGCTGTTCTGGCTTTCTAACTGCTGAGGTTTACCCACAATGCACTAGACTATACAGGGAAAGAGACGAGAGAGTAGTCCAGGGAGACCTCCGTTTTCTCAAGTGAATGTGTTTCGAGTGTGAAATTACTAGGTAACAGATTTCAAAGATTCTTAATAAAACATTAAAAATTAACATTTGAATATAAAGGTCATGATGAAGGTCATAAAGTATCATTCTAGTAATAAAAATGAAGTGTCAAATATTAATATACATACACACACATAGATTTTTTGGTTACAATTTAAAGACTTTACTATTAAAGACTATTATATGTATCCTTATATTAAGAAATAATTATTAGGTGTTTTTTTTTTAAAGAAAACCTTTTCCCCTGACTAGAATTTCAACAGTACTGGATAAGTGGAAGTGTTGCCATTTTGAAAACAATTCAAGTAAAATTGGAAATGTCTCAAGAAACAGTATTTTGTTTCTTTGTTATCGTTTAAAAGATCTCTCAGCACTATTATCAAATCAATAACCAGTTCTGCAGAGATTGCAAATACTTTATGAATTCTACAAGTCCAAAACTTTCTTTTGTCACCATCATTTGTGACTGTGGTGAGATCGGAAAGGCTGTGCTGATAAATGTAATGAAGTAATGCACAATTAGTTTCTCTAAGAGTGAGGTGGGGACAAGGGTGGAGGCCTACCTGACAGCACAGTGAAGACTGCGGCGAAGGCGTTCAGTTTGAGTCCATCGATCACGTTACTGGAGTGAAAAAGCTCCAGGCACATCAGACTGAAGCCAACGACCAGCAGCATGATGTATAGCACCTCAGACACAACTGACAGCCAAAGGACACCTGCAATACACACACACACACACTGGTGAGCAAAGCGCTCTGCTGTTGCCCCATAATTCTCTCTGTCGCTTTTATTCACACGGTCAGATTTCGAGCGGGTATTTAACAACTTGCCCCCTGCATATAAATGGACATGCATTGGGCACATTTTTGTATAGTTTGTCATGCTGTGTTCAGTTGGCAAAGAGCAAATATGTGTTTTGAGTTCATTAAAATCAAAATAAATCGAAATTAATATTTCTAGGTAACTAAGGTGATCTGATCTGATTATGTGAAATATTACTGCAATTTAAAATTGCTGTTTTGTACTTCAGAATAAAAAGTATGGTAAAGCTGAATAAAAAAAATAAAAAAAAGTTAATTATTAAATAATCATCAATTAGAGAAAGAAATGCAAAATAGGTGCATAAACATTCCTGAGTACTTATTAGAAGTAGATGCTGCCTTTGTCTTTTAAAAGAATGTTTAGTCTTTATTTTATTTTATTTATAAAGGTATTTTGAGAGATTAGGGAAATGTAACTGTCTCCATCAGACTGACTCCAGGGTGTTTCCATAACAGCAACCAGCTCCTCCTAATTAGCAGAAATCCCATTTGCCCCAGAGCCTACTCTGAGAAGAATTCTGCAGAGATAGCAGAGGTGTTTTGGTCTGAGAACATAACACTATTTTGCTTACTTTCAACATTCAGGGTTCACCTTACAGTCTAGTCTGCTGCTTCACCTGTGAAAATTTGCCTTTGTTTGAGGCTTCTTAACGCATTCCCTCACACACGTTGAATAAAAGATGACAGACTTTGAGAGAAACGCAGGTGGTGAGTGATTAAGGCATTTTAACCTGAAATACGATGGCATTATGCAATATTAATGTCTGGAGTGCTTGTCTTCAAGAGTTCAAACACAATGGGGCACCTTTGAAAGCCTACATTTTTCAGAGGCAACTATAAACAATGTGTCAATTTTCTTGGGGGCTCCTTGAGGCGGTCCCTGAGAAAAGCACCGTTGGTTTGAGGGCTTGATATTGTCTGAGCTATGGCGTCATTGAGACAGGATAGATAGAAGCACTATATCTTTTTGTCTGCCTGACCTGAGCATTTTCTGTGGTGATAAATCAAATTTCCCGCTCTAATTTTTGCACAAACAATTTCTGACAAGCTTCTGTACAAGACAACACTTAGATAGAGGGGTGAATCTGAAAACACTTCAATCAAAATGCACTGCCATCACTCTTTGGATTATTCCACAAATATCAGCAGCTTTGCATCAAATGTGATTATCACTGGAGACCTTGAGAGTCAGTCATGACTTAAAAGATAAAAACCGGGGTCTAAAGAGAACAGAGGATGGTGTAGTTTGCCTTGCAAATGTTCTCCCCTGAAACTGTGGCAGATGTAATTTGCAAGCAAAATTCATTTTCTTTTTTGATTGCGGAGTATTATCTCCAGATTTGTTCAAGGCGAGATGTATTATGCAGCATGTCCTCTGAACTGAAAAAAAATCCATATTCAGAATGATATTTCCCCTGTGAAGCCTTTGCCACCGCAAAGAAAACATCAACAATAAAGCATGCCATTCAAATCATTTTTAGCGAAAGGAAAGCATTACGTTGTCAAACGTAACCTCAAAGAAAAGTCAAATTTGAAGTCAATATCGGGATCACACTTTTGTTTGTAGGCGCTCCCTCAAATATAAGACCATGTTTAATTTGCATGCTTACAGTGTAGACGCAAAAGTTTTCCTTTTTTCACTTTTTTACAGTATCACATCTATGTATTGTGTTTATCTGTGATGGAAATGTCTTTTTTAACATTCTTGAAAAAATCATCTTATGTATCCTAAACATTTCTGCGCTTTTTTAAATTTGTATTTCATTCATAATGGATTTTCAGACTTTAAGATTAAAAGGTCTTGGCCTGAGACAAGAATAATAGTATAAATTATACATTAAAGGTATTTGAAAAGCAAGAAAAAATTTCCCCAGGTTAAATGTGACCTTCATGGAGAACAATGTTGAAATCTGTTAGATTATACAAATTAACCCCTGCCACATAAAAGTGTCTGCTGCAGAAGCACCTTCACCCTCTACTAAAGAGTGACATTGAGACTTTTTAAACACAGAACAGTGGAAAGAAGGAGGACAGTATAAAGAAATATCCTAAGCAAACTCACATGTCCTAACAGACCACAACTCTGTCCATCTTTTATATCACAGTTTGCCAGACAGTACTTAAAGCACATTACCTGTACTGGCCTGGAGAATGTCAACATTCACTCCAACATGCATACATCAGTTAACGTACCACATATGTAGCATGCATGCAAATAATAAATCAGGGATGCTCCGAGGTGGACATAAAAGATCTGTCATTTGTAGGTTTCGATATGTGTTGTCGGACAAGCCTGAACGGCACACTAATGACAGCCATTACTCACCTCTCTCAGATGCCGGGGCCAGATCAATAAAACTCCTGCATTTCTCACCTGGAAAGACACAAGACACCCGAAGAGTTAACATCTGTGCTCTACACGCTCTTTTTGTGTACTGAGAGACATAGGGCTCAGCTTCATCTTTACAGTGCTGTGTTCCAGTGATAAGACAGCTTTAGTAGTCAGCTTCCCCTTGGATCAATTCATCACTTCAGTTTTTGTCTAAAGACATTGTCCTGGTTCTTAGCGTTAGCCTCTACAGCATGTAACTCTTTGCTTGTTAAATTGATAGCATACAGCATGCTTTTCTTGTAAGGTTTTCTTCACTAGCAATCATAAAAATGTGTAGAGTCTGTAGTTGCCTCGATAAAACAAGTAAACCAATCGTCTGTGGTCTAACCAAAATAACTGCTGTAATTAAGATTGTCCTATGTATCTCTGGGCTAGAACATAAAGAGTTTTTGGGGCATTCTCTCAAATTGGACTTCTAATTAAACTGGCGAGGATAATTTGAGACTCCAGGCCATTTCTTCAAAAAACTTCAGTCTGCAACTGCAAGTTTTAATAATAATCTTGCCAGTGGAGGGGTGAAAGATGCTAAGCTTTGCTTAAAGGCCAGAGTTCAAATAGAAGTGAGAGATGTTCTAAAATAGCACGATAATGTGAAGACAGCAACATATGTGCAAAAAAAACATTTCCATTGTTAGTTCCATTACATGTGGCTCAAATTTCTCTTACAGTGTTGCCCAGTTCAAAGAATAAAATAAATATATTAGCCAGCTGCGTAAGTCTGCAAACACTCATAATTCCAGGCTTGTCAGACTCAACAAAGCTTTACGTGCGGCATCGTCTGCATTACAGACCCCACAAGCTTTTCAATGTTTTATTACCTTAGGAAACCAAGATTTAAAGTAGCATTTAAAAACTTGGCTAAAGTTCAAATGCAGTTCAAATGAATGCCGATAAATTGCACCGCCAAACAACCAGGAAGAATGTGAAGGTCCAATCAGTGAAATCAAAACAAAGGATGTACCACTTGTGGTCCCTTACAGAGACCAGAAAGAAAGAATCAAATGGAAAGCAGTTTGAAGTGTGACTGATCACACATTAGGTTGCCATCGAACATGACAGGGAGTCATATTCTGGATTTCACATTCTGGACATTCTAAGTGCACTTCTTTTCTCATTATATCTCCCTTGAGCTTTTTTCCTCAGTAAACAAGGTCCCCGGAGGGAGTATAATCCTTCTGCCAGGCAGATAAGTGGCCCGTGGCAACCTCTCCTCAATTTAAATAAGGAATCTCACTGCACCGGGAGAAATACATTAACTGATTCCAAAAACGACCGGTGATGCAAGAACACGAGTAATTGAATTTCTAGCGAGCTTTATTTCACCAGTTAGGTGAGGCACTTGTGGTAATCATTTCATTTATATCAATAACATGGAATGTCTGCAATGATACATTTTAGTCTCTTTTTCTGATACAGACTTATCTGTAAACCGGTCACTCTGAATGGAGCTATTTTAAATCCTAAAAAGTAAAGCGGTCATGTCAAGTTTTCATAGACGGCTTATTCAAGAAATCTACAGTAAGTGCAATTTATACGCATCTATATGCTTTCAGCGTTTAATCTTAGGCACAACGTGAGGCAATTGTATCACATGCATATTGAGAAGAATGTGCAGTTCATTTTCCAGTGCCTACCCAGTGGGAATCAGAATGACATGGGCTGACTCACTCATTATGGACCTAAAAGCTTTAATCATTTTCATTCAGTCCATTCCTGTTCTTCCAATATTCCATACGAATAAAGACCCCTGGCTTTTGATTGACCTCTAATGTGTTTAATCTGCTATCTAAGGCTGGTGGAGGGTAATTGCATTGGTAATGAGCGTGGATGATTTGATGGCCATTAGCATTATTATGTGGTACTGTATGATCAGGCAATGGGCAAAGAGAAGAGATCTTTAAGTATGATGTATTAATTAGCACTCTACATTTACATGCCGTCTAAGAATTTGTCTTTGCCACTCCATTGCCGGAACTATTAGATATACTATTGATGGCTTTGCACTTTAAACTTCTCCTGTATTTACATGGCAGGGACTCAGAACATCACCAAGATTTTAAGCAAATTGATAAAAACAGCTGAGCAGTTGTGAAAACCATCTTGATTTTTGGTTTACTTATGCTTCCTTCTAAGGTGATGCTGCATGAACCAATGTTACAGGTTTGGAATAGTATGTTAATTATGACGATACATCATTACGCAAAGATTGAGCTGAGCTACTTGTGTGGATGTCTGATTAGTTTTCAGCACAAAGCTTGTCAGACACTGTTGTCAGATTAATCATAAATCCCATTGATCAATACATAGAAGCGGGTGTCAGCCTATCTGACAAAAATAGTAAAAAAAATATACATAACTTAATCCTCATCAGCGTAACACATGCTGACCTTCTCTCGCTCCCTTGCCAAAGTCCGCTGGATTAAATTGAATACAATACTAAACTTTCTGTTTTTGTCTGTGTATTAAAGACATTATGTCAGTATGTCTGTGAGACCAGTAATCCGATCACATACAACTTTGAACCTGGCAAGCCCCCTTCCTGGATTTATCTGTTGACCTTGTAGTGCACTGTCAGAATTAAAATTATCTACAGAATTGACCTTTGACTTCTTTTTTCCTTGTCAAGCCAAAATATTAAGCATGTTTTTCTGTGAGTAATAAAATAAGATAAAGTAGTCTACTTCTTCAGCATGTTCCTGAGACTTATAAATAAATAAAAACCTTTCTCTTGGAAAACAGATTTTTTCACATGATTGATGGTACCAATACACACTATAAAGATTTCTTCACTTCTTTCTCCACTTTAGTTTATTTGGACATTAAAGCACTGGTTTTCTCTCTAGACATACATTTTAAAGATTATTCTGAAAACCGATTGAATTAAACATGTGAAGAAGCAAAAGACACAGTCACATTTTACTTTCATATTATATTCCTTTTTGCAGGATAATCTTGATGCACATTTACTAAAAAATAACTCCAGATGATCTAACATAGAATTCTTTTAAAAAATTTTTTAGAAAGAGCATCCATTAAATATATGAGGCTATGCAAGAGCTGCTTATTTCACTGTGCTCCGTGGGGAACGCGGTTATCTAATGGTGCCTTTACCAAGTTCCTCAAAACTCATTGAGAGTACGTAAATCCTGACAGATGCTTCCAAAGCTGCTGGCACACAATCATTCCCTTCAATCCATTGCGCAACACATTTCACACTGCTTTACACACGACCTGTTGAAGTTTCCCCAGAGCAAGACTGTATAATTTCATTATATATGATTTGGTTAGTGAGTATGACTAATGTTTTACATATTTTTACATTAAAAGATAATAATAACAAAATAATAAAATAATTACAGCACTCTTTCGCAATGACTTATACACACTCAAAAAAATAAAGGTGCTTCACAATGCCATCAAAGAACCTTTTTTTGCCTAAATGGTTCCACAAAGAATCTTGTGCATCACAAAAAGGTTCTTTGTGGCAAAAGAAGGTTCTTTAAATTGTAAAAAGGTAAAAAGGAGACGGTTCTTTTACTAAATGGCTCTTTTTGGAACCAAAAAAGATTCTGTATCCCTGGGAAGGACCTTTATTTGTCAGAGGGCTGTTTAGGGATGCATTTCCAAGTAGGCTACTTTACCGCACAGAAGAAAAATATGGAAATTATATTATATATATTTTTACTAAACTCGAGACATAAAGCAGCACAAAAACAGACGATAAAAAGAATAAAACCCATCAAGTCTCACTGAATGTAGTTAGGATACGCTTTTTGAAATTTGAAATGTAAGGACCTTAAGGAACTCTCACCTCCTCCATGGATGTTCTCCTCACACGAGTACCAGATCCCCGTGTGAAAATGCCTAAAGAGAAATCGGTCGTCACCCGTTTCCCAGCTATAGTGAACTTTACTCGGGTCTGTTTCGTTCACCCCGTAGTCAATACAATTATGCCGTCTTTCCTTACTGCAGTTGGGTTTGGGGACCCTCTGAGTTCCTTCGCACCAGTAGGTCGTGATGAACGCAGTCGTGGAGAATAAGAGTGCCAGAAGATTTAACCCCACAGACAGCAGAGCACGGCATTTTCGAGTGGTCTTCATAGTCCTATAAGAAGTGGCTCACACACTTGAATGAGTTCATTCAAACCGGGCTGAAAAATCTTGATTGGTGTGAGGAAAGCGCAGCGGTTGCGCTCACCTCACCACTGCTCACCGGCCCGAAATGACAGCGACAGGTTTGGTCCTCACACATATGAAATGAGCGTCACTTCTCTGGCGCTCGCAGGTGGATCCATTCGCGTGGAGACAGACGTGACTCAAGTAAGAAAGATCTCTGAGGCATCTTTGAGACAGGCACTCACGCTGCCAACTGTTGTGACTCTATCTCTCCCTCTCTCTCTCTCTCACACTCACTCTCTCTGCGCGCGCGTGTCTGCCTTTCCTTTTATTTATTTCATTCTTGCTCTTGCTGTCTAGTAGGCTACAAATATCCTGACTTATGCGAAACTGTTTTTGGCACCTATTGGGATCATCAATCTGTTTGGTTAAAGTAATTATGGGTCAATGATATCAGTATGCGAATTATACAAAGATTTGCTGTTGACTTTTTTATATTGGACTTTTTTTATTTTTGGTGCACAGTTGTTTTATAGTTGCTCCTTTGCAGATTAAGCACAGTATCCAACCCTTAATTGTTTTATAGACTTGTGGGTCACGTGTTACAAGTAACGCGAGTTATGTGATCGGATTACTTTTTAAGTATCTATTGAAGTAACGCATTACTTTTATTTAAAAGTAAACAACTCATTTACGTTTTCCACATTAACCACGTCTTGACTGATAGCTGCTGAAAATTGTTAAAATTAAAATTAGACAAATAAAATGTAAGTGTAATCGCATTTAAGGAAATAGTTCATCCAAAAATGATAATTATGCTTATTCAAAATTAAATAAAAACTATTAAATTAAAATACTCACCCCCAAGCCAGTGTATATGACTTTCTTCCTTTAGACGAACACAATCTGAGTTAAAAAAAAAATTTGATCCTGGCTCTTCCAAGCTTGGTATATAGTGGCCATAATTTTGAAGCTCATTTAAACGGATATATCTGCAAGTACTGCATCAGAAAACTATCCTATGAGCCTCCAGGGGGTCATAACATGTGCTCTGAAGCAGATCGTTGGGTTTTCTACTCTTAAAATTATTAACCTAAATCATTGACTTCCTGCAACGGCTGTAGACCTGCATGTCCATGAGAGCCTATACCAGCTAACGTCATACATTGTGTCAGAGATCAGCCAAGTACCTGGATCTCGCTCTCATGGACCCGGTATTTTTAAAAAGCCATGTAAACATTTGCTCCACGAACATGAAAAACAGCGATAGTTGTCTGCAGTGTTGTGTTCTTTTCGATGTAAGTTGTCTCTTAGCCCATCTTTTTGCTCTTGCAATTACATAAATGATGTGTTAAATTCCAACAGCTCTGATCACGGCATTCTCCATTCACTGGTTTTTGACGTAGCTATGTTAATGCCATGCAAAAAAACAAAAAGACTGTCAGCCACTTCAGAGTTCCTGCTGCAGTCCGATTGCTATCAGGAAAATGGCCAGAGAGAGAAATTGGTTCTTTAGGAACTACCCTGCTGGCTAGTTCCAGAAGTAAGTACCTAGAACTACTCTGTGCAAAAGATCATGTCACAGTGTGCAACACGCCGCAACTTAAGAAAACACATGCAACTTAAGAAAACACATGCAAACAGAAAAACAACGACAATACATTCATCAGTTTTGACAACACAGGCGCTGCAAATTCTCACAACGCAACCAAACACACGAACGCGTTGCAAACGCACGAAGGTGCTGCACATAGCACGGACCACAATGGAAATGTTTCAGGGGGACCTCAAAAAGGGACAAACCCATCTAGCTAACATAGCATTAAAATAACGTTCCACGGATAAGTGTGTGAATCATCAGGTTAGCCTTATAATATCGAAAAGGCAATTGAATCGTATGATTAGGTTGTTAAATAAACTCACCTTTTAGCTCAGCAACCACACCTCTGAGCAAATAATCAGCTCCCAGATGGGTTCGTCATTTTTTAAGGTCCCCCTGAAACATTTCCATTGTGGTCAGTGCTATTTGCTGCACGTTCGTGTGTTTGCAGCATGTTTCTGTGTTTGGTTGCGTTGTGAGAATTTGCAGCGCCTGTGTTGTCAAACTGATGAAGATGTTTTCTTAATGTGCTGTCGTTTTTTTCTGTTTGCATGTGTTTTCTGAATTTTGCAGCATGTTAAGCTACCGTAGATAAAGATATAACTTGTCATTAATGTCAGACTGTACAACAGTTAAGTCGTGTTAAAAACAGGTGCACACAACAAAACTTGGAATTTTGTATTATCAACCAATACACAGTTTAGCATTTAAACAAATCAGGCGCAAACTATTTGTTATATTTAACAAATAATCTTTCATACCGCTTTACCCAGCTTAACTCCAACTGTACTATGTGGGTCTGTGGACCCTTCCCCCGAAAGGCAGCTAGCACCTCAGGAAGGCAAAACAGGCGACAGATAACACTGGTTTATTGCTTGAAGGAATGTGAACAAAGCAACTCTGACTAGTTCTCCCTTTTAATATAAATCAGGAATAACATAAGGAACGTCCAGGCATCAACACAATATTACATAATTAATAACGGACAAGGCTGAACTCAAACAGACAGGTATAAATACACATGGGACTAATGAACCAAACACAACACAGGTGAGGGACTGTCACGCCCTGCTGGAGCTGCTAGCTAGACACTGATTATGGCACTCCAGCTCTAGGACTCCTTTTTGTGTTTTTCTCTATTTGCCACTGTAGGACTTTTATGTTGAAACTGTTGTCACTGCCCGAAATTAACAGGGTTCGAAATTAACACCCGCCAACCCGCCAAATGCGGGTTAAAAATCATTTTGGCGGGTATTGATAAAAACTTACCAGCCAGTTTGGCCGGTG
>JAUCMU010000063.1:6339451-6353350 GCA_032275025.1 Enteromius treurensis
CGCCATGACGTCCCAACTCATCATTGGCTGATTCTACACACGATTCAGAGCCGTCACGCTGAGGGCGTTCCCAATGCGTCTCATCGACGCAGCTCGAGTTCCTGATAGGGAACAAATACACACACTTAAATTTATACAGCTGCATAGAGATTACATATGTAGCAGGATAAGGGTAGCCCTAGCAGGATTGGTTGGCATTACTTAGACTGGAGAACCAATAAGTGACTGGAACTCTTGATGATTGGTTTGTTTGGTAAATATTAATAAACCTATGAGTGGCCATGCTGTGAATACAAAAGAGGAAAGTGGTTGGTTGCTTGGGACATATCATCCCTGGTACCGCCCCCTTGTGACATGTGGTGAGTTGAGCGCTAGCAGCTAGGTTGTCCTCCTGTCTGCCATTGTGATGGCTTTAGGCCGGTCATCTAGTTAGTTCTTGTTTTTTTTGTTTTTTGTGCCTTTTGCCTTTTATGTGGAAAGGCTTAGTACCCTGTCTGTTTTAGTCATGGGCCTGCAAGTGGCTGTGATTCGGCATGGTGAGTGTTCATGCATATCACAACATAGTACTGGCTTATTGGTATGTGTGGTAAGTTTTCTTGTTTGTCTTTGTTTTGTAAACAAGGTTTTATGGAATAACCTTTTTTTTTTTATTTTTATGTTTGGCAGGTTTGATTGCACGTCAAGGGGTATTTCCACACGGGGGTTTAGATGGAAGCCCAACAAACATCAAGAATGTGATGGCGTTACTTCTCTGCTTTTGTCATCGTTTTGTTATTATTTCTTTAAAGCACTGGCACTAGATCGCGCTGCTTGCACACTGTGGATGTTGGGAAATGGTGCCAGTGGTGTGCATGTCTGTTAGTGATTTGTTTTGTGTATTCGACATAGAAATTCTGTTGTTGTAGCTAGATCAAGGAGTTAGCGAAAAATCTATCCTCCTTGCTTATCCTAGCCCGCCACGTTGCCACACATATAATATCATAAATTAGATTATAGGCCTAGATTTGTGGAAAAACCACAACTTTTTATAATCTTGGACATCTTTATTTATCACTAACCCTTTCATAAAGATAGCCCTGTTAAGCAATCATTATTTGTGGCTATTTGGCTCTTTTATACAAACTTAATGTTATGGGCATTTTATAAGCCCTGTGCAAGAGCTTTGAATCTACAAATTCTTCACCAAATTAGTGTGTGTGTGTATAGAGCAAAATCAGCTTTTATCGATTTAAACACAGACCTCTGTCTCAGACAGACCACTCACAATGAGAATTCATCACATATAATTTTATGGTTCCTCCTTAATCAATAAAATGGTGTATGAGCTGCACTCTGCTAAAGGGTGAAATATCTGACAGGGATCAGGCTTGTCCTATAATGTGAGCATTGTATCTTCACAGTATGTTGTAATTTATACAACAGGAATCAGATTTCATGTCTGGAACTAAACCTGTCATTACTATAGCTGTGTAAAATACCAAGTGTTTTGTACTTGTAGTTAGACATAGTATGGCGGTAATAAAACATTGGTTGTAATTTTAAGCCCATAAACACATACTGTGTGGACGGATTAGCTGCCACAACATGTTACACGTGTGTGTGTGTGAGAGAGAGAGATTTGTGTTCAGTGATTACGAGGGTTACAGCTTCTAGTGGTCATCTCCATTCGGATGGAGAGCATGGCCCAGCTGTCAGTTAATGTTTTCTTCGTGGCAGGAGGTTACATAGCTTGACCCTGTTTCACAGTCAACTTGACATTCATGGAAGAAATCTCATCATCATAAAATACCATTTCTACCCCACACACACATTAAACAGAAGCCTCGAAATCCATATTTCTGTCATTTTACACAAGCATCCCTTAATCATCAGAATACAACAATACACAGTGTGGCTGTCTTGAGATTTCTGAGCCCCAAAAAACAAACTCTTGCCATTGTTTATTTTACCATATTTATCCCTATGCTGAGATGAGATAGGGAAAAACAAAGACGCCTCCTTGATAAGCCATAGCAAATTGAGCTTAACACGCTGACAAACAGGCAGGTGGTAGCATCACTTCTCCGGCTGTCAATTCGAATTAAATTTTGCTCAGTCATGCCTTCAGATCCCACTAAAACGCACTAGACAAACAAGATCTGCAGTGGCTAGGGATGCTCTTCGTGTTCACTCAAACACTTGATATAATGTGACATTGACATCCACCATTCTGACCACGGAGCTTGACAGACAGATTTGACCTCTCTTCTGAATCATTCTGATCAGAAAACGGTTGTCAGCTTAATAAAAACATACCATGTCTTGTTCTTTGTCAGTGCATTCATTCAAACCCCTCCCTTTTGGTTCTGAGGTTTGCTGAGTTAATATTGCCACAAACGATATTGTCTGCACTGCAATATTATATAAAAGCAGTCCACATCACCACCAGTCCCTTCCAACAAATCACGCCTCGAATTGTGCACAACGGCCAATGAAATGCTGCTTGCTGTGAAAGTAATCTAGGAATCCATTCCACAGTCAGGAGTCATTTTCAAAATACCATTTCCATCAAATTTGTATGGCATAAACTGGGGAAGTCCATTATTTTGAGAGGTTAATGATATTTATGCAAATTGAATTATGATGGATTTGGACAAAAGGATGATAACAGGGCTGTGTCTATAGAGGCTTGGTCGTTCCCATTTCAGAAGAAACTAGTACAAATTCTGACAACGCTGGGCTTACAAGACAACTTAAATTCTTGTTTTTGCATGCATTTCTGATAATTGTAATGATTTTTGCCAGTGATCATTTTTTATTTCAGCAAGCAGAGAGAGTACCGACCTGTTTAACTAAGTTTAAATCTTAATAGTGGTACATTATGCATTCTCTATGTGCTATGTATTCGGTTTATTAATAGGTGGGGAAGACTCATTCATATTCTGTTCATACAAATGCAGACTGTCTCCCCAGGTAGTTCCCAGAATTGCCGTGATTAACCTAACAGCATGATCAGACGGCTCTTTTCCTCCTCTCATCTCATCGTTCCTGACCATTAATGCATTAACGACTCTTGAACTCAGACACAAACTGTTAAGTTCACTCAGTGAGTCTATTAATTTCCAAGATACCTAGGATCTGGATGTGTCACACGGTTGTGATGAAACCAGCAAAGGTCTTTGATGCATAGCATACATTTTTTTATCATTCAAAGATTCCCCACACTTTTATGCCAATAACAGTCGTGTTTTAGTTTTTGAATCACTGAATCATTTTGACTCACTCAAAACTTTTGATTCATACAGAAACAACTCAGATGGGAATGTTTTGCCGGAGCACAAATACACAGTAACTGATAATATTGTATATAAATGCATATTATAATGTCCCGTAATACTGTTAAGATCAGACTAAGCTCTTATTGTTTTTTCCTCTGGTGTTCAGGAGCAATATTATCTATCCCGCATCCTCTGTATGAAGGCATTTTTTGATGCTATCTGACGTAACAAAGTTGTCATTTTTGCAACTACTTTCAAAATCTTCAGGGGAAGTTTTGAGTCCTGAAATTCACAATATGTTCTCCTACTATATCAAACTCATTACAAAAGATTAAGAAAATTTAGACTTGTTTTGACCATGACTGGACTAAACAGCATTTGCTCTGATATGAGAGTTGGTAAAGCACCTGAACGGCGGGTGTTTTTAATCTGCTGTGAGAACAGCTGTTGGCCTGTCTTATCCCATAACCTCTGAAGGGGCAACGAAAACGGTGTTGACAGATGTTTATGTGTCATCTTTACACCTCTACAGATGCCCGAAGTCAACGGCTCAAATTCATGTCATCCCTGATGTTTGCTTCCTCCTGATTGCACCTGGCGTTGATTTCATTTTTACATCCTGTTATTAAAACAGTTCATTCTGCCTTGATCTTAAATAATCTCATTTTTAAAATAGAAAAGAAGTCTAAATAGCAACCATATGGTGAGAAAGATCAGACTATAACATTATCTAAGAACCTACCACCACAGATGGACCAGGAATCTGTAGTCCTAGGGATGAAGACTGCAAACAAAGAACTGTTTACCCCTCATATTTCTTTTTTTAAAGCATCTGTGAATGTCAACTCTTATGAGCATGATGACTCTGCTTCATAAACACTTCATATGGGAATCTTATTGGATTCGCAGATGAATGAGCATAAATCTCCTCCCTTGCGATGTTTCAGGTGCACATGTTGTTCTTCATCCTCCTTTAATTAAAATCTTTTGTATCACTATGCAAAAGTTCCTCGGGAGGCTCACTCCACCGTTCCTCCCTGACTCATCAAATACCCTTGCCCCGGCCATTCTCGGAACCTCTATTTCACAGATGGTATGGCACACAACAAGAATGATCTTCTGGTGGGCTGTGTTCATTTCTGATTTAGGAAGAGAGGGAGCAAAGCAAACAAGCTCGGTGGCATCCATCAGCGTGGTGGCCTGAGAGTGGAAAGGCGGCGTAAATCTAAAGCCTCTCTATGGCAAGTGAAACAAGGCTATTACAATTTACCTCTCTGATGAATGCACACACTTCACCTTGAGAATTATTTTCAAATCCAGGAACAGATGCTATATAAAGAAGATCCAAACACTGTGTTTCCTTCATGCCGATTCTTCTGGGAGATTTATTTTATGTAACTCTTTCTATTGATTTTCCAATTGGAACATGTGGTTGCTCTCATTAATAAAACAAAAGCCACAACATTAATTATGTAATATTTTGGTACCCAAATCTTTTGAGAATTCAGGAAGCCCCTCTGTCTGTGCTTCTTTCAGTTAATGAATTTATTTACTAGAGCAACCTTAGCACTGTCTGATAACATATACCTCTGTTGCCAATTACTTTTAGAAAATTTTACTTTGTAATGAGCGTGTGAGGGATAACAACCAAAATCCCAGCCTGGAATAATGTAGGATATCTCACTCACTTTGAATCCCACATGCACCGACTTTACTTTGCCATATTTTATTCATTCTTTTGTCAAGTTATGTGAGGTTGAGCCTGCTTTCTGCTTTCTTGTTTTTGTGTGTTTGGTAATAAAAGTTCAGAACTGCGTTCCGTGGGTTATATCTGTGACGTGGCTAACTTCAAAGTATATTCTCTTTCAAAAAGAACTTGTATTCTTACACAAAGAGTGCCGGTGATATCTTACCAGCTTGTCAATTTCAATTATAGTTTTCTCTCCCCAGCTGAGGCTTTGGAGCAGAAATCTTTACGAGTCATCAGATGCCTCCGACTTTTTAAGCAAACCCTTTTGCCAGACCGGGGGAATGAGAAAGGGATTGTAAAAAGACTGATGGATGGCCTTCGAGCCCCAGTACAGACGTGCGCCTTTGTCTTCTACACAGCGCCTGCTGTCTTAAAGCGTTCCGACGGTGGCGGCGGAAAATATGACACACCAAAAGACTGTGAAGGATCAATATTTAATCTTTAATGTGCTTCTCCCAAAAACCTGCGACTGAAGACTTTGTTTACAATATATTATCCAACTTAAAGAGGCCTTGTTCCACCTAGGTATATTGACAACATTGGGTACACAAATCATGCTGAGTTTTTATAGCGGTTGGGAGAAAACGAGCTGAATGCAGAGAAGAGCAGACAAAGAGCGCCAGAGAAACGAGACAGTATACAAACAGGTTAAGAAGGCCATTGCTAATGACAAGAGTGTGATTAATAGCTAACGGAAAATGCATTAATGAGCTGCCACTTGAATCTTATTATGCTTCCAAAAAGAGTGTGATTTTGAAGGAAGCTTGTGAACTTTCTATGGAGATTCTGACCAGAAGTTGGGATATTTGAAAACAATTTTATGAGACTTTGTTCTGTTTTGAATTAGTACAAGGTGTTATTTAGTTTAAGTAGCCTACACACAATCAGTAGTGACATGACTGATTGTAACTACTGCTTGTAACTGCTTGCTCTGAAAATAATTTTTTTGAGAAATGAGACAATTAATGTTTCTGAGACGTCTCGTTAGATAAGGTCTTTTGAGTCAAAATATGAATTCTGTGACTCTACAAAAGATGGATTTATGAAGGTTATACCCTGCATATTTCTGAATTTGATCATATCTCATGTCTCTCAGCGTTCCCTTCAAGTAAGCAAGCGAGCTGGTGATTAAAAAAAACTGTCCAAGAAAACAAAGCAAATATTAATCTCTGAAAAACACGTTTTCTAAAGTGACACTGTATAGCAGTCTCAGCAGTGGTATATATAATGCAAATGTGGAGAGAGGAAGCAATGTCTCTATTTGTCTATTCTATTATTGGCCTATTATGCTGTTGGCATCCTGGTACCACTTTGTATTAAGTGGCCTTTACTATTATGTACTTACATCACAGCATAAGTGTTTGTTGTGTTCATGTTGCATTGTAAAACAATTCTGCTGCTAATGAGGTGGGATACAGGTAAGGTTAGGGACACCTTTGGTGGGTTGGGAAGGTTTAATGTGTAAGGGATGGGTTATGTTTGTAATAACAGAAAGGTCTTTTTAAAAATATAAGTACATAATAAAAATATAAAATCATATATGTACACAGTAAGTGCATTGTACCAAATGATTAATTTAAATGGAAGTACGTCGTAACGGCACCTAGTAAAGTGGCACCCAACATTTTAATTAGAAACTAAAGGCATATTAAAGGTTTTTAGGTTTCAAAAATAACTCTTTATTCTCTAGTAAGGCAAAAAATAACCACCTTAATCTCTGAAGAAGCTTATGCTAAAGAACCCTAAACAGCCCCAATATGAAAGAAGAACAGTTCTTTTTGAAATTGTTTGATTTCTTTATTGCCCCCATAAGCAAGTAAACTGAATCCTGGCTCATGTGCTGTTCCAATTTGAGGAGCATAATGGTGATTCATTTTAATGGCTCTTGTATTCAGGGCTCCATAAGTGTTCGACTCGGCCAATGCCTTAATCTCTAGGGAGCAATTAGAGTATTTAGCATTGGAATGAGTGTAGGGTGACCTCTTCTCTTGTTTTGATTCACTTGGTGGCCCAATGAGAGAAATTATTCAAATTACGATTTGACTAAAGGCCTCAGAATTGGCCCCAGCTTTGATGCTTGCAACAAAATGACACAAAATAATCTGCTGGTGCAATTTCCTTTTTAACATTGACTTTTTTATTTGTATATATATCTTATTGCTCAGTAAGCACTATGAAAATTTCTACAATGTAAAATAACTCAAAAGGTTGAAACTGAAATCGAAATAAGTGTTACATCAACACAGTGTAGATTATACAGGCATCTATGATGAAGAGATGATTGAAAATTACCTTTTTCCTCTTAGCTCATTAATTGTTTTATTGCGACAAAGTAAATATTGCATTTTATTGCATTTTTTAGTGCAACATGTTTTCATTTGCTGGGAATGAGTAGACTGATTCAACCTGGTTTAATTTCATTCATATTTAAAACTTATTCATTCATTATTTTTTGCTTATTTTCCCCATGTGTATAGCATTCTGACTATTCCCCCAGTATTTAATGAAAAACGAATAGGTTACTTCCGTAACCCAGGTTCCCTGAGACATGGGAACGAGTACTGCGTCTGCAATTCCTTTTTCCCCCCTAACTGATGCCTACTTAACACCCATTGGTTGTGCAGTGGTAATTTTTTAAACCAATCGGCTGGCTGCCGTGCTGAGCCAACAAATGGGTGGCTCCTGCCGAAGCTCAGCTGAGGGGGCGGGGCCATCTATATATAGCGGCTAAACTGCCACAGGACTTCAAGTTACTTCGACTGAAACTACGGGCATTTACAGCTTCTCAGGGAACCTGGGTTACGGAAGTAACCTATTCGTTCCCTGTCGACACTTCACTCGTACTGCGTCTGCTAAGACGCTATGGGAACAGTATCAAAACGCCGCGCTGTAAGTGAAGAACGATAGCCGAATGACAGTAAGCCCAGGCGAAAGCCGGGGCGTACAGTCACATAAGCATGCAGAGAAATAATGCCCCGCATATTGTATTCATATCGTCCTTATACTTAAAAGGCATGTGAGCCTGAGCTCGCGGTTTGGGCTTGTGACGGCCAAACACAGCGAGATAGTATTTTAGAGGCTCGAAAGCCTGAGCTCGCGGTTTGAGCACTTGACGGGCAAACACGGCGAGCTAATAAATTACATATATATAAAAGCTTGTGAGCTTGAGCTCGCGGTTTGAGCGTTTGATGGCCAAACACGACGAGCTAATGAATTTACATATATAAAGGCTGGTGAGCCTAAGCTCGCAATTTGAGCAAGTTGAATGGGCTCTTTTACTCCTATGGGGCAGTCCTGACCCAGAGAAGAGTAAGCTAGCAAAATAGCATCCACAACCCACTTAGAAAGCCTTTGCTTCGAGACCGGTGGCTCTTTGGAGTGGACGTCGAAGCAGATAGACAGCTGGTCAGACCGTCTAAAGGTGGCTGATCGCTCAATGTAGGCTATTAATGCCCTGACGGGGCAGAGAGGGTAAAAAGTCATGGCCCTTGTTCGGGGGAAGCGCCGAAAGAGATACTACCTGCGCTCTGCACTTTCACTGTAGCCGTTTGCAGGGGTTCAAAGGGCACACCTCTGAGGGCTTCAAGCACAGTGGGCAGGTCCCACGTAGGGATTGTGCGATGGCGAGAGGGCCTGAGCCCTAGCTCCTCTTAGAAAAACAGATAATAAGGATATCCTTGCCCATGATCTGGCCTGCTATAAGGTCGTGGTAGGCTGCTACGGCCGGCACGTAAGCCTTAAGAGTGGATGGGGAGTGTCCCCTTTCCAGCAGGTGTTGTAGAAAAGACAGTATTACAGATACCTGGCATGACGAGGGGTTTTAGTTGCGCTCTGCGCAACACCTTGAAAATACTGACCATTTCACAGCATAAGCGTGTCTTGTTGGTGGGGCTCTAGCATGAGATATGGTGTTTAGTATGAGCTTGGGGAGGCAAACAGGCTCCCATCGCGCAGCCGAACATGTAGGGCCCACAGGCTGGGCTGTGGGTGCCAGATTGAGCCCTCTGCCTGTGAGAGGAGGTTCCGTCCCAGGGGAATGGGCCACGGGGCTGCCATCAGCAACGTGTGTAGGTCTGCAATCCACGGCTGGTTCCACCAGAGGGGGGTGACCAGGAGGACTTTGAGACCTTCTGCCCTGATTTGGCTGATAACATTGTCTCAGAGGGGAAAGCGCCGTGTCCATACATTGTGTAAAATCTTGTGGGGCCAGGGAGAGACCAAAGGGCAGGACCGTGTAATAATATGCTGTCCCTTCGGAGGCGAATCTCAAGAATGGCCTGTGATGAGGGGCTATTTGTACATGAAAGTACGCCTCTTTCAGGTCCAATGAAATATCCTGTCTGTCGGCTGTATTTGCGGGAGAATGGCATTAAACATGAGCATTCTGAATGGCCGTTTTATTAGGGCGCGATTCAGATATCTCAGGTCGAGTATAGGTCTCAGACCGCCATCTCGCTTGGGGACTAAAAAGTAGTGGCTGTAAAACCCTTTTTCTCTTTCTGATCGGGGGACAAAATGTGTCGTGCCCTTTAAGAGCATTGCTTTCACTTCGGTCCACAGCACATGAGCGGTGCGGCTAGCAACTGAAGTGGTGACGATGCTGCTGATAGGCAGCGGCCGCCTTTCAAACTGAAAAGTGTAACCGTCTTTTTATTATCCCCGTAACCCAATTTGAAACCCCCGGAACGGCTTGCCAGGCATTCTGCAAAAGGGAAGGGTTTATTATATCACAGCGCGCTGCATGGGCACTTTTACGGACCCAGTGTTTGCAGCTATTATATTGTAAAAACTTTTAATTAATTTTGGGGAATATGCTTATGTTTAATTTACTTCGTTTAATTTATTTAATTAGCTCTTTGGTTGATCTATGTAAATGAATCACAAGGATTTGCCAAATTTGGTTATCCTGAATTTGAAAGATGGAATATACTCAATTGACTAATACGTCCAGCGTTTTAGCACAATCGATGTATTTTAACAGTTTGCTTTAATTCGCGGCCAACAAATGAATTCAAACTCTAGCGTTTCTTTCTTTGTAAAAGCAGGGTAGCTTAATCTGTGCAATGTTTAAGCACCGGCAGATAAAAGAGCACCGGGGAAAGGGGGAACACGAGTCCTGTGCTGGCGTGGGAGCCCTCAACCCGACTGCTTACTTATATTACATCATTTTTGCTCTGACCGCCGTGGAGGATAAGCCTCTCGAAAGGGGCTTATTTACTCTTGTATAATAACCGGCAGATCAAAAGACAGACCCATGGCTCTGCCGTCTCAGCCTCTGAACTCTGTGAGAGACTTAGAAACAGGCGAGCGGGGTAGCCTTCACACGGTAACGAGTGGAGAGTGGAACTTGTGCTTTCATGAGAGCAATATATTCTGTGGGGAGCCCAGACAGAACTGGACAGCAAAGATGAAGGAGAAGAAATCTGCAAGTCCTGTGGTGGTTTAGCTGTTATACATAGACGGCCCTGCCCCACTCAGACGAGCTTCGGCAGGATCCAGCCATTGGTTACCCCAGCACGGTGACCAGCCGATTGGTTAAAAAAATTACCACTGCACAACCAATGGCCTTGTAGTTTCACTGCGTGTTAAGTAGGCTTCAGTTAGGGGGAAAAAATTTGTTTTTCCCAGAGCATTTAAGCAGACGCAGTACGAGTGAAGTGTCGACAGGGAACTTCTTTTCTGCCATCATATCACATTCTGCATTAAAGATCTCTTTATGCTTTTTCTGCAATAAACTCATCTGGGACACCAGCACATGCTCCCACAGAGCCTCAAACAGACCTTTATGTTGTCAATATTGTTGTGGTGTGTAACATATACTGTATTGTAATCTGTGTATTGTTCTTTATCCTTGTTTCCTTCCGTGTATCACATTTTGATTCCGTTCAATGTGCACGTCAGCACCTAATCCTTTGGTTCAATAAAGTGACTGTTTCAAGCAACATCATGCTCTGCACTGGTCAGACACTTATGAGATTTGATTCTCATGGGTTTAACACAGACTTAGTGAGCGGCTGTTCTCTGTAATCTTCAGCTCAACAGCAAGGCTTGTGCCCATTAAACACTATACTTTTAATGCATATGCATTTTTGCTTTACTGTAATGCACTCTAATTTCCTCAAACAATTAAGGTTGCATAGTGATGAGGTATGTAAACCACATAATTTAATTATATTGTGTGCATATTAAAATGACACAATTCTTTTAAACACATGAAAGGAAACCTTACTATATATATATATCTATATCTATATATATATAGAGAGAGAACCATTTTTGTTGGGTGTCTGTTTTATATGCAAAGTATTGTACTTGACTTTTGTCCTAGTTGTTTCTCTTGCTGTGATGTGGAACTAAGCTCTCTCTCTTTTTTTTAGTCTTTAGTGAAAAGATTTGTGCATGTTTAATACAAAGACAAGGCCAGCATCTTATCAAGAGTCAAGCACATTGTTTCTTGGCTTAGAACTGATCTGCACGAGGAACAGATGTTAATGTGTGTAAGAGCTGTCAACATGATGAGCCAGTTCAAAGACCAGCATTTACCGTCTAAAGCTTGGTTCCCCTCCCTAGAGGGAGTATGCACAGATCAAGTCAACAGCATGGTCCATGATTCTGGACTCTGGGCAGGAAACACAATGTAGAGGCCAAAGTGAGTGTTTGGGCTTGGAAGTAGATGCAGACCCGATGAGGCCAACTTTGGATCAACATACAAAACCATCAAATAATACTCTGATATTGTAAAATCATCTTTATAAGTTGTACAAGAACAAGTTGTAATTGTTGTCTACAATTCTACAATTCCGGAATTTCTTGTAAACTTAGTTGAATACACTATTAACTAACCACATAATAATATATTTTACATTATACATTATTTAGACACTTTCCTTTCTGGCTGATAACATGCTGTAATACTGACTCAATCATTTGCTGTAAAGCTGCTTTGAAACAACATGTATTGTGAAAAGTGTAATAAAAATACATTTGATTCTGAATAAATTGTTTGTCTTTCACTCCAAATACTAAACCAAATTATTCATAGCAGGATCTAAGCTCATTTGTCCTGCATGGAAGAATGAAATTCAAATGGATTGAGAGTAAATGATGATTGAATTTTCATTTTGAGTAAAGTTGTTTAAAATAAAACTAAAGTTGCTGGTTTTTCCTTGGCTGTTAAGTATGTAAGACCAGACAGGCCACATTCTGTGTGGCAGAGAGAGTGAGGAGGGCATGATTGCAGCTGGCTGTGAAACAGAATGCAGAAAGTTGCAGACACCAGACACACACTGTGCAATGTTGCTCGCCTCAAGGTGTTTTCCGAAGTTTAACAGTGTGCATTTCTACCAGATCATCATTTGCAATTCCGATTGAATAGGCACTTAGGCGACATTGGCAGAGATACCTCAGGTTCCCTTCTCCCTGGCCCAGAATGACGTAGGTTGGGCCCCGTGTGACGGCATCTGCCGCTCTCCATATGCAAAAGGATATTGCTGTAAGCAATCTATCTAAAGGGATGGCTGTCCCTGGTATGGGACGGACCACCTCCAGCTAACCTCAATAGAACGAAAAGGAGAGTGTCATTCAACACCTTCTACTGACACTGAGATTTAATGAGACACTTACCTTGGTGCTGTCAAGGCCAATATTAACACCAGTGAGTCATTCAAGGAGATCATTTCACACAGAATGCGGTTCAACACACACACAAAGAAGTGAATACACACTGCATCGTAAAGTCATCCCGAGCCCCCCTTGGCAGGAAGCATCTGGCTGGCATGGTGTTGCAGGTGGTGGAGTGTGCACTTGCCACCTGGCACTCCTCTGAAGTGGTCCTCACATACCGGCCGCCATGCTGCCTCTCAGTATTGACCACCTGCTAGATTGGCTTGATCATGGGATGGTCTCCATCACTATTATTACCATAGCAGCTTTTTTATTGTCATTGGCATTCTGATGTCTTGAGAGTGCTCGTCTGTGTTCAAGTGCTTTGAGGTAGTGGAAGTGCATTTTGAATCATGGGCAAGGTGTCAGTTTTGGCAAAATTTGCGAGGAAAGTGTTCGTAAACCATTTTGTCAATGAGACTAGACAATAAAAAAAAGCAGGCAACAGGCTACTGTCAACAAATAATACTGCCAGATATTAACCGTATTTTTGAAGAAGGAAAAATCAAAGAATTGAGCGAACCGTTGGGTTTCGGAAGTAATAGATTCATTAGTTTTATGCCATAAAATAATGGATTTTTAGTAATAAATGAGCAAATAAAAACAAACGCATTGAGAGCCGCAAGACTGTTAATCAATTATATATGTGTTAGTTGAAACTAACATCCTGCATTATTTAATCTTATTTTTTTTAATAATGAAGCACTGCAAATATCCCAATGCTCTTAAATATTTGTATGCAGTACAAGTTTACGCTTTACTTTGATAGTCCACTTTAGACATTGTACTAACTATAGGCTTGTTAAGTAACTTTGTTAATACATGTCAACTACTCATCAACTAATTTTCAGTCATTTGCAACTGTAGTATATGCCTACTAACTCTCAGAGTAGTGTCAGATGTGTCATGTGGCAGACAGAACGCTGAAGTCGAGGAATAACAATCAATGTCTTTTAATACAACACACAGGAGTATAACAAAACAAAGATGCAAAGATCCACATAACATTAATCACAGACAAACTAGAAAAAGGACTAATGACTAAAGGGAGGACAGCTGGGGAGACAACAGGTGGAACATAATCAATTAATAATCACATATATACACAGGAAGGACCAACTAATGGCAAACACGTGGGGCAGAACCAAAATAAACACAAGGAGACTAAGGCTAGACAGACACATAACAAGCAGATTGTCAGGGTAGGTTTAGGGGGAGTAGTATAAGTTG
>JAUCMU010000063.1:6353682-6369595 GCA_032275025.1 Enteromius treurensis
GCTGAATATCAGAGCAGGATGGCGTGACAGTCACTTTAGTAAAATTTTTATAAAATTAATAAGCATTACCTCATGAAAAAAGCCTAATGACTAAAATATAACATTTATAACATGTTCTACAGTATTTTGTTGTGCCGCGCTGCTCGTGTCTGGTGTAGACATGGTGTAAAAATTAACACTGACCATGGCTCATCCCAAATTTGTTCTTCTGTCCGATCATGAACTTATCAGGGTGAGATCACTAAAATAAATGGTCTCACAGTTCCCAAACATCAAATGTTGTGCCTTGCTGTGAGATCAGATTTTTTTGCCCTCTGACTACGGGGAGTGAATGAGGGAAATCGTGCCTGTATCCTGTGTGAGTGGCTGTGAGACCTCACCACCTGTGTGCCACATGCCTCTGCCAAGCCTTTGCATGCAAATGCACAATATGGACATAAACTGGAAGGAAAAAGATGAGAGCATGGGGAATTCTGCTGTGTTTGGGCTGACAGAGGGTTTAATATATATAGTATCACATGCAGTCACCATAGGGATGATGTTCAACCAAGAAAAGCATGTTTACATCACTATTTAAAAAGGTAATTTAAAATAAAAAATATTATTATCTTTTATATAAAAGTTTGTTTTCACCATGGAATAAAAAAAAAAAAATAATAATAATGTATAATGATTTAATCTCACAATTCACAGTTTAATCTTCAATTATGCATTTATGAGTTTTTAGCTCACAATTTCTGACTTTATTTCTCACAACTGCATTCTCACAACCATTATTTTTTCTTTTCTTTATTTCTTTTCTTTTATTGTGGTGGAAACTAGCTTCCACACACTCTCATGTTGTCATTTGTTTTCCAGAGAATGCAGAATTTCATTAAGAAAAATTAAAAAAATGAAAAAATAAATAAATAAAAATCTGAAAAAAAGGAATGTCAAAAAACACGTTTTAAGCCAGACGTCTAAGCAAAATGTAAGTAATTGTTCACTTAAAGTCTTGCTTGATCATTTTTAGATTTTTGTTTCAATCATAGTTTTTTGACCAACAAATCCTTTAAATTTAGTCAATATTCTGTATGCTAATTAAACTATACAGTTTTACTAAAACAGAATTGTAGCTGTAAGTGCTTAATTAGACCAAATACCCAAGAATTAAACATTTAAAAAACATGTAAAACTACAAGTGTTGTGAAACCTATTGAAAAACTGTGCATGTTTTAGTGACTGTTATATGTGAGTTACACATTTTGACTAGCACATAACTTAAAGTTCACTTCACCTCATCTTGTATGAAAGCCAAAGTTGTATTATTGCGTGCCTGTATTCATTTGTCATTTATTTTCTAAATGGATATTAAAAAATGTAATATATTAAAGAGACCTGAAGAACATACAGTGATTTTAAATTTGTAGAGGTTCCAGAAACATAACAAATTACCCTCAGTGCTTTGGACATGTGCCTGTGTATTTAACAATCAATGGACTGACAAAACAAGCACTTTGCCAGCTATTGAAATGCTAGCTAAGCCCCCAGGAAAAGCTCTTTTTGTTGTTGTTTTGTCCTCTCTTAAGCTCTGTAAGAAGAAAAAGCAAGTCTTTCCTACAAATTCCGTCCGTGGACGTGAAAAGATGAAGAGACGCACCTTCTGCCATATCCTTCTAAGTGTCTAATCTCAGCCTGAGCCGTAATTAAAGAGGCCATACAGTACACAAGAGTGAGGGAGTGCTTCTTTTGAGCGGTCGCAGCTCCTCCTGTGCTGCATTCTGGCCAAACGTTTGGATGAAAAGCCTGCATGCTAATGACCAAGGTGCGAAAATGTCCCTGGGGTCTGAGACTCATCACGTTCTCTGGCCCACTTGCTGTTAAAGGCGAGGCGCCGCCCCCGGTTCCGTGAGCAGGTTATGATTACGGTACCATTCCCGCAGTGTCAGGCGTCTGCTTGACTATGAGGGTGTTGACAAAGCAGGCAGGTGCTTTGATGGATCTGTGTCCTTCATACGGGTCAGAGTAGAAGTCCTTCGGTATGCCAGGTGCTATTTTCAGCAGGCCTTGTCCTGATCCTGATGGGAATTTCTTCAGACTTGGTAATACAGGTCAACTGTAAAAAATAACAGGTTGCACTGGCTGCAGATAGTCTGCGTCACTGGATTCAGTTTGATGATCAACTACCAACGTCAGTCAAAATCGGATGTTCCAAAAATAGTCTGGTTTGGCATAATTTATTGTGCATGAATCGCTAAACCTGTCATATCTTGCGTCAGAGGTCAACTGCAATCTCACAGCTTTATGTAGCCTTGGTTTAGGCATAATGATTAAAGAGGATGACAACAGTCGTAGACTTCTGTTTACTCTGGATTTCAACAAGGCCCTTTTGACATAATTAGCTCCCCTAAAAATAACAGATAAACCTCAGTAGAAAACCGTCCCTCCTCCTGTTGTTTCATGACATCATTGGACATTTCTTCAGTGGTGGGCTGTTCCCAGAGATGAAGGGTTTCAAAAAATAAAAAAATAAAAAGCTTCCCTGATCCCTGGTACAGAAGGAGTCCAGGACTTTGCGTCTGCTTGTGCCATTCAGCTGTGTCAAGCTTAGTGATTTGACAAGTAAAATACGGCCCTGGCACAAACAAGCTTGAATATGGCAACTGCCATGATGTAACTAAACAGGACAGAGTCTTTTTTTAACAGCACATACTTTCCACGAATAGAGAACAAAATAAGGCCTGAAAGTGGACAAATGTCTGTGCATAGGATGACTTGACGTATACAGTTTTTAAGCCTTGATTCATATGATTTTATCATTGTCTAGCAATAAACAAAACTTCATATCAAACTGTAAAGTGTATTATAATATATTTTATTATATCTTTGCAAGTAATGAAACCTTGCACTTTAGCAAGTGATTCAGATTTTAATTCAGCAAGCGATCTTACGTGAAGGATAACTCACCAGACTGATTCTACATGTGTGGTTTGTGTTTTTTGAAAGATTGAATAAAAGAGCCAGCTCATACAAGTCATTTGTTCATAAATGCATCATGTTGTTGCATTGTATTCGTGGATTCAGAAAGAGGCTCATATGAATCATTTGTTAATGAGTCACACTACACTTGTCGCACTGTTATATGTGTTTGTGTGCTGACCACAAGGATTTACTCAATACATACATTTGTTATTGTCAATGTTAGTATCTCCTCGCAATCATTCACAATTCAAGAAAAATAGCTTACCCTGCTATTCTAACAATTGTAATCCAATCAGATTCTATGATTTGTTTTAATGATCCAGTTCAATGACGGCTTTGTCACGTCTTTTTGGGCTGTGGGCTTACTTTTATTTTTAGCTCTACTGCTTTTCATGCTATGTTAACTAGAAAATGCTTTGTATGATGGTTCTCTCAATAAAAATAAGATTTGTGCATATAAGCCTAAAGCTTTTTGAAAGACAATGTTGCACTACATTCTGTTCTTGGACACAATTGGTTATCTCAGAACCAAAATGAACAGCTATTCCTTACCGAAACTGTTCTAAACCTTTTGCATAGTCCCTTTGAGAGCTATAGGGGGAACAAGATATGGGAGCTTCTCTAAAATTGAAAACGGCTCAAGCAGAGACTTGCTGCTGTCCCTGTGAGCCCTAGCCCTCTGAATCTATTACTGGCGTCTCAGATGCGTCTGGGAGTGAGGCAGCTCTCACTGGATCAGCGGATGCTTCTGAGGGCAAGTGGCATTTTAATGAAATACCTGAAAAGTCAATTTGCACATCTCTTCTCTGTCCTTTCTGAGTCATTAATTACAGCAACACAGGCAGAGGGGATTTAAAGCACTGTTTTAAAATGGAAATCTTTAAACAAATGGGTTGACAGAAAATTTGGTTGAGCTGAAAAATAGGCACTTCTCATGCATAATTGAATATGCCAGAATGTTTCTAATTTGCTGTTACATTTGGAGAGGTTAAGAGTTGCTTGTACCTTATTGTGTGCCTCAGCTTCACCTTACTTCAATTCAGATCGCAAATATCTGATAACATAATTGTATACCAAGTATTTTTTATTAGAACTTAATGGATTTTAAAGGACTTGTAACCTTGGATACAGAAAGTCTGGTAATTTCATCCTCAGTATAATTAGTCTATAATTAGCTTAAATGAAAAAACCACGACATTCTCGTTGACATTTAAGAACACGTTTACCTGTTTAGCACATTGTTGCAGGGTCATAAGTAGTTTTATTCTCATTATTGTTTCAACAGTATAGTCTTACAGAGTGCACAGAATTGCAAAGTGTCATTTGAGCTCTAATTTAATGTTCTAAACAAATTGATAAAGTAATTTATTCCTGAGCTCTCAGTCAGCAGGGGTGACTTGGCTGCAGTTTGTAATCCAATCCTCAGCCTCCTTAAATCTTCTTACGAGAAGAGAGCATGGCGGAGCATCTTGCTCGGGAAGGGACTGTTTCCTCAAAACTCATTTCACGTGTGGCTAAAACAGCAAATGGAATTTGTCCACCCTATAAAATGTGCCACCTCATTTAATTTAATAGTGCCGTTCAGTAACCTGATGCTATTTTAGCCTCCCAATCAACCGGTCACATTGGCCTTGTACCCTTGTCAGTCAAGGTCTGAAATTCTTTCTCGAATCATCATACCTAGTAAATAAATAAATAAAATTCCAGGAAAAATGCAATCTTGGAAGGCATTGCTCATGGAAGACCTGTTCGCATCAGTGATCGGAGAGGTGAGTAATATGACATCCAGTGTGCTGTATTCCTCAGCCTTAAGCAGGCCAGAACCCTAAACAGGGAATAGACAGCATGAAGGAAGCTGCAGGGACCAGCAAAGTCTGAAGGGTAACACAGGGCACCTACAAAAACTATTTCAACCAATCTAATTTTAAGGTCTTATGCCCTTGAGGTCTTTGAGGTCTTATGCCCTTGTAAAATAACAGACTTAATATAGCAATTCTATTTTGATACTACAACAAATCCATCAATCTGTAAATCACTTTATTTTTCTTTAGATTTTAAGAAAAATCTTAAAATAATTCTTCATAATTCAATTTCTTTATATTTTATTTAAAAAATATCTAAATGGTATTTTGCTCAGTATTACCTTTTCATTTATTGTGTTCTTGTTAGTGCTGTCAAGCAATTAATTGCAATTAATCCCATCCAAAATAAAAGTTTTTTTTAATAATATACAGTCATGGCCAAAAAATACTGCCACCCTTGCAATTCTGTCAGAAAATGCAACCCTTCTCTCAGAAAATTGTTGGAGTGGCAAATGTTTTGGTACTCACATGTTTATTTTTTGTTTATTTGCATTGGAACAATAGAAACAACAGAGGAAAAGTCAAATCCGATACAATTCCACACAGAACCCAAAAAATGCATTGGACAAAGTTATTGGCACCCTTCACTTAATATTTGGTTAAAATACTGAAATCAATCATTTCCTGTTACCATGAGTGAGTTTCTAAAAATTGACTCTTCTCTTGCAAACTTCTGCAGGTCATTCAATGACAAGGATGCCTTCTCCCAGCCGCTGTTTTGAGATATCTCCAGAGGTGTTCTATTGGATTCAAATTTTGCCTTGTTGCTGGTCATTTCTGAACTCAAAGCAGTGATTTGTTAGTAACCATTTCTGAATTTTGCTTCAGGTCATTGTCATGCTGGAAGACATCTGTCCACAGTATGTTCTCCCAGAAGGATTGTGGTTTTGTCACATAAGTTTTGGTAAACTCCAGCCTTGCTTTTTTATGCCTTTGTGTCAGCAGTGGTGTCCTCCTGGGTCTCCTACCATAGCATCCCTTTTCATTCAGATGGTGAAGGATAGTGTGAGCTGACCCTGTGCCTGCAGATCAGTGTGAATTTGTTTGAAAGTTAATTGGGGTTCTTTGTCCACTATTCAAACGATCCTTTGTTGCAATTTTTCATTAATTTTGCTCTTCCGTCCATGTCCAGGGAGGTTAGCTACAGTGCCATGGGCTGTAAAGCTCTTGATGATATTGTGCACAGGAACATTTAGATCTCTGGAGATGGACTTGTAACCTTGAGATTGTCCATATTTTTCCAGAATTTATTTATTTATTCAATTCATTATCACTTCTTTCTTTTTCCCATCAGCACAAAAGCTGAGTCAACTTTTTTCCATTTTAACTCTGCAAGGAAGATTACTATATTAACCCACACCTGTTACTTGCCACAGGTGTGTCTAAATACAAATTACAGGAGCACCACATGCTTGAAAAGCTTTTTATTACAATGTGCCAATAATTTTGTCCACATACAGCATATATTTAGAACATATTTACATGTATATTGTGAATACTGGCGCTAGAGGACACGACAAGACAGCGTGGTAGGATGAACACAAACCCTGGATGGTGGATTTATTGAACAACAAAGGGGAGTAAGAAATACGGTGGCGGTGATGGTGACGGTGGTCAGCGTGAGTCAAAGTCCTTTTTTCCCTCTTCTTTAGGTCACGGTGATAGGTGCTCCAGAGCCCCTCGGTGGCCTGGGCGCCTCGTTCACAGCATGTCGTCTGTAGAACAGAAACAGGTAAGTCACTCATCACAAAAGGAGACTTAGCTCGATTACTTCCTTGTTTGATGTCTCTTTTATATGGGTCCAGCCATGAACAATTGGACCGGGCTGACGAGTTCCAGGTGCTAGTCTTCAGTTGCCAGGGTGACGCTGATCCTTTCCCACCACAATATATTTACAGTGGGACAAAAACGTATTTAGTCAGCCACCAATTGTGCAAGTTCTCCCAAATAAAAAGATGAGAGAGGCCTGTAGTTTTCATCATAGGTATACCTCAACTATGAGACAAAATGAGGGGGGAAAAATTCTGAAAAATCACATTGCAGGATTTTTAAAGAATCTATATGCAAATTATGGTAGAAACTATTTATTTGGTCAATAACAAAACTTAATCTCAATACTTTGTTATATACCCTTTGTTGGCTAGGCCACTCCATGACCTTGAAATGCTTCTCACGAAGCCACTCCTTCGTTGCCCGGGCGGTGTGTTTGGGATCATGTTAAAAGACCCAGCCACGTTTCATCATCAATGCGCTTGCTGATGGAAGGAGGTTTTCACTCAAAATCTCATGATACATGGCCTCATTCATTCTTTCATTTTCACGGATCAATCCTCCTGGTCCCTTTGCAGAGATGTTTCCACCCCCATGCTTCACAATAGGTCTGGTGTTCTTTCTTTCTCCTCCAAACACGACAAGTTGAGTTCTATTTTGGTTTCATGTAACCATATGACATTCTCCCAATCCTCTTCTGGATCATCCAGATAGTCTCTAGCAAACTTCAGATGGGCCTGGACATGTACTGGCTTAAGCAGGGGGACACGTCTGGCACTGCAGGATTTGAGTCCCTGGTGGCGCAGTGTGTTACTGATGGTAGCCTTTGTTACTTTGGTCCCAGGTCTCTGCAGGTCATTCACTGGCGGTGACATCTTGCATGTAGCCCCGGATCGAGGGAGATTATCAGTAATCTTCTATGTCTTCCATCTTCTAATAATTGCTCCCACAGTTGATTTCTTCACATCAAGCTGCTTACCTTTTGCAGATTCAGTCTCCCAGCCCTGTGCAGGTCTACAATTTAGTTTCTGGTGTCCTTTGGCAGCTCTTTGGTCTTGGCCATAAAGGAATTTGGGGTGTGACTGTTTGAGGGTGTGGACAGGTGTCATTTATACTGATAATGAGTTCAAACAGATGCCATTAATACAGGTAACGAGTGGAGGACAGAGGGGCCTCTTATGCCGAGGTCAGACCGCACAATTTTAGCCCCGATTTTGACTCACGGCAGGTTTTGGAAATCGCTGAAAATGCCCGAAATCACAGGCAAATTGGTGCTCGTTTACGCGAGTGACAATCATACAGTGTGAACTATTAAAGACGGGATCTGAGAGAATCGCAGACGTGTCGCCGGCACCCGTGAGATATTAGGCAAGCTAAATATCTGGACCTGTCGGCGATTCAAAATCATGCCGTGTGAAATGTGTTCTGACTGAATAACATCAGCGATTACCTACAGCCAATGAGAGAGCGACATCCAGGGCAGTGGAACATTGGGGAAGGAGTTACGAAGGTATGGAAGGTAAATATGCTCCTCTATAATCTTCGTAAAGTCATCCAGCGTGAAACCCCCTGTCACCGATTTATCATGCAGTGTGAACACAGCAGCGACTGAATGCTACCCCGGATAATCATGCAGTGTGAAAAGATCTGTGATACGAATTTACAAATTAATTCATTAAAATACCTACTTTTTTTAGGTATACCTATAGTGACGAAAATTCCAGGTCTCTTTCATCTTTTTAAGTAGGAGAACTTGCACAATTGGTGGCTGACTAAATAGTTTTTTTGCCCCACTGTATATTCATATGAATTATATCATACATAAATATATTTAATGCATAAATTTAACATATTTTTCGTAAATATAGACATGCATGTGTGTGTATACAATAAATATACATAGTACAGACACATATATAATGTAAACAAAACCTTTTATTCTGGATGCGATTAATCGTGATAAATCCTTTGATAGCACTAGTTTTCATGAATAATATTGCTAAACACTCTAAACACATTAAAGCTTTGATAGCAACACATTTTTGACAGCCATAAAAATGTCTTTATAAATCATAGGCAGTAATTTTAATGATCTGCACTGTCATATAATAACCAAATACTATAAAGTACTACATTTCTTTAATTGCAGCAGTTTGCAGAGTGAATCCTCCTGTTTCTTGACCCCGTTGGCAGGTCGCTTCACTGATCTAATTATCACGTCATCCATAAATGTCTGAGGCCTTCAGATCCATAGTGCACTAACAGGAATCATGCCTTGATGGAGACAGTTTAACAGCACAGAGTTGCCTCTCTGTGTTTCTTTGTCACCTGGCATTTCTCCATGATGTTTTTTTCAAAAGTGTATGTCACTTTTGTGGAAATGCAAAGTCAAAAGCTGCAAAAGAAGCAAAACTTCTCAAACAACCTTCAGCATTTGACTTGTCACATTCTGATAGTAGACCAAATAGCACAATTATATGTACAGTTACACATAGATGTTCTTATCTCTGTCAGGCTACCCTGGTTCGTCTAAAATGAGACAAGAAGTCTCCATCGCCACTGTTTTTTTTTTCTTCTTTTTTTGTCAAAGCACATGACAGCGGGCAGAGTGTCCATCACCATCATGTCAAATAGTTCAAATAATCTTTTAATCAAATAACACTGCAAAGACATTCTAGAAGTTGAGAGCTGTGAAATAAGGGGACCATTTAATCTCCTTTCCATCTCCCTTTTATTCGATTAATCCCCAGCACAGCTGTTTGAGACACTGTAAGATTGTGTAATATGTGTCCCATCCCACCCTATGCCGTAATTGAAAATGATGATCTCTCTCAGTCAAGCGCAACCAGAACATGTTTTTGAACCTGAATTAATGTCCAGTGTAGTGTGTCTTTTTTGAGTACATCAAGACAAAAGATGATTCAGATATTTTAACTATTTTGATTGATCTCTCACGTCTGTCTATACCGTATGTTTTTTTCTTTTCATATATTATATTTTTTGATGTTCTGTTAAACATATACTGTAACATATTGCATAAAAACCCTCAAATGCATAGAGATGTTGCTTTATTACACCCAGGGCTTGTATAGATCCTTTAAATTGAAGGACAATGAACTCCTGAGCTATTATATGTCAAATCCCATATGCGTTTGGATTTGTTATTTTTAGCAGCTTACAGTTATGTAAAGCGAATGGCGTAATAGATAAAGCTTATAGAATTGTCTTCCTCATCATTTTAATGGTTCTTCTGAGTTCAATATCTGACCTCAGGTCAATGACTGGAAGAACAGCTGTTTTGTATTTTCAATAAACCTGCTCTTGAATCCCCTTGTTTTGCTTTTTCCTTCCGATGCATTTGTCCTTTGATAAAAAAATAATGTTTCTTTTGCTCTACAAAATTGAATGTAAATAGAGTTAGAAGGATGAGTTACGAAGACTAAATAGTTTAGAAGGACATTGAACAGGCATAAACAAGAAAAGCTCCTCCATGTTTATGTTTTCCATTTATTTCTATTCCTACTTCTTCAGGTTTAGCTGCACACTCTGTCTGTCTTTCACTGAACAATTAATGGAACATTCTTAGTATCTGTGGGGTCACAGTAAGTCCGCCTGGCACGTATGCCAAGAATGATGCACTTGAAGCACGACTCTAAATTATTACACAAACCCAGATGCCAGAGATGTCTGTCCTGGCAGTTCTTTGAATAATCTCTTTTCCTCATTCAAATGGATTTGTTAAAATCTAATAACGTGCTTGGTTTGGCCTTTTAGGTCGAGGTTATTGCAGTTTGTTGCTTTGAACCCGGACAGAGAAATGAGTTAAAATAATTCTTGAGATTGTATCATCTTGGCAGCATCTACAGTTGTAAGACCTCCAATATCTTTGGATTAACTTCTCAAGACTCCAAGAGCTTGTTAAATCTTCGGTCAAGATTGTGCACTTTGATTGGAACTCAGTCAAGACTTAAAATGTGTCTGTTGTTGCATTTTATTGACGTGAACTCTTCCAACGGGGGTGACCTCAGTACCGACCATGTTACATAAAGATATCCCCGGAAGACATCGAGCAGGCAAGAATGAATTAACATTCATGAAAATATACTTACTTAAGCAAATATAGAATACTTGGAAGAACTGTGGGCTAAATTAGTTTCAAGTGGATTTTCCAAGAACACCATATCTTCAAGAGACAAGGACTGAGCAAAAAATCTGCAAGATATTTGTTAGTTCTATACTTCTAAAATACATATTCGTTTATTTTGTCTGATGCATTTTAATATTAGAAGCAATATGCAGCTGAATTTAACCTTCATTAAATATTTACCTGAGCTTTTTACATTTTGCACTTTTCCAGAAAAGTTAATTGGAGGTGAAATAGTAATTTGCAGAATCTCCCTGCCATTGCCAAATAATATTGATTTAAATGCATATGCAATATTAAAATATTACTGCTGTGCAGATTATTCGAACTGGCAGAAACTGCATGCTTCTGGTATAATATATGATATTACACATGCATTGATCTCTCATCTACCTGATTGCTTGTGGAAATCATAACTACATTGCTGCCATATATACAATATGAAACTATTATGGATTTATGACAGCAATACCAAATGTCCTCGGAGTCGGTGCCCAAATATTTTTCAAGCATACGTTGCAGTTCACTTAGCTTGCAGTAGGAGGTGCTTTTTTTTTAGTGCTGACATTGTCTGGGCACTGGCCTTGAATCAAACCAGATAGCTCAACAAAAACTAATAAATGTGGAACTTTATCATTCTAGTGCAGTCACTGTCCTTCCCAACTTTTTTAAATCGTCATCTCAATTTTACAATTGAGCTTTGATTACACTCTGTAAATGACTGAGAAATCAATAAAAGATGCCCCTTATGGCCATTTTCCCAGAACTATGAGACTTACATGACGTAAGTGGTCCATGACTCAAGGTTAAAGCCTTACCAAGTGTACCAAGCCATACGAGTTATAAATGTTCAAAATGGTCGAAATGCCTGAGCCTGGTTTGAAAGGTTCATTTTAAGCCAGTCTTACATAAAAAAAGTGATCACAAATTAGAACTGTATGAAGCCAACTATATCTGTAAATGTAACACTTATTAATACATTATTTAACACTTAAATACCGTTTAATTGTTTGTTAATACAATCAGTTTGCTATTATATGTCTTAATGTAATGTTACAATGTTCAAATCATATCAGCATTTTTTATACAAAGAATTGAGGTCTAGCAGAGCAAAAATTAGAACTCAATTAAAAAGTACATTAGATAAAAATATAAGAGCATTTGATCTACCAAAAGCAATTATAAGAGTAAGTGAATGAATTCTGTAAAAGACATAGACATTATAATTTACTCCCCCTCATTTTGTTCCAAACCTGTATGACAAATCTGCTTTCCTCAGTGAAACAAACAATGAACTACTTTATTGTGATTTTATTGTTCTTTTTTGTAATTGTTAAGTGTCAAAAAAGAGCAGCATGAACATTCTTCTTAACTTCTACATTTGTTTTCCACAGGAGAAAGTGTGTCATAGGGATTTGGCACAACATGAGAGTGAATGGGTGAATGTTCTGCAAGATAATACTTTTAATGTGGATGAGTAACAAAGGAAGATACTTGATACTCTCACAGAAGTCTTTCAATAACTTTCAAATTCCAAAGCACCAGTGACAGATTACAGTCATGAAAATGAATTTACAGCTCAAGATACTTATGGGAATAAGAGATGATTATACAATGTAGGGCTGTGTAACACATTTTCTGCCCTCCTTGGAGTGTGATGCTTCATAAATCTTCAAAGATGTAAGAGCCTTCCTTCTGAGATTTATGATTTATGATATGTCTCCGTCATAGAGTGTTCATTGTGAATATAGTTATTTTAATATATTTTGCTGATGCTGTCTATCGGTGTTGTTCCTCTAGGACAGATGATATAACGGACATAAATAGATGTGGAATGGTAAATGACTTGGATTATTTGAGCTGTACATGACTTCATGACCACAGAGTCCTGACCACTTTTTAATATATACCCACAGAAACACAACATTGTATTTCCTCCTGGTGGTTACATTTATGCATCGCAGTCTGTGGCCTGTGGGACTCACAAATAGAATTTGCGTGTAAATCAATTGTATAGCTATTCTTACACAAATTATTGAATGGGTGTACATGAGGGCACTCAACTGACTGCACCAATTTCTGTAAGAAGGGTTTATAACAATTTACATGCAAAATAGTTTCATAACTAAGGCCCTGTGTGTACTATATGTGTAGAGCCTCATATCTAGACACTTTTGAATGTGTTTGCATTATATAACAAAATATAAAACCATTCTATTTGATTTTTGATCTATGCAACAATAATGATAATTAAAAAATATATATATATATTTGGTTTTATTCTAAAGTGCACAATTGTCTAAATACTTATACAGGCCACTGTAGACTGTGGAGGTCAGATTGAAACTGCAGAGTCAATAAGTAATAGTTTTTTTATGTGTTTTAATGAGGGAGTACATTTTGAATTATAGTAATAAAGTGCTACAGAAGACCTTTTATTATCAAATCACTGGCCATAAAGTATGGTATAAACAGTGTCAAATAAAAAAAGGACCTTTTTTTCTACTGCTGCCTGGTGCTGTTGAATTTTGTTTGCAGAAAAACTGTATATAGATAGATAGATCTTTTTGTAAGACAATGAGAAAATGGCATAAGACAAACACATATATAAACAAAGCTCCCTATCACACAAAACAAACACCAAACTGTTATGCATAAAGCTAATTATGTCAAAGTTAGCTAACACACTGAAACTTTGAAGTGAATGCAACAGACTGAATTTATTATAGCTTACATGAGATGGCAAATATGAGCCAAGAGATATTAAGCATCTAATTACCATGCTCATCCGATTATAAGCATAAATGCACAATGAAAAACACAATTTATTGTGTTCCTGAAATGTTCTTAGCTTGTACATAATCAGTTTATACCTGCACGAGCCATTGATCATTTTGAGAGCTGCAAATACCACATATCAATTCACTGACAGTCATGCAAATTTGAATATACTCATGCAGACTAATTCCAACAACAGGATTAAAGACAGCTAAATGTAATACTCTTATGCCGCATAACAAAAGCCTATTTGTTTCTTTTTGATTAGGAGCAATGGAAGGTATTCTGAAAATAAAGTTCTATGGTTACAGATGTGTCCATTATTTCTTGCAATGGTAGTTATGCGCGGGCTGTTACATTTAAATTGCAGCTTTTAGATACAACCCAAACCACACATTCACAATATTAAGCATGTTGTTTATTACCTGTTTCCCAGCAACAAGATGCCAAAAGAGTGAGAAGCACGAGAAAAAGGCTGCTAAAGAAAATCTATATCATAGTTGTTTGATGTTAAAAGAGAGATCTAGCTCTACTGACACTGCCATTTAGGAGACAGGAGTCTTCTTCATGACCCGTCTACGCACTGGGTTAGCAGGTGCTGCACTCGCACTGGCTTTCTCTGCCTTGAGTTCGTCTATGAAGGTTTCCAATGGCCCAAACTTCTCGGTCAGATCGCCAAGATGGCTTTTCAGGGCATTGAACTCTTTGAACAAGTCATCCAGCGCTTCGGAGAGAGGTTGGATCCTGGGAAGAGTTAAAGAGAGAGAAAAATGTGAAAGCAGTACGGTATAGCGCAGTCACTGGTTGGCAAAGAGCTTTGAGGAATATGAAGATGACTAGAATCCAAACCATAAGGAGCCAGGAAATTCCCCATTAAGCACCTAAAATATTTTGCACAAGTTTCCAGCATAATGAAATGTTCTGCTCTGATAAGAACGTACTCCACTTTTCGACATGCAGCTGCAGATACCAAAATAACAACGTTGCGTTCCTGCTGTTTTCTGTCTGTGGAAAGAAAGAATGCCTGAATCTGAGAGTTTGACTGAACCTCATGAAAGTGTACCTGGAGTAGTCAGGCAGCAAGGACTGATGGTCGTTCTGCAGGAGTCCTTTTACTTGGTTCAAGATGTCAAACCTCCAGTCATCAAGCACCTGAGTCAGATTTGCAACTCCTCGCATGCTTACCTTCTCAGCTGAGGACCAGAAAAGCAATACCATAGGCATTTTGATCAATTGCTACAACAGTAATATTATCTAGCAGTAGGTTCATCTGAACCAAAAATGCATATCAGCCAGAACATTAACGCTTAAATTAACCAGTGTGTGTGTGTTTTATTAAACAAATAGACATGTCTCCACTTACAGCCATCACGGTAGTTCCACTCCTCTTTTGCAGGGCGTCTCCTTTGACCACAGACTACGACCACAGTCACGGTCAGCAACAACAGACTCAACCTGAAACTCATCCTGGTTCTTTATGTTTCCTGCACAAGTACATCCAGAAACTTAGAACTGCACGTGTGCTTAATGAAATGAATTATTGAATGCTATTGAATGTTCATTTCCTCCCCTTGAAAATGTTGAAATGACCATCCTGGTCTGTTCCTGTCCTCTAAGCAGATGATGTATGTTTACTGAAAGATAAATCAAGCCCTGTGCTACTAAACTCACTATTAATCTTAATCCTAAAAAATAATATTGGTGCATAAAGACCATATTTGCTTTCATGGCACAATCTGTGCCGACTTGCCTGATAGCTGTGCTTGACATTTTCTTCATGTTCTGTAAGAAAGCTACATTTTTGTAGCACAATGTGCATGTGAAAATAGAATAAAAATAAGAAATAAACATTTATGTTTTAAACTTAACTTCTTGTAAATAAATACTTTTACATAAATATATAGAATGCATTTCATATGAAAATATGAAATCTTTACACTGTTAGAAAATTAGCCCAAACAAACTCGACTTTTGGCATTGTTTGTAGATTTAAATATCCATGTTTACATACCAGTCAGAGATGATGTACGCTCTTTAAAAGTGCTCCTGGAGTTCTGTGCCTTTGTTGCTCCACCAATCTGTCCCAAGACTGAAGAACACTCCCTCCTGTTTTAAAACATTCCCTCCTCACACACATTTTTTCCCCCCAAACATTTGACTTGTATGAGCAACCCACTTTGGTTTGAATTTCAAAACTTTTCCTTAAGGTCCAAACAGTGCTGTAGGAGTATGTTTGCTCATTTTGTGACTGTGTAACGCCTAAAAAAACATTTTGTTTTCGTATGATTTTAATTTAACTTTAAGTTTAGTTACCAATAAAGTTAGCATGCACTTTTGTTCTGATATTTCTAAGTAGAATTAGTCAAATTTGAGAACTTTGACTATATATATATATAAA
>JAUCMU010000063.1:6371158-6412154 GCA_032275025.1 Enteromius treurensis
AACAAAAATAAAGTAAAAAATAAAACCTTCCCTGCAAAAACTGCTTTCTAAGACTAGATTTTTTTGTCTTGTTTCCAGCCAAAATATCAAAAAATTCTCAAATCAACACAAAATCTTATGGTGGTGATCTGACTTTGTTTGGCAGATGTGGCATTTCACAAAATGAATAGCCTTTTTTTCCTTTTAATGCTAGACGCTAATGGAACCTGCTTCAGGAGAATAAAATTACCTAAATATTTCAAATAGTTTCCTCACAAATTAGAAGATGGTGTTGACATATAATGGTTGTGACACAGGAAAAATTCAATTAGGATTTAAAATATTCTAAAACTATGAAGCAGAGCCAGTCTGACAGTGATGTACTCTGCTGAGGAGGAGAGTGACAGCTGGCCCTGATATTCCCTGGTTTTATTACATTTTAATTAATGTCTAACATGTGTTGACAAAAAGTAGGGACACAACTCTGAAACATTATGAAACACACATGTGTCACTGAAAAACAACCTTGCTTTGATATGAGATACCAGGCTATTTTATACACATACACGCGTGCACGAAGAAATTGACAATATAGTTCAACACTGTATCTTATGTATTAAAAATACAGAGTTTAAAAGCAGAATTAGTAATCTTCCAGTCTCTGTAAAGACTAGAGATCCACTGACTGGAGTAATGATAATGACTATGTCACATCCGTTTCTGGGACGGTTGCTAAGAGACAGAATGGCTGCGTCGTGTCTCTGAAAACACAGAAGGGTTGCTGGATCTTCAACTTTTTTGATTTAACCTTTTTGTTTGCAGGGGAAAGCCACACTTAGCGATTGTTTTCGATAATGCCGCTGACAACGATTAAAGATGGCGAATACACGGCCACCGTGTACAAAATGGTGAGTTATTAGCTGCAAAAGCTAGCAGGCTAACTTCGCTTAGTTATCACTGGTCTGCGCTGTTTGCTCGCATTCGCAGTTTTAGCAAATCATTGCTTTATAGCCATTTTCTTTTTATCGATGTTATTGCCTTTATACTAATCCTTCTTTCTTTCTTTCTGTATAAGATTAAAGAAGGGCGATATGGAGACGCAATTCATATTCTAAGCAAAGAGCATCAGAAGCACACTAAAGTAAGTCACAGCAGGTTCACACTGAAAACCTTCTTGACACTGAGTCAGTCAATAAACGTGCTTTAAAATGTCAACAAATCTGTGTTTTTCTGTCAATATGGGGTGCTGTGTGTACATTAATGAGAAAAAAAATTAATTTAAATGATTTTAGCAAAAGACTGCAATATAACAAAGAGTGGAAGCTTTAAGGGGGTCTGAATACTTTCCATACCCACTGTACATAGATACACGTGTGTGTCTATATAAGAATTAATTAATTAATTCTATATGACTTTGTGTTTCTGTATGTCTAGTCCAGGGCTGCTCTGTCTCTATTAGGCTACTGCTACTATCACATGCAGGACTTCACTAATGCAGCAGAATGTTATGAACAGCTGACACAGCTTCACCCAGAGGTCGAGGACTACAAACTTTACTATGCCCAGTCTCTGTATGGAGCGTGTGCCTTCCCGGAGGCCATGAAAGCTACTTTTCTCTTGGACAGCACAACTAGTCATACTAAGGTGGATACACATTACCTTTTGTTACGTCTGCCAAAAATATGTGAATTAAGAAAATGCACCATCCTTAATACTATATGTATAAATATATATTGTGCGGTCAAAAGTGTGACCTTGTGACTTTGCAAGTTCTCTTACTTAGAAATAATGGAGGGGTCTACAATTTTCAACATAGGTGCATTTCCACTGTGAGAGACAGAATCTAAAAAGTAAAACCCAGAAATCACATTGTATGATTTTTTAAAACAATTTATTTGGGATTTACTGTGTCAAATAAGTATTTGATCACTTGAGTTAAAAATGTTAAATATTTGGTACAGAAGCCTTTGTTTGCAATTACAGAGAGGTCAAGAAGAATTTTCTAGACAAGAAAAAAATGAGTCTTGTTTTTAGAAAAAAAAAAAAAACTAGCTAAAACTTAGTAACTTTTTTGTTTAGAACTAGCAAAATAATCTGCCAGTGGGGTAAACAAAATATTCTTATTTCAAACAGAAAACAACGTTATTTTGCTTAACCCATTGGCAGATTATTTTCCTTGTTTTTTTTCCGAAAACAAGACAGTAATTGTTTCTTGTCTAGAAAATCCTTCTTGCTTTGAGAAGTTTCAGATATTTTGGCTGGAAATAAGACAGTGTAAATAATATTACTAATCTCATTTCTAAACAGATGATTAAACTGCAAGCTGCCATCAAATATGGAGAGGAAGATTTATCAGGTGCAAAGGTAACATTTTTCCTTCTGATGTAATTTAATCACCCATATATCATTCGGTAAACAATGACAGAATTTTAGTTTTTGAGTGAACGCTCCCTTTAAGTGTCCGAATGTTTTTTAATGCCACAGTATACATGAAAAATCCTGTAAGAACTTAGAGCAATGGCACATGTGGAAAACGAGTCACCATCCGACCGCAGAATGTGGCAAGAGCGACTGTTTATTTTGTTGGAATTTTTGGTTTTCTTCTCCAGACTCTGGTGGAGCAGTTGCCTCAGGACGATCCAGACTATGATGTGGATTTCGGGTGTTTGCTTTATAAGGAGGGCGAGTTTGAAGAGGCTTGCAAAAAGTTTATGTCCTCTATGAATGTACTGGGCTACCGGGCAGGTGAGGATGATTTTCTTTAGTGCTGGTTCCATTCAATTATAACTGTGTGTGTTTGTGGTGTCTACATACAGAAGCTTAATAGACAAAACAGACAAACACACACACACACACACACACACTGGTGTCTCCCAGTAATTGTTCTGCCAGGAGTTACAAACATAACATTGACTGGCTGACCACACTGCTTAAGGGTAGTAATTTAGATTTTTTTTATTTTTTTTGAATGTGGAAATGAATGTGGTATAGAGAACTTTTGACACACTGTGATGTTTTCTGTTTTTTTAAATAGCTATGCTGGACTCTGATTGTGTGTGTGTGTGTGTTTTTTTTTTCGTTTCAGATCTGGCTTACAATATAGCACTTTGTTACTACAGTTTAAAGCAGTACGCTTCAGCACTCAAATATATTGCAGAAATTATTGAACGTGGAATCAGAGAGCATCCAGGTATTTGTATCCGAAAAGGTGTTGCAAGACTTGCTGTGCCGTAGAGTGAATTTCAGTTCTGTGACTTTTATGTTTATAGAGCTCAGTATTGGAATGACAACAGAAGGCATTGATGTAAGAAGTGTCGGCAACACCCTCGTCCTGCACGAAACTGCTTTGATTGAAGCCTTTAATCTGAAAGCAGCTATTGAATACCAGCTGAAGAACTGTAAGTATAGATAAACCACCCGGCCTGATGTTTCATGTAGGCGCCTTCTTATCATGTACTTTTTAAACTGCAAATCCATCAGTAGAATCTGTGGCCTTCCAGGATTCCTAGTGAAGCATTAAGCATGAAGTCTACAGCATAGACTATGCTCAGTGGCTTTCTGCATAATTTAGCCTGGGGTGATACACTGCTCTGTTTTGACTGCCTAGAGTAGCGGCTACTATTGAACTTCAGTTAATGTAATTCAGTGGTTATAGCCTCCTATATCTACATTTTTGTTGCAGATGCTGCTGCTCAGGAAGCACTGACTGACATGCCCCCTAGATCAGAAGAGGTACTAAAACATGATCTCTGTGGTAACATTTCCACCTTGAATGCGTTTTGAATCCAGAAAGTATCTTGATATTGATTAGCAGGATTGCATTCAAATGTAGACTCATAGATTGCTTTAATCATACATTTTCTGCTGATAATGGATAATTAAAAAGAAATAAAATAAATCTATTCATTATCTATGATTAAAACAAACAAACAAAAAAAATCTTTGATTGGTTTATTGTGTAAGGGATGCAAATAAGGATAAGATATGAAGAAAAAGTTAAAGAATTAGGTATTAAAATGCCCCTGCAAAATCACACCTGGAACATGAGGAACTGGGGAGAGAAATGAGAGACTGTAAGTGTAGTTCAGTGAAATAATACATTGGATGCTGTTCATTAAATTGGCGAGCAGATTGCAAGACCTGTGTGTTGACTTACTCATATTAAGCAAGCAGAATAAAATTAGAGGAAGCTGCAAAAGCTCTTTAAAGACTGATAAAAATAGAGCATGAATGAAAATTTACAGCCTAGTCCATCAAAGTGACGGATCATTTTTATTTGTAGCTCAACCTCATTATATAGTACTTAATCAGCGTAATAATTATATATTGCTTAATCAAAATGAATTAGCATTTACACCTTGTCGCATTTGTACTGAAATGAAATCAGAAACCATCAGTGATCCACTCTTTTGTTTTATCATATTAGCTGCATTTGCACTTGGCTTATAATGTATTCAGGTGCTGTCTGATTGTAATTTCGATCACTAAAAACATCTGTTAATGTGTTTATATCGCATTACAATTTTTTCCAGTATATTTCCAGGTGATCTTGCTGTGAAACATTCTGTAAAAGAGTTCTGCTTTCTTATTTCTATAGCTATGCAACAAACACGAACTGTCAGATAGGATCGGATGGCTGTCAAGAGAACATTTTCCTCGTTAGTTATGCTGTTTGATCTGAGCGTGCTCACTCTTGCAGGATAGCTTCTTATGAATCAATGTCAAAGACATGCCAGTTCACATGCACACTTGAGCAACTTGTATCCTATACTGACAGACTGTTTGCCATCTATTTCAGAAGAAAGAAAATTAGCCAGTCAGTTTCACTGCCATGCATTGTGCTATTTCACTAATAGTACAATACATGTTGAATTTTCTCAAATCCTTACCAGATTGCATGTAATTATGCACTGGGAATTTGCTGTTTCGGAGATTCCCGTGCAGGTTTAATCCTTTTCTGCAGGTGTTTGTATTGTGAGAGCTGGTAAGCCCATACCTGCCGGCTGGAATGATGGTGGGCTGCAGGGACATGTCTCTGTGCTAGTTTGCGCTGGCACCTCGAAGTTAATGAGTCTAAACAGTGATCCATCTTACATAAGCACTCATTAAATACCCAGTTTCTTCCCGCAGGACAGGTATTTTTAAACACTGAATCTGTAGCTAGGACTGGTGCAAGAAATGTACCAGATTTTAGTAAGAATTCAGGGTACTCGCAAAGATGTGTTTACAGAGTTATTTAATTTCCTGTAAAGAGGGCCTATATATAGGCAAAATGTGCTTATTTATCTGAAATCCAACAATTATACAATGCGGTTTTATTCATTTATAGATAGATAGGTCAACCCTTCATGCTGAATGGAATTCTTCATATCTTTTCTGAGATATGGACAAGGGAAGATGGCTATCTGCTGCCCTCTAGTGGAACGACACATTATTAGTCACTGATTATTTACCAAATAAACATTTCAATTCAATACAGGTTCATTTGTATAGAACTTTTAATGATGCAAATCATTGCAAAGCAGCTTTAAAGAAAATGCTACATTTCTAGATTATTTTTAGGGGTGGGTTATACAGTAAATGGTGATTATACGTTGCGATTCCAATCAAATCCAATTGCAATTAAGCTGAATTTGGTAGTTTTGTATGTTGTTCCAGGGTTGGCATCATCTCTTCACAGGTTTTTCATGATCTCAAATGTTTGTAAGGGTTGGATCCACATTTGATCATTTGTAGTTGATTTGTCAATTTTTAGTTAGCTCCCTTAGTTTTTTTCTTTGTGTATGAAATGCTTTTACGTTTGAAAGTTGGCCTGAATCTGATTGTTTTTTGTTTTCATTTAATTTAATTCAGGAGTTGGATCCAGTCACTCTTCACAACCAAGCTCTAATGAACATGGACACCAAGCCCACAGAGGGTTTTGAGAAACTTGCTTTTCTCCTTCAGCAAAACCCATTTCCTCCAGTCACTTTTGGCAACTTGCTGTTGCTTTATTGTAAATATGAGGTTAGTGTTAGCATAGTGTTAGATCTTAGCCTTCAGGAAACTGTAGTTTCTATAGAAACTGTTGTATGAGGGTTCTTTGTGTTTGTTGTCTATAGTACTTTGACCTTGCTGCAGATGTCTTGGCTGAAAATGCTCATCTCACTTACAAGTTTCTCACACCGGTAAGGCAGAAATGATTTTTGTAGCAATTTCATGTTTTATTTCCCTTCAGCCTCGTGGTATTTGCATTGTTAGTTTTATGAAAATTCAATCACATATATACAAGTCTCCACTTTCATTAGCCAAGATAGTCATTCCAATAATAACATTCACATTGATTGATTCCTCTGGCAATAAAGCATTTGCAAGTAATAACACACCAGGTGATAACTGCAGAGTTGCCACATGCATATTGACATATCAGTCCGAACTCGCATCAAAACCTAGAGCTAAAGTTTTGGTTTTCCTGTTTATAGTACCTCTATGAGTTCCTGGATGCTATGATCACATGTCAGACGGCACCTGAGGAAGTAAGTGATCTTTTTCAGAGTCTAGCTGAGTATCTAGTGAGCATTTCTTTTTAAATTAATTGACCTTTCATCTGACGTAGGCTTTCCGAAAATTTGAAGAAATTGCTGGAAAACTGACTGAACAACTGCGCAAGGTTACGAAACAGGTTACAGCTTGGAATTTTGCCTTTTAAGAGTTTCCAAGATTTATGCCAGCTTTTATCAAACGCTACTACTTCCTGAATACATGATTGTGATATCACTATATCTGACTCTGAAATGGCTAATAAGTTTAAAAACTCTTTCCACAAAGGTACAGGAAGCAAGGCACAACCGGGACGATGAATCTCTAAAAAAATATGTCCAAGACTATGACGAGGTCCTTGAGAGGTAAATGGGAGATTCCTTTTGCATTGCTTTTATTTATACATTTAGCAGATGCTTTGTATGAAGTGACTTACAAATAAATTGGATTGCTAAAGATCAGTTTTTAAATATCTGTTAAATTCACATGTACAATTTTTTACCATATACAAATACTTTTAAATGTGTTTTTTTCTTAAGGTACATCCCTGTACTAATGGCACAGGCCAAAATCTACTGGAACCGTGAGAACTACAGCATGGTGGAAAAGATCTTCCATAAGTCACTGGAGTTTTGTAATGAGCACGACACTTGGAAACTTAATGTTGCTCATGTGCTCTTCATGCAAGACAACAAATATAAAGAAGCCATTGGCTTCTATGAGCCCATCGTTAAGAAGCATTATGACAATGTAAGTTTAATGCTACTGAATAAGTCTTTCAGGTCACTTTTTATATATTTTAGAGTTTTCTAAAGACCAATGCCTTTTCATAAAAGCCAAGTCCACATTTACATAAAAAAATAAGAACGATAACTTATAAATGACTTATAAATGACAAAAACAAAAAAAAGAGTCAGTCCTCCTCATTGCTTTGTAGAGTTTTTAAGGGTCAATTTTTTAAATAAATAACAGTAACCTAAATCAGTAGTATTTCATATAAACAGTGGGATCAAGATGTGTTTTTTTAAAAATCATAAAATAAGACATCTTTGTTTGACTCATGGATATTAGGAAATGAAATAACTTGTGCATGCAAAATTACAATATAGAAAAATTCAAATTGTTTTGTTAATTTGTTTTTCTAATATTTGTATATGCAAAATACATTTTTTTATACTTAATTTAGAATATAAATATATATAAATTATAATATAAATGTATAAACAATATTTGATGTGTCTTCTGTGATGGTGGGTGACATTTAGCCATATTAGACAGACAACAGATCTAAAGCTTTCAAATGAAAACATGTTCTTTGCTCCTCTGCTCGCTAGCTGGAACAGTGTAACATTCAAGAGTGTCCCTGCAAAACAAAACCCTCGGTAAAATGATCTGTGACTCTTGGAGTCTTGCTGTGTTACTGCATGGGGTTGCGGCATGATGTTTTCACTGTATTTCAAAAAGTGTCTGCTGTTATTAGCACCCTTGCATTTAATTAACAATCACGTTTTTTCCTGTAGATCCTTAACGTCAGTGCGATCGTCCTTGCTAACCTGTGCGTGTCATATATCATGACCAGCCAAAATGAAGAGGTACAAATTCAAATCTTATTAAATTATAACTGATACCACTGGGTGCAGGTTTGTCATATTTTTCTTTCTGTGTTTTTTTTTTTTACATTGATCTTACCCTTCGGGTCTGCTTCTTTGCATGTACAGGCAGAGGAACTGATGAGGAAGATAGAGAAAGAAGAGGAGCAAATCTCGTATGATGATCCAGACAAAAAAATCTTTCATCTGTGTATTGTCAACCTTGTAATTGGGTATGTGCAATATTTTTAGGATACACTTTATTTTAAGTGTTCTTGTGTAATTATACATTTAATTACTGAGTAATATTAATTAATTAATGTACTTACTACATGGTTTAGGGTTGGAATAGGGTTTGTTCCTAGGGTTACTTTTATTATGCATAATTCATTGTTATTATAATAGTAATAAGTACGTGTAGCATGTGTCAAGGACACATTAATATAAAGTGTTACCCATTTTTACACACTTGTGTTAAATCAACTCTCAAGTACACTCTCCATGAACATTTATCTTGTACAGGTCGTTTATTTTTTGTACATACAAAAACATCTGAAAAATCATAGTTAAGCAAGACAACACTGTAAAAGCAGTCTGTATATTACACTGCCATTCAAAAATTATGGTTAAAAAAAGCCGCATTTTAAAAACATTGAAAATAGTCTCTTTTTTCTTACTGACTCTAAATTTTGAACAGTATGTATGTCAAAAGAAAATAAGATCATCTGTACCTTTCATTTTAAAGAGATCTAATCCAAATGTGAATTACTTGTAAATATTAGAATGCATCATTTCTTACAGGACATTGTATTGTGCTAAAGGGAACTATGACTTTGGCATTTCTCGTGTCATAAAAAGCCTCGAGCCATACAATAAAAAGGTAATCAATATTTAATTAAATGTTTTTAATAGTCATTTTCTGTTGAGTTGAGACAGTACATTAACTTTTTACATTCCTTACTTGCTGGATTTATCTTAATCCTGGTCTGATACTGACATCAACATGTTATTTTTGTGTATCCACAAATATCCACTGGAGAGGTCTTTGCTGTTTCCAGCTGCATAAACAGTGTTACTCAAGAACCTCAGCATTCTTGATCTTACGATACTGTAGCAGATGTACAGCACTGGATTGCTACTGTACTTCCTTTTAGTCAGATGTTCGCTTAAATGATTCTCATGTGATATTATGTAGTCATCGTGCTTAACATGACACTGACACATCCTATGTTTTCAGCTCGGAACAGACACATGGTTCTACGCTAAGAGATGTTTTCTCTCACTGCTGGAAAACATGGCCAAGCACATGATCATGCTCAGGGATTCGGTGGTGCAAGAGTGCATTCAGTTCCTTGAACACTGTGAATGTAAGTACATCGTCTAAAAAAAGTGTTTTGATCCCACTGATGGCACCTCTAAAACAGCCACTGTATCCTGTTTCATATGTAGCAGGACTGTGTTAACCCACAGCTCTAATCCTCCAGTAATTCGCAAAGTATTAAAATCTAATCCAGTGATTACTAGTTCACTGTTGTTTTAATTCAGTGGGGACGAAATGCTGGTTTTTGAAAGCTGAGACACTAATTAATTTTTAATCCTGAGATTCTCCATGGGACTAATTACTTTTTTATACCCTCCCCTCTAGTGTACGGAAAAGATGTGCATGCCATCATAGAGCAGCCTCTGGAGGAGGACCGCATGCACATTGGCAAGAACACTGTCACGTATGAATCACGCCTGATAAAAGCTCTCTTCTATGAAGTCACAGGCTGGAATGAGTAATCATATACATCATATAGCTATATCAGAGCAAAAATAATCACCAAAGACCAAAATTTACTGACTGGCGCTTAACACTGATTTCATAGATGGATGGAGGTCTCACTAATAAGACATCTCAACGTGGCTACTTTCTAAGCAGCTTTGGGGAGATCATGCTGTTTCTGGACTAAATTCAAACATGCATTTTTTAAGCATGCTTTCTCTATAATAATGAACCCACAGGGGTCCTCTCCCTCCAAACATAAAAGCTTAAACTTAAAACGAGGAAATATTCACCAACAAAGGGCATTTTGTTAATTTAAACTAACCTCTGTTTCCATTAAAATGATGAAACATGCACAATGAATTATCATTAAAAAGGTTTACTTTGGTTATTTGTCATCAGCATAAGAAATGTATCATAAAACTGTATGTTTATTTATTTGATATAAAGTATACATTTTCTTGGTTTTACAAAAACATTTGTCTTTGTATTTATTTTCTTTGAATCATGTTGTTTTCACCTACAGTACATTGCATTAAATCTACTGCACTTTCACAAAACATTATCATAGAGGAAAGAATAAATATCTGTAAAGGCTGATAAAGAAGGAAACTGAGTTCTGTCACCATTATCTTAGGAAGCATATCCCTTACATGAAGGGTCTCTTCGTTATGTCCTGCTCTGAAAGGTAATAGTTGAGAAAACCTCCTAATGCACTCACTGCAACTCCTGTCATATGACTTGAGCAGCCATCTATAAAAAGAATCACATTGATATTAGTAAATATTAATGTTAAAACGGTATAATCATGTGATATTAACTCATTGTTTTTGTTGTAACATTAAGGAATAGTTCACTCAAAAAAAAGAAGTAAAATTTGATTCACCCTCAGGCAATCCAAAATGTAGATAAGTTAGTTTGTTTTTGTTATATCATTTGCTCATCATTGGATCCTCTGCAGTGAATGCGTGCCATCAGAATGAGAGTCCAAAGAGCTAAACAAATTCAGCTGTTCATTTCATGAGATGTTAACTGATGGGACTGTAGTGGTGAGGATTACTTGTGGATTATTGTTCATCAGCGGTTTGGACTCTTATTCTGACATTACCCATTTACTGCAGAGGATAGATTGGAAAGCAGGTAATTGGATGGCTTCAGGGTGAACAACTTTACAGCAAACGTTCATATTTGGGTGGGCTATTGTTTAAACAGCAAACAAACACCTGTCAGTGTTTTTTCCCGTCTTTTCACCCGTTTGTGGGGTGCATCCAAGAATTCCTCAAAGATCTGGGAGATGTCCTCTAAGGGGGAAAAACAATTTGAAACATACAGAGTAAACATGTGATTCACACCTGTATAGCTCAAGGATTTTATTTAATATCAGTTGATAAACATTAGGATATGATAACTCACCCTCTTTGCCAAAACAGCCTGCTTCTTGGTCTTGCCATGTTAGAATAGACTGTAACCAGTCCAGTTTATAGAAATCTGAGAATCCCACTAAACCACATAAAAGAACTGCAAAATAAATAATTCAATTAAAAAAGATACAGTAAGTGGATGTTATCTCCCAACAAAATTTCCCGATAATTTATGTATAACCTTACAGCTTATACTAACTGTTTTCTATAAAAATGTCCTGCATTTGACCAGTAATAGCACTCTTGGAAATCTCCTGGTTGCTTTTCATCATGTTGGAGCAAAAGATTCTCTTATAATGTTCCACAGTAATGTTGACACGAGACAATCTCAGGTCCCCCTTCAGCATCCTGGAGCACCCTTTCTGAGGACACAAGTGTCAGAGTAAATCAACACAGATTTACTTCAGGGCACATAAGAAAATAGAAATCTTTCTCTACTTAACAAAAGGTAAACAGTCAATTGCTAATACTACAGTAAAGATTGTTAAGGTGCCTTACCATCGTTCCTATCATGAAGTACAGTAGCTGGTGGGACAAGGAGTAGTGCGGACACCCAAATTGTGTCATTGTGTCTCTACAAGACTTAGTCACAATACATGGGGTTCCATTGTCTTTCCTTGCAATAAAATAACAGTTGTGGTATTGACTGATTTTTATCATTTTGATGCTATTTTTTCTTTTGCTTTAATCTTCTTACCATGTTCCCAGGAGGAGAGTCATACACTTGTCACTCAGCTGCTCATCATAGCACTCCATAGACCTTACTGAGGTATAAACAAGCGAAGGATCTGTGGAGCTCCAATCTGCAGGCAGGGACCAGAAGGAGCTGTCCAAAATGGGCTCAAACTCTGTAGGAGAAACAGCTCTTGTTTTCTGTGCCTTTATTAGACTGTTTAGAATAGATCTTTCCCCCAAAGAGCCCTACCTTTGAAGTATTTGGGGTCTGTCTCCTGAAGAGCACTGACGGCAGTAGAAAGGCTCTTGTTCAGTCTCTTCAACATAGAAACAGCAGCTGCGCGCTGAGAGAGACTCAAAAAATCTGAATGCGGCCAAGTTCGTGTTGCCTCCTGCAGCTGCGCTGAGTTATATAAGCAGAAAAAAGCCTAATGGTGAACCACTGATGGACTGTTTACTTCAAAAGTTCAGCTCAGTGAATTCTGAGTATTGAGTAGCCTATTAAGTCATCCAAAAATAAGTGAAAATCTAACTTTTTTTTTATTTTTTTTTAATACATTTCTTCGCTTTCAATCATCTTCAAACGTCCATTTCAGACAACTTTTTAGTAATCAGAAAAGTTATCCCACATAAAAGGTTCTGTCAGAGTGCGCTAAATATGAATCATTCGCGCTTAACTGATGAAATCAACAGTGCAGTCCGGTCTTATAAAAACGAGAATTCGTGGTACTAATATGCAAGTAAAATGACTTGGCGTATATATGACACGCACGTATTTAGCGTGCATATAATACGCAGTTTACGCGTAAATATGATACGCATCTACCCCACAACCCTAATCTTTCCCATCGCGTAGCATAAACACGCCAAAGTCAATTGTTGCTTATACACCACGAGTTCTCGTTTTTAGTTGACGTACTATTTGTACGTAACGTTACATTCACGAGATCGGGTAGAACAGTGCGTTGCTTGCTCGAGCGCTTGCAGTTTATAATCGGAGGATAACGACAAAATTGTTATTCTTTCATTTAATTTACATATTACAAAGACATTTAAGTGTTTTGTTTTTAAATCGTCTTTAAAGTAAATGATAAGTAACTAACTAATATTGATATAGGTAATTACGATCAGTATAAAGTTGAAACAATGTTCATAACTCAAACCTAAAGTTGGCACTCAAAGAGACGCCCAAACAAAGTGATATACATTTTTTTTTTTACAAATTTTAAAAAGTAAAATAATGGCTTACCTTGAAGTATTAGGTATCCAACAACACCGTCCAGGTTGATGTTTCTTCCCTGTATGTCAAAGTATGTGATTCCCTTGGATAAACTTATAAGTATGTTATCAATCACATCCTGATTTGATAAATCAGTTGTAAACGAGAGAACAAGAATCATAAGGAAAGGATACCACATTTTGAAGAGCATAAATAAAAAATGAACAGGGAAAATGGTTAATGGGCGAGTGGTCTGTCCAGTAGCTTTTTTTTTCTTATTTTGAAGGCGAAGCTGTTTGTCATAGCAAACCCATCACGTGGCTCAGGTCCGCTGCTTTGACTACGGTCACGCCATCTGCGCCGAAAGACTGGGTGCGCGTCTAAGTGGCGTTGCGTGGTAATGATGATGTCCGTCAAGCTTTTTAATTGCATTTAATGTATTAAGTTTTTAATAAAACATCTGCAATGGGTTCGTTTCTGTGAAATGGTCTATGCATGTTTTGGAGTTTCTTTAGTAATTGCATGCCAAGGATCAATATTTTCTACCTCACTAAAATAAAAAAATAAATAAAAATTTTAAATGAAATTAAAATTGTTTCCGCAAGCTTCAAAAGATTCTTGTTTTATATCTCATTCCACTAAGGTAGTTTTAAAAATAAATATAAATAAATAAAAATATCTGTAGGGTGAGGCAGTAAACAGTATTGGTCCTGACTTTGGCATGCAACTATTAAAGAATTAAATAGAAATTAACACAGCTGTACTTGGGGAAATGAAGAACAAGAATCTGCAGAAAAACTAAAGCTTAATGATTTAAAAAAAATAGTAACACCGGGTGTCTCAGGCCAAAACATGTATAAAACACTTTGCTTTTTAATTATCCTATAATTATTGAGTAATTTACCGTGGTTTCAGTTTGATTTCGGGGCTTCATGATCACTACACTACCGCACAATGCCATGTAGACGCGCACAAATCTTTCAACGCAGATGGCGTGACGTCAGTGCTTCAGGGTAGTACACTCCGGGATACCACAGTTTGAATATTATTGCTTTTGCTGGAAAACATTACAACAATATGTTGTGAGTGGGATTTCTCCTCTTTCCTTTGACAGTTTAAAATCCAGGTTTCTTTCTTTCTTTCGAAAAAAGTTGGTAAAAATCAAAATGTAGCTGCCATCTGGCTTTCCCTGTTGAAGATACCAGTGGTATTATTATTATTAGTAGTAGTAATAATAATAAGAACAACAACAACAATAATAATAAAAAACAATTTATTAGTAGTATTATTATAAATAGGCTATATATAATGATATCGTAGTAATTAATATTAGTAGTAATTAGCTTTATCTAAAAATGTAATTGTTTTAAATGGAATTCTTTAAAAATATTCGGATTAGATGTGCAATGTATTTCTTAGTGCAAATGCACAATTTAAGGACAGATTTACATGAAAATTATTTCAAATGTGGCTACTGAAATGCTCATTAACTCATAGACGGGTGTACTTTGTATTCGCCAGTGGTTCGTGTCTCTTTAAATTTCCTGCCCTACATTCAGCCACGTCATAACCAGGAAAACACAATGGCGGATGCCAATGCGGCAGTAGCTGTAGTGACAGTTTCATTGGTTCTTTTGGGACTTTTATCGGGGTTAAGCGTGTCGTGGGCTCTTCTACCAGTCGCTGTAGTGGTGCTTATTTTTGTACTAGCCAGTGGGTTAAAGGGGCGAGATGAACTTGCACATCTGAACGTTTGCGTGTTGGTGCTGGGAGATATAGGGCGCAGTCCTCGCATGCAGTATCATGCGCTCTCTCTCAGCAGACATGGATACAATGTCACCTTAATTGGCTTCCTTGGTATATACATTTTAACGCATGCACTTTACATTGCGCCACATATTTTGCTTTTTATGCATGGTGTCAAATCTCCCCCTATGATTGAATGCAAGGCATGCTAATAAATACTTACAAATGCAGGTCACAGGGCTAGTTTGTATACCTTTTAACACTGGCATGTTGCTCACATAGGCACTAAACCTCATCAAGACATTCTTGAGGATGACAGGATAGACATACTTCCCATTTCAGAACTAAAGGGGCTTACAGGTAACAAACATGCACAGAAAGAAAAGTCCATGCACATCCATTCTAATATAAAGAATGTCAAATACATTTTGCCTTTCAGTTGGCCCCAGAATTTTCAGGTATGCTTCAAAAGTGATATTCCAGACTTTCCAGCTGTTCTACATGTTGATGAAGATCGAGGACCAGGGCTATATCCTTATGCAGGTATCTCTCTTGTCATTTCTGTATGTAATCATGTCTTAAAAGTGAAATTCTAAGTCACACGTGTTTACTCTGTAGAATCCTCCTGGATTGCCAGCTATAGCAGTGGCATGGGTGGCAAGCCGTTTCAGGGGAAACCAGTTCATCATAGACTGGCACAACTACGGATACACCATAATGGGTCTTACTCATGGGCAGAATCATTTCATCGTAAAGCTAGCAAAATGGTAAGTAACTTTTTTTTTTGAAGTATCTCGCTAGGACAGTGTTTTGAGGTGTATTTGGGAATCATCTGATCTGTGCATGGTGATGTTGGCAGGTACGAGAAGTTTTTTGGATGTTTCTCGGATCATAACTTATGTGTCACTAACGCAATGAGAGAAGATCTTCGGATAAACTGGAATATTGAGTATGTTAATTTTGAATTTTTTTATCATTTTTATTTACTTAAATAAGTAAGTATAATAACAATAACAGTGAAACAAGCCAGTTAATCAATTTTGCAATTGTAGGGCAACCACATTATACGACAAGCCACCCCCGATATTTAGAGAAACGCCTCTGAAACTTCAACATGAGCTCTTTATCAGATTGGGCAGTGCTTATTTACCATTTAGGCCTAGGTAAATATTTTCCACTTTGGTTCCATTCCTTGCTATTGTGCATATAGTAGTATGAAAGTGTTTTTGAAAACTATAATAGCTTTTCACAATTTACACTTTGGTGGTTTATAAATGTTTGACATATTTCTTTGTTATTTCTTAGTCCTGATGTCACTAAGGAGTACATGGAACTGACAGCCTTCACAGAGCGCAATACTCTGACAGGTGCTGTGACGCGCTCTGCTGGACGACCTGCTCTGCTTATCAGCAGCACCAGCTGGACTGGTCAGTGCCGTCTACACTGAGCTTTAGGGATGAAATCAGGCTTTTTAAAATGTTCATTATTAACTTTTCATTATGTATGTTTTTATGTGCAGAGGATGAAGACTTCTCAATTCTTTTACAAGCTCTTGAAGGTCACTATTATTTTTTCTCTTCATATATTCTACTGTATTGTTTGGGGTCAGGAAGATCCAGAAGGGGGTGGGTTTGGGGGGGTTCATAAATATATTCGGCAAAGATGCATTTAATTTCCTAGTTTGTGGTTGCATATTTATGTATCGAAACCTATTAGACTATGCATTCTCTAACTTTATTTATTTCCTTCTGTCTCCAATAGAGTATGAGAAGTTTGTTGAGGCAGGGCACAAACTTCCGTCATTGGTCTGCGTAATTACAGGTATAGACCGTGATGCCTAATATACATAAATGTCCATAAAATCATCTGTGGACCAACACCCGCGTTTGTGTTTCAAACACTGCAATATATTAATACAGGTAAAGGTCCTCAGAAGGAGTATTACAAGAAGCTGATTGACTCTAAAGAATTACAACATATCAAGATTTGCACTCCATGGCTGGAAGCAGAGGATTATCCAGTTTTACTTGGTGAGAGGATCTCATTAACGCCATTATATGTTATAGACAAGTGTCTTGGCCTAAAACATGTATTTACATGAGTATGATGTTTTTGGCACAGGTTCTGCTGATCTTGGGGTCTGCTTGCACAAATCCTCCAGTGGTCTTGACCTTCCAATGAAAGTCGTTGACATGTTTGGATGTTGTCTACCAGTCTGTGCCATACACTTTCAGTGGTAAGCTAGTGAAACTGGTCTTTTATAGTAGCTGTAGGTTATGTTAGGTGTCATCTCCTCATTATCTGTATCTTGTTAGCTTGCATGAACTGGTGAAACATGAGGGAAATGGGCTTATTTTCAAAGACTCCAAGGAGCTTTCTGGACAATTAAAGGTAAGATATAGGCTAATTTAAAAACTGCTATATATGACTCAACATTCAAAAATCAAGATTGTTTCTTAAAGGTGCTGTATGTAACTTTCCATATTTAGGTAACATGCTAATTTCACACAATTGTTTTCCAAAAAACAATCCTACAATGTGTGTTTAGTGTTTTTGTTTTAGTCTGATTCCACCCACTGACAGTTTAACCCAATAGTATTTTAACACCCCGTGTTGCCAGTTTTCGGAAAACACTCTATTGCACTGGGTCAGAGATTGCAGATTCTACCCGACCGAAAAGCCTCTTTGATTAGAAGCATATTAAAATGCAGATAAATTAAGCATGAAAGCGTAAAGGTGTAAGCATGAATTCGGACTGCATTAGCTATTTGAACATCTAACTGATTAATATTGCATACTGCGCCTTTGACTTTATTAATCCCACAATGGGGAAATTTCTTGCCTCTCTTTAAAGATCTTGCTAATATTACATGCTTAGTGCTAATTCTGTTATCTCTGTAAGCTTCTGTTTTCAGACTTCCCTAGTGACCAGGGGAAGCTGGGCAACTTCAGGAAGAATCTAAGGGAAAGCGGGCAGCAACGCTGGGATGAGAATTGGGCCCAAAATGTCCTGCCACTTATTAAAGAGCACTGCGATTAATGCTTTATGTAACATTCTCTCAAATCCTTTGACTCCCATTCATTGGAAAGTTACTGTCAGGTATTTGCACAGGGTACTTATTTTTAAGCTAACTGTCCCCACAACGGGACAATCAGCATTCCAGCAATGCAATTGGGAAAGACTTGAATATGAGAATAAAAAGCACACTATCTTTGTAAATATGTAAATAAATACTTTATTACAAAGAGATCGTTTTGTCATACATATATTTTGATCATTTCTATAGTGGCGGCTCGGTTGTATGGAAACACTTGAGGGACAGTATCTTTCATGACAATGTGTCTCAGTCCAGCCATTTCTGTAAATAAAGGAAACATTTCATTCATTATGGGGAATCACGGATGGGGTTTTGGTTCCTTGTCGCCTCTGGCTTGCTTAGTTGGGGACACCTGATTTCTAGTGATTATCATCGTTTTGACTACAGAGACCGTCTCTGCATTTGATAAATAAATAGTTTAATCTCGTCATTAAACATTACCATCACTCTGTTCTACTTGATCATGTTCAGTGCTTTGCTACAATCTGTATTGTTAAAAGCGCTATATAAATAAAAGTGACTTGAGTCGAATGGATGTGAAAAGGACCCCTGTGAACCTGGGTGGGCCCCTGGTGAACTGAAACACATAGCCGAGTCGGATCATCCTGATCAACCAGCGAGTTGGACTGGGAAGCCGAAACCAGGCAGACTGAGGCGGGCCACTCGAACCTTCGCATGACCCTGGGGCAGGATGTGCGTGATAGCCTCTGTCTGCTTCTGGACTGCCGAAAACTGCTAGGTGAAGTTTCGACAGTGTCGCCGAAGAGGGCGGCCTGGGAGACGGGTCGCTCGTAGAACAAAGTCAGTAGCTGTACGCAGATCCTGCAACAACCTCAGGTCAACACTACCCTCGTACAGCTCTTTTAGTGCTTTGATCTGGTGTACTTGCAGGATAGCCATGGCATGCAGGGCTGAAGCAGCCTGGCCCGCAGCACTGTAAGCCTTGCCAGTGAGAGCTGATGACAGCTTACAGGTTTTGGACTTGAGACGCAGGCGATTCCTCCAGGAGGCAGCGTTTTGCAGGCACAAGTGCACCGCAACCGCACACTCCGCCTGGGGAATCTCTGTGCACCGGGTAGTGAGGAGGGTAGGGAACTCCGTTTGGGATTCCTTCTGAGCAGCTGCCACTGTGGGGTTTCACCCTAAGTAAAAGCTGATGATAGCCCCTCCTCTGATGCAGTGAAAGACATCTCAACCCGGCTGGTTGTTCCTGATGGTCACCTGGAGGACTGCCAAACTGCTGGCTGATGCGGCCAAAGGACCTTTACGGCCCGCTGAACCGGAAGGGTTGGTGAACAAAGCTAGCCTTCTAATATAAAGGTGTGACCTAAGCGAAGCCATGCACATACGCTCGCAATGAGGGCATGAACCATTTGTGAACACTGTCTCAGAATTACTGAGGCCCATACAAATGAGACAACGATCGTGGCTGTCGTCGGAGGTGAGGAAACTCCCGCACCCAGAAGCACATGGTCTAAAAGATATTTTGAAATTTGCTCTTTTAGCCGGAACAGCCAAGGGGAGGACCGCCTGCCCAGCACCGTCTCTCCTCTGAATGCAGCTTCTAATGCCGGCCAAGATCTACTTCCAAGGTTTGTTACTTCTTTTCTTCTCTCCAATCTTCAAAAAACGACCAGCTCCAAAGCAGAAAGCTAATGGTGGTTTGGACGTCACCATCTTATATGCCTGTATGTTCGGGGGAGTGGCTTGGCAGGCATAAACCACAGGACAATTTTCATTGGCGTTTTCTCCAAAGATCGATTGTCGATTGGTCTCCCAGGTGGAACCCCATGACGTCAGTCAATGACGTACTGTCATAGTTACTGACTGACAGGTAACTGACAGTATAAAATTTTCAGATCACATGCAGCTTACTGTATTTCTCCGTTACTGTAAGTTACCAAAAAACACATGAAAACATGTAGCGCATGATAGACGCGCGTTTGTATGGCTGGGCTGCTCTCTCTCACAGGGAATGACGTGATAGTCCAGTCCTGTTCCGTTTACACAGCGCGTGTGTTCCAAGAATGCAGTTGTGAATAGTAAATAACTGACCTGTGTGTGAACACAGGATTGACAACCGTATTCTGCTCCTTTGTGAACATAAAGTTAATACTTAAATACAGCTGAAAATCCAACACAATCTCACGACCAATTCGTACGAGGTGCCAAATTTGTGCCAATTCGTAGGACCTCACTCGTACGATTTCGTACGATTTGTCTAAAACCACGTGATGAGTAGGTTTAGGTGCGGGGTTACAATGCTTCTGAAAATTAATCATGGCTTTATTACAGTAAAAGCGTTGTAACCATGTTTTTTGTTTGCTTGTATGTTTGTTTGTTTTTTTCAGTTGTAAATATACCACAATTTAACTACGGGTAGTGTAGCAAAACCACAATTAATTTGTGTTTATAGTTTAACTATAGTAACCATGTTTTTATGGTGAAACTATGGTTAACTTTTGTAAGAGAAGTTAATATCCAAAAATAGCCAAGGAAACAGAATTACAGAACTAATTACAGAAACAGAACTAAAATTTATACTTTTTGGAGAAAATATTAATAAGCATATCCCAGCCATGTTGAAACTTAAACATTTCTGATGAGGTCCATGCATTTTTGTAGCTTGTTTTTGTATTCTATTGCATTGCGAGTGAGTATTTGCTGCCTGTGTGCTGTAAATCTGATGTAGTTGTTTTCTTATTTACATGTGTTTTTTATTTTGTTTTGTTTTTTGGTGGGGGGGGGGTTTGCAGCTCTTTCGGCCACCATAAGCTTAGGACAAAAGAGTTGTGAATAAATGTAAGTGGTCAAAATGGATTTGTTCTACAAACTGATCTTTTGATTTAGAGGCCAATTCCTTTCACGTTCAACGCTGTGAATTAAACACAAGCTGACTGAGCACTGCTTTCATTCAAATGCATACTAACCTCATTTATTTACTGTAGCATGTGTCTTTCCTGCTTCACTTTTGTAAGAGTTGAGGACAAACAATGATCCAAGACACATGAAGATGACAATTCACCCAAACTAGATTATGTGGAAGCAGAGAGACATAAACTTCCAAGCCCAGAAAGTTTCCAGACCAGGAAACCTGATTTCTGCATCTGACATCTTGTACAAATGTAATTTATTGGAGTGTATTTGTGTGTGTGCTTTGCCCCCAGATGTTAGCTAAATATGACTTTTTTATTCTAAAAATAGGTTTTATTTTAGATTATTCAGTGGCATTTACAGTTAACTTTATATATAAAAAATGAAAATTTAAAGCCAAATAAATGTGCATTATTTTAGAAATAATCGTTATTCTCACTGTTTTCAGTCCTTTAGTTATAGTAAAAGTTGACCATTGACCTTTCTTTTATCAACTTTTGCAAATACCAAACCTTATTGTTATCATTGGAACTACAGTTTAAATGAAAACTGATAGTTTTTCCACAAAAGTAAGCCGTAAATTTGTGCTGAAGCAAATATTTTTAGAGCAATATGAGAGCACTAGAGGAGTGTTTGAAGTGTTGTGTTCTGGCATCACGGCACAAAGCTTCATACATTTGTCTTAGTTTGCATTCATCATGTTTCTGTGTGCAAAGGAAATGGATGTGAATTTTTCCCTCTGGTGTAATAAAAAACGCGTAGGCTGTAATCATCACAAATGACCCTCCGATATCCAGACATGCTTTCTTTACTTCAGCCAAACTTCCTTTAGTGTGTGAAAATATTTCTTTCCATGCACGGATGCTTTTGTGAAGCCAAATCATAGTTTTCAAAAGTCGCAGAGTGTGTCATGTAGCAAAACGCGGAGTGAAAATGAAAAATTATATACCTTTTTGAATTATTTTTAATAGGTTGGAGAAATTTGAAGCATGGGTTTGAATCGCAACAGAGCAGGAACAAATCAGTGTGTGAACAGTTTTTGATTTGTTCCTGCTCTGCAATAAAAACATATTTGAAAAATGGAGGCAGCTCAGAAATAATGGCCAAAAAGCATTTTTCTACCTGAGGAAATATTAGAGCAGAATTTGAATGAAATTATGTGCTAATGGAGGAGGTAAGCATGTAATGATGGCACCCATTAGTCGACACACTCAGACACAGTGTCAACTCATTAGTGAAACGAGGATTTGTTACAAATGGTATCAGCTTTTCCCTCTTTCCACTGCTGTGAAGCCTGTTTGGCCTTTTAGCTGCAATTCCCTTCAGTAGCTACCATTACATTTATAAAGCATTCAATGCATTAATCAAGCAATACGATATGAGAGGAGGTGTTATATTGTAATATTATGTTGGATTGAAATGTGTGTTTTTAAAAATATAGCCTTTTACATAAATTAAATAACATTTACTTTTTTTTTTCTTAATGCACAGTTTTTTTTTTAAATGTAAAACATTATTTTGCTTAAAAAAAAAAATATATATATATATATATATATATATTCAATTATTATATATTATTTAAAAAAATGGAAATAGATTTAGAATACAAAGTCTGTGTTATGTCTGTAGCATACTTTAATAAACATTCCTATACATGTAAAACCACAACCTTTTTACCTTGCCAAAAATGAAATTAGAATTTCAAATAAAAATGTAGCCCGCAAAAAGTTTATTTGTTAGGCTAGTTTATTTGTTTTGTCAAGATGCAAATTTAATTTAACATTTTAGCGGAGAAAAAAAATAAAATACAACATCTGCCATTCAAAATTCTCAGCAAAATATGAACAAAACTGTTGGTTTGTTGCCATCGCGAAATGAAATAATTTTTTAACCAAACTATTAAACGATTTCTATATGACACATGATAAAGACTCCCATACATCAGACTTGCCTGACATGGGTTTCTTAGCAGTAAACTGCCCTTTTTACATTTATCCTTCAAGGATAGCACATCCACACTTTGCTCTGTCATTCTCATTCTGCTCTGTCACTCAAAGACAACCTGCCTGTTCTGTCTGAGGGCCGTATATTTACCGCCGGTTAGCCTGCTCTGAGGACTGTTATGCACATGAGGTGTGTTCAAACACCACACATGTAATGCATGAGCGCAGGCTGTGATCGAAAAGAATGAGTAAAGCGCAGATGTGCTGCTGTTCTGAAATACATGATGCATGTCAGGAAAATAGCATTTACTTGTATGAAATAAAATGTGTTTTTACAAACAATTTTATTTAGAATTCTATCTAATACAAGAATTTTAATAAAGCAGTAATCCCCATGAAGCTGTGGTTTACAGTGAATTTATTCATAGTTATCTATCATGTGACTGACTCGAAGACCTGGAGGGCAAAATATCTGTAGAACTGCAGGACAGTTCCATCTGTTTCATAGCCGCAAATAATTAAATCACTTCTCAAAACAATAAAACAAAGTTCAAGTTTTGGTAATTTGCAATCCATATTAAGCTGACACATGCAATATTTAAACTGTGCTATAAAGTGTCGTAATATGTTTAAAACAGTAATAGTAAAAGATTAAATTTAATATTCACCATATTAATGATGCATAGTTTGCTTGGTAAATATAGTTTTATAATAGCTGGTGTTTTAACATTTTACAAATAGGGAAGTAAATATTTTAAGAATTTTATTTGTATAATTCAGGTTGATTGGGATCGCCACAGAGAAAACAAAACGATGTGCCGCAGTTCATGTGTACTTGCAGTTTTGCGATCACAGCTGCATGTGCCTATCGGTTGAATCCACGAGACCAGAGTGGGGACTTTTGTCAAACCAGCACTAATGGGGTCTCCACAGCAGATGGGTTACTGCAGCCCACACGCAGCTCTGAATGACGTTTCCCCTTTGCTGCTCCCTTTTTGATAGTAACATGGTTCAGACTCTATAAACACCCAATACAAATGAAGGACCATAATGAGTCGCCTCTCGCATGATGAAGTCCAAACATAGTTTTGGACTATAGACGCTTCATTAGGGACAGCAAGCCAAGTTTGTTTACCATTAACTATCAGGACTGGATGGGCAGGTGAACTCGAGTGAATTATCGAGTGTATTGATGTCCAGTAGGTTGATGTCAGGGCATACACTCCTCTGATTACCACACACTTTCTCAATGAAAGCTGTTACATGCTTGCCTTTGTTACACATTTGCATTTGTTTTCCATTTTGGTTTTGAGATGATGGAACAAAACGGATACCGCCCTCATACCAGCAGGAAATAGATTCAGAAACTGAAGTCCGACTGTGAAACAAACACCTGGCTATTCTTTTTTGGCTGCGTGTGTTCGCAGGGTTACAGGTGACAGTTTAGGTCTCAGCCCTGTATGTGTGTGTGTGTGTGTGTGTGTGTGTGTGTGTGTGTGGCCACTAACACCTCCCACCCGCTGTACCCCGCGCTGAACCATTCCCTCTGATTGTGCCATAGTCGCTGGGAATGAGTAATCAGCAGATATATTGCAAAAGCAAAATCAAGGCATCCTTTGGCATTCTGCAGCATTGCTTTTGTGTATGGTGGGAGGCTCGTTCATCAGCGCTCTTTTAACACTGCTGGAGCATTCAGGTTAAGCACTGTGACAGGAACACCCAATTGATTCCTTTAACCTTGGTCTCAGAGTTCATATTTTTGAGCTGAAATAACTTAATGTAATACATCATTAGTCTTTGCTTGCACACATATCGGTCTACATAGTGTGCTTGTTAAAATGCTAAACTTTTTTCAGTGATTCTTGAGTGCCGGGACAAAATAGGCTTTAGAACTGAAATATAAAACAAAAAATCAATTTTTATTTATTTTTTAGGGCTACTGGCTTATTTGGGTATTATCTGCCTTTACCCCCCTATTTCAAATTTTGTTTTTATACATTTTACTTTTTTAACAAATGTGATGTTATGTATTGTTAGAATCAGTGGCGATATGTAAAAGATTAAAAATTTTCAAATGCGAACTGTAAATAAAACATTTTATTTTCTTATTTTCATTTAATTATTTATATATATATATATATATATATACACACACATATATACAGCTCTGGAAAAAAATAAGAGACCACTGCAGAAAAATAAGTTACCTTTGGGTTTTATCCTAAAAACTGTTAATCTCACCAATACACCACCAATCCAAAACAATGCATGATTGTTTCATTTTTTTGTGAACTGCTGTCTTTGAAATATTAAGGAAAGAAGCATCTTGATGCTGACTGAATCCTTGCGACAGTAAATCTAGGATTGATCCCTTTTTTTCTTGATTTAAAATACATTTATTTTCACTGTTTTTGGAATGTTTAGTGTATTTTTTTACATTTCTAATTACTTTTGAAAGACTTTTGAAAGCATTTTTTCACCATCCAACTGGTCACACTGCAAGAGGAAAGTGTTGATTACAACAGTATACTTTTCCTGTTAAATACAAATGGATTCAGGTGCTCACCAAAAAAGTACCTCAATAAACAGAACAAAGTATATTTATGTAGAAATTTAACAAAAACTGTCAGGAAATGCTTAGGGAGCTTAGAATACTCAAAAAGATACTGATTTAGGAGTAAATTGCAGTGGTCTGCAATTTATATTAGTTGTGGGTATAGATACATTTTTAAAATCTAGATTCATCTCGCAGTTCTTAATCACATTACATTTAAGGGCACTTGTTTCTTAAATACAAAGTGACATTTAAAAGAAGCCAATTCATGAACACACTATCTTTTTGGACCATACCTGCATGGCTCCAGCAGGTTCTGTAGCTTTGCCAACTTCTCATATTCAGCATTTGTTGGGAGGGCCAGATTGTGCTTCTGCTGAAACCGGTGAAAGTCATCATAGCTTGCGTAGTATACAGTAGTCACTAGTCAACTTTCGAAGTGGATCTAAACCTTTCATCAAAGGTGTCCTTAAATCAAAAACAATACCTATTCTTGTCGTACAGTAGGACAAATTTGATGAAAGGTTTTGATCCACTTCTAATGTTGACTACTATAGACCCAGCTCCAAGCCCAACTTTTTTTTAATCGCCCGATAAAAGTCTCTTGTAATCGCATCACAATAACGCCAATAATCTGCCCAACACTAATCTAGCTGATAAGCAAATGATCAAATACTTATTTGACACAGTAATTCCCAAATAAATTGTTATAAAATCATAGAGTATGATTTCCAGATTTTTCTTTTAGATTCTGTCTCTAACAGTGGAAATGCACCTATGCTGAAAATTGTAGACCCCTCCATGATTTTTAAGTAAGAGAACTTGCAATATATATATATATACTTTTTTTTCTGATGTCAGTTGAACTCAGAAATATGAAAAGAGGACCATTAGGATGGAGAATGACTTTGATATTATTATAAATGTTTTCATAAATATCATGGTGCTGTCAAAAGGTAGGGACACAGCTGGGAAACCTTATGTATGAGCTAATCTTTTCCTGATGAACCTCTTCCTTCTGTCAGGACATGATGTTTCTTAGAAAGATCCACATTTGTACTGCTGTTACTGTTTGATATCCAAACCTGTGTGAATTGTTGTGCTGTAGTCTGAGCACAGATGATTTTAGGGATATAGAGTGTTAATGTCATAACCTTCATAAAATAAAGAAAAAAATATATTTGCTACATATTAGTAGGGCATTTTGTATCTGCTCATTATTGATGGAAATGTATGTCCTAATGCATCTGTCGAATCAGGTTTGCATCTGGTTAAATGCAAATGTATTTATAGACAGAAACTAAGAATGTTTCTTTTTTGTTAGTTTCTCTTATTATCTCTCAGCAACCAATTAAAAGCCTTATAAAGGAGAAAAGATAAATGAGCTGTGCATGAACATTGTCATAACCTCCGCTTCTAGAAGGGCCCCTAACATTGCAATATCAGTTTGCAAAAGACTAAAGCAGCTCCATTATTCATCTCAGGGTCGCATGCAGGTGAAATGTTGTGCGCGGTGGAGAGAGGGACTGTGAGAGAGCAGTTGAGAGAGGGATCTCCCATTATGCAGGTCATGTATGTATGCTAGCGCACGTGTTCCTTTCAAAAAAGCGCAGTGTGTCTGCTGTTCACACTCTAGTTGTGCGTCTCAGCAAGGTCTTGTGTTGTTATTGCATTATTAATATGTGTGTTCTGCAGAGGCGCAGAGGAACACACCACACTATATACTTTAACACACTCTCACCAACTATAACATGGTCTTCCTCACAGTAGGGTTTGTCAATCAGTCACAATGTTTTCCTGTGTGTTTATTAGCTGATATTTTACACCAACTTCCCTCATTGTGGGCTTAAAAATTGAGAAACCATTAAAGTGCAAGACAATGTATGAAACCCAGAGGCATTTTTTAACAGCACAAGCACATTTTCAAGCAAAATATTGATAAAAAATGATTTGCTTTTTAAGATATAATTTTGTGATGCCTTCATTTAGAACAATATATCAGTGTCACTGGTTTTCAAATGTAAAGATTATGTGGTCTTTAATAAAATTATAATAATATATTAATAATAATAATAATATTTTTCTGATTTTTAGTGCATGTATGTAACTGAAGGTTGCTAGCTATGTAATTTTAGTGTAGCTGCCAATATAGTTATAGTATATAGTGTGTATATATATATATATATATATAGAGAGAGAGAGAGAGAGAGAGAGAGAGAGATAGATATATACTGCTCAAAAGTTTGGGATCAGTAAGACTTATGCTCATCAAGCATTTATTAGATCAAAACACACACAAACAAAAAAATAGTTCTGCAAAATGTTATTATAATATAAAATAATGGTGAATAAAAAGTATCACAGGTTCCAAAAAAATATTTAGTTGCATACAGTAGCGTTTTTCAACATTGATCAGAAATCAGCATGTTAGAATGATTTCAGAAGGATCCTGTGACACGGAAGACTGGAGTAATCATGCTTAAAAAATGTTTTGTATATATTTATTTATTTTATTTTTTTATTGTGTATTAGGTTCATTTTTCACTTACATTTATTATTACGTAAAAATGTATTAGTATTATTTAAGTTTTAGTAGTTTTAGTGAACAATAAGATATATTTATTTTCTATTCCATTGTCTGTTCTGGTGTTTTTGTTTCATTTCACTATCAAGGGAACTGGTTTAATCAAAAAAAGAAAAAGAAATAAAAAGTATTCTGGTTTACTGTAGCAAGTTCTACACTGACTCTCCCCAGGTTTCACAAGGGGAATATATATTCCAGTGGAATAAACTTTGTGGGACACATTGGAAATGTTTCTGTGTGTTGTTTGGGATTGTTACAGCCTCATGCAGGTCAGTATGGAAATGAGTGTTGCATTGATGCGGGAGGGAGTGTGATATTTCTCCCTCAGTATACAGTATATTGTCCTGTGCCGAAGGTGTGAGATCAACTCATGAATCTTAAATTTACATGTACGTAGAGTAAATTGGGCCACTTTTTGCCATTTATCTCAGTGACAAAAATGGCCCAATTTACTTTGCGTAATCCACATTACCATAACAGTACTGCTTTGTGTGTGTCTGCACACCTTCCATGGGCAATAAAACCACAAAAACATGCAAAACAACATCCAATTACCCATCCATTTGTCATCTTCCGATCGTGCAATAAAGAGGCACTTGAGATGTGATCATGTTTTCTACGTCCAGAACTGCAACGACCATCCCTGCCCACTTCTCTCAAGCCATTATTGTAAAATGCGGCAGATAATGTCATGTAAGTGTATGGCTGGCTGCTCCTGAGCCTTTCTAAACAGGAGTCTCTGCTAAACGTTGCGCTAATGTACAGATTTTGTTGTATAAAGTGGCTGGCCGTGATCTGCAAAGTTGCGTATGAGTGAGAATGGGTGATTGGAGAGCTAAATTTCTGCTCCATCTCTTCACTCTTGTACTGTTAGGATATGTGCACTTTAAAAAATTTATATTAAAAGCAGCACCTAAAAGTGGGGCGTCTGTCTGAGTCATTCCACCTCAGCAACAAATCACATAGAAGAAGTTTGGTTGCAAAACTGAAACAGAAATACAATATTATAAAAATATTAGGCCGTTGTATACATGGTCTCATAAAAATATCTACTTCTGTGCACTTTTTGTGCATCACCGGTTTTACATGCCTTACTGGGTGGCCAAAACACAGGTTCAATATGTGAACCCTGGCCCATTTGTTTTACGATAAAATTGCTGTCTTTTGCTGTCTATTATGTTTTATTATGTTATAGGTATGTACACTGGAATTACAATGTTAATCCAAATGTCAATAAATGATGTCACACAGACTTTAAATCTGTGACATATCCTCAGAGACAGTTGGATCCATTAGGAGCTTTTATTAGAGTAGTCAGGCATGCAGAAGTCAGTACACGGCAAACAGAACTTTCAGAGACAGGCAAAAATCGTACTCCACAGACAGGCAAAACAGGAGGGATGTCGGTTGCCGCAACCTCGTCCTGGTCCCTCTCCCCTTCGGGTTCAGCAGCGGGCTTGAGCATGGAAACATGAAAGATCGGTGAGATACGGTACTCAGAGGGTAATTCTAAACGGTATGACACAGGTGTAATTTGTCTCAAGATCTTAAAAGGCCTACGTACCTTGGACTTAATTTCCTACATGGCAGGTGCAGGTGGAGGTCCCGAGAGGAGAGCCAAACCCATTGTCCTGGCTCGTAGGGTGGATTAGGGTGACAATGGCGGTTGGCTTGGGCTGTGACTCGGCGTATGGCACTTTGGAGATGAACATGAGCAGTATTCCATGATCTATGGAAGGTAGGTCCGATGGCTCCCCAGCTGCCCCTGAGTCAACGAAGGCTTTAGTCAGAATTCTTTGATCTTGAAACTCTACAAAAGTATACATTTTCATAGCGGAGGAAAGAGAAGGGGCACTCACCCTGGTGGGTCTGGAGCGTGGCGGGCGTGTAGGACAGTTGGCGGTGATATGGCCTGCCAGGCCGCAATACATGCACAGATGAAGCTCTCTCCTGCGGTCTCTTTCCTCTTGGCTGAAATGAGTGACCCCGATCTGCATGGGTTCAACCGGGCTTGAGCTGAATGGAGCGGGAGGTGGCAGAGCCAGGCGTGGCCTTCTAGAGTGGAGCAGATGGTCCTTGTGAATGGCCAAATCCATGAACTCCTCCAGAGACTTGTCCTCGTCGTGACTGCCCAGTTCAGCTTGAAGCTCCTCGCGGAGGCCACGGCGATAAATGGATTTTAATGGGTCACTATCCCAGCCGGTTTGGGCCACCAGGGTGCGAAAGGTAAGAGTGAACTCAGCAGCTGTGGAACTCCCTTGTTTCAAAAGCTCGTCTTTCGCATCTCTTCCATCCGCAGTATGGTCAAACAGCTCCCTGAATTGATGAATAAAGACATGATACGAGGAAAACGCCATGCGGCGGCCTCTCCAGAGTGCAGTTACCTTATCGAGAGCTTTCCCAGAGAGCAGTGAAGCAATCAGAGATACTTTTGAATCGTCGGTAGCGAAACAGCTAGGTTGTTGATTCATGTTAATTTCGCATTGAAGCAAGAAGCCTTCACATTTACCTGGAGCTCTATTGTATTTCTCCGGGAGAGTCAAGCGGGTGGGGTTGACCACTGTAGATGCTGCTGGTTGAGGCGGCGTGGCAGGAGCAATGGCGGCGGCTGACTGAGTGGCGGCAGACTGAGCGGCTGTAGTGGTGGTGAGCACTCGCACCGAGTGAACTAATTCCTCTTTGAGAGAAGTCAGTCTGTCCAGCTGACATGGCCGCTGGATCCTGTTCAGGCGAAGTCTTCTGTGACATATCCTCAGAGACAGTCGGATCCATTAGCAGCTTTTATTAGAGTAGTCAGGCAGGCAGAAGTCAGTACACGGCAAACAGAACTTTCAGAGACAGGCAAAAATCGTAATCCACAGACAGGCAAAACAGGTCGGGGCAGGCAGCGAGAATCACAGTAATAACAAACAGTCCAAGTCAGATCAGAATAAACAGGCAGAAATAAACGGTCAGAATTGCAGCAGGAGCAAACAAGACTTTGCGTCGAACTAACGCGAAGATCTTCTTTAAATAGTCTCAGAGAACGCCGAGCAGCGGGAGCGGAAGGAACCAAGGTGCAACGGGAAAAATGGTCCGGGTAGGAACTAGTATTCAGGAGGTGGTTCCCGCTGCTGAGTTCCGGGGAGAGCCACAGAGGCGCGGCTGGTGACAAAATCAAAGTTTAATATTTTTTATTGTGGTTGCATTCACTGTGGACATTATTCGCTTGGGATTCAGGTGATTCGGAAGTGCCAATGTCTCTTTTGGATCTCATCTGCTCTGCTCGTAAATCGCTCCCAGAGGGTTTCAGAAACATATTCTCCTCTCACTGCACCGCAGGAAACATCTCACTGAAGATGTAGAGCTACAGTGAGGGATTTGCATTCTACTGCAAGCAAGTCCACATACTTTATGTAATCTGATAAAAACATCACAAAACAATTTTCTCATTTAATGTCTTTATATTAAGTTCTAATTATGTGTTCTATGTCCTAACATTGCTTTCTCTAGTAGTCAAATGAGAAGCGAAATAGCCAAAACCAATTCAACAGTTTTAAACAAACGTGTCTCTTAATTGTGATACGAGAGATGGAGACCTTTTGGAGGAGGTGTTAATATGGATTATGGACTCATATTTTGTCTTAATGATGGGTTTGGGTCTTTTAAACATGCAGCTTTTTATTTCACAACACTTTAATTGATTGACTGGAGTTGGATTATTATTGTGATGATTTTATCAGCAGTTTGGACTGTCACTTCAGCAGCAACATTCATATTTATTTACAGAAAGTGAGTTATACTGTATGTCTCTAACTATGAGGCTTCTAACTATGAGCTTGGGATGAGAAGGTTGTAAAATCGACAGAGTAAAGAAGGGGAAAAAAACATCAAATGCTTTATATCAGCGATGGTTCAATATGAGACAGCAGGAGAGGCAGGCAAATGTTCTCCTAGCTTGAGAAATCTTTCAAAACGTAATTTTTTCCATATAGTGCTGAGCTGGCGGAGACAGAAAGAGCTGTGAAATAAATTATGTGGTTTTCTGTATCTCTCCGTGAAAGTTTTTCTTCATATCTGCGCCACAACGTTATTTTCAATATGTCTGTCAAAGATGCATATGTGGCGTTATAAACGCCTACCTTTCTGAAGAAAATATGAGTGCTGCATGCTTGCCTGTGCAAAAGTTACCAAGGAGCTGATACTGGGAAACTGTACAGGTATCTGTAGGTGGTTGCTAGGTCATTGCTAAATTCATTTTTATAAAACTTTTCGAAGCACAAAGGAAAACCTTTTTTAATTTGTAGTACATTGTTGTGTAAACATTTTATAAAAATAGATTTGTGCAAACTGAAAAATTTATTTAGGAGCATATTTGTGAATAAAAAAGCTTTGGTTTTATTAAAATTTAACCTTATAAAATATCTTGAAACAAACATCTTGGAACAAATTTATTATTTCAATACGTCTTAAATTTGTCCATGGAAAAAATAACAGCCTAAAACAGCCTAATAATAAATAATAAAATAAATATCAGCACTGCAGTTTTTAAAATCAAAACATGGTTGAGAGCAGTTCACATTCACCGTCAATGAATAGCATTTATTTATGCCAGTAGAAACTATGATCTGTGAGTATGATCTCCTGTTGATTTATTCAAAGACATACTATGTGAGCTACAGTCTAATAGAATTTTTTTTTTTTGATGCACTCTTAAATTTAGACTCCTAACTCTATAAGCTTAAGATCACAGATGTTCCTTGGGACAAAACATCAAGCACTGTGAAAATGGTTGATTTTGCCATATGTTATGTTGGATATATGATATGCTGGGTCTCCTGTAGGACGTCCAGGTTATCTCGGAGCCTCTGGCCCCTGAGAGTGATATTGTTGAAGTCAAAGGCAGTAACACAAGCAGCCATAATGATAATGAGGCGCAATGAGATCCCTGCTCTCTGCGGGATAATGGGAGATTGTGAGCTCACTGCTCTTAATGAGTGTAATTAGAGCAGAGCATCTGATTCACAAAATGAGACTCATCACACAGACGCAGCCGTGGCCCTTGCTGTGCTGAGGTGTTTCGGAGACGACCGTGAGCGAAGCAGAGGATCTGTAATGATGCAGAGGATACTCACTGTCTGCTGGTTCTGTGTAAAGGTGTTTGTATTATGAGCTGCCGCCCGTAACTTTTGGCGTAACTTTTAGTTTATGTCTATGATGAATCACGCAGGTACTGGGCTACTCAGCAACAGTACTTATCTGAACCAGTCTAAATAGTCAGAATATAAACACTTTTTATACCATACCATATTGTACCATAAAGATTCAAGACAAATTTTACAGTTTGCAGATTTAACTAAGTGCATTACTTATTGTTACTTGTTTATGGCCACTGCATGAGTTAATAAAAAGTTGGTTTAGTGTAAGAGTATTACATTTTTCTATTCGCGGGCCCCCAGTGTATAAACCATTTTTCCTAAAGGGTTAGTTCAATCAAAATGAAAATTAGCCTGCGTTTACTTGCCTTCGAGGCATCCTAGGTGTACAGTATGTGATATTATTCTTTCAGACAAATCCAGTATGAGTTATATAAAAAATTGTCCTGGCATTTCTAACCTCTATCATTGGAATAGGCGTGTGGTTTCTTTTAACAGTATAAACCATGTAAAATAAAGTACACACAAACTTAATAAAACAGCCTCACATGGGCTCCAGGGGTGAATAAAGGCCTCCTGTAGTGAATTCATGCATTTTTTAAAGACAAATATTCATATTTCAAACCTAATAAGATTTTTTTTCTGACTTCTGCTGACTGGCATGTAGAAGCAGTCCCGCCGGATAACGTAAGTTGCATTGGGTTGCGTGATTAGTGACGAACGCGGAGACAGAGAACAAAACAAATCGCCTGAATATCTGGTGCCTGCCTTTGTGACCCGGATTATTGGGAAATCTGATTGTTAGCTGCCTGACCCGACTTCTGCCCGGTTTTGTTCACATCTCTGTTCTGCCATCTCTGTTCCTATTTGCTGTTTATGACCACTACCTGTCTGACTATGAGTATTTAATAAATGCTGCAAATGGATCTGCACGCCTCCGACTCCATAGTTCTCTGGAAATATTCTGTGATGGTGTTAATCAGCCATTACAATCCCAGATTAGACGCAATTAGATTACCGCTGATGCTTAGGAGCCACATTCATCCACTGCACTCCCAGTCAAGCAATCACAGAGCTGCATGCGCCAAGTCAAGTTAATTTTGATCCTCACCAACTAGGTCAAGTCCATGCCAGCCCAGAGCCACTGCAAGAGATGGCTATCGCTCAGGAGCCACTGCACAAGATTGCAGCCACACCAGAACCTTCAGCCTTCACAGAAGCCCAACCTCAGTCTTCAGCCATCACAGATGTCTCCTCTGTGTTCCAGAACATCATGGATGTGGCATTTGCCTACCAGGGCTCTCAGAGGGTGTTGGAGGCTGGTTTGCAGTTTTATGGACCCACCACTGATGTCAGTGCGTGCAGCTGGCATTCCCAGGGCAGCAATACAGACCATGTCAAAGACTGACACATTATCCTCTGTGCTTCCTGTAATGGCAGTGTCCCACCAGCTCCGCCATGAAAGATTTCTGAGTTGTCTGCTCTGCCCTGCCTTCTTTGCCTGCACCACCTTGGTTCCCTGCTCTGCCTGCACCACCATGGCTCCATGTGCCACTCCCTCTGCTCCATGGTCTAGGTCCACCAAGGATCCGTCCTCCAAGGCCACCATTGCTCCATGCTTCAGACCCTAGTCCACTTCCACAGGGAGCTGGCCCTCCATTCCCCCTGTTCCGCCTCAGCTCCACCACTATCCTGGAAGCCGCTCCTTAAAGGAAAGGAAAAGGAAGGAAGGAAAGGACGTGACATGTGGCCAGGTATGGTTTCCCACACAAGGAATTTGTGCTCTGCATTTAACCCATCCAAGTGAACACACACAGCAGTGAGAAGTGAACAACAACACACACACCGTGAACACACACCCAGAGCAGTGGGTGGGAACTAAAGGGGGGACTATATCACGATATTCAGCAGGAGTTCCCTCAAGCTCCACCACAGGTCACTTCACCTAAAACAGGACCCTACTCACGGACTTTATTGCCCCCAAAAAATATGTGAAAAAAATTAGACCTAATGTTTATAATTTCAGCAATTTATCATAAATATGTAACAAACTTAGAAAATATATCAGAATATATACGTACGTAAATCATAGGGAAAGTAATGTATAACAGGAATGATCCAAGTACATGCAGCATTATATAGTCAGATGTGGCTGGTGGGCGCTGAAACCTCCATCTGTATTAAGAGTATTAATGTATTTTACATGTTATTCTCCTCTATTCAGTGAACACAAAAACTCTGGCAGTCTGGACCTGAGAGAGATGTTTGAATGTGTTCAGGAAGCAAGAAATGAGGACAAAAGAAACAGATTAATTCAACTAAGTTGCATAATGCTGGCTGACGCTGTGGTAAAGTAACTTGAGGCGTCTTTAGACTTCAGATGATGTCTGCAATCATGCTTTTGGATATGACTTACATAACAGAAACAGAGTCCAATCCAACTAACTTAAATAAAAGTGAATACATGTATACTGTGTACATCTGTTCTTACTAATTTGGTCCCCACATGAGCTCTGAACATGATATGATCCCGTATGTTTTTGTATGCTGTCTTATTCATGTTATTGGACATTCATTTCTTTACTCCTTGAGCTTTGAGAGGTGAGATATAAGTTATGTGCGGTTGAATGCGCAGGTGTCTGTTTAGTCTGAGCTTGTCTCTGAGAAGATTCTGTAGCTTGCCGCCGTGGCTCAGTGTCAGCAGACCTGCTGCGGATGGCTTCTGTAATTGGTATAGTGTTTTTCCAGCTGTGGATGTGAATTGATTCAGTGTTGAAGAAGCATGGCACGTGGACTGAATTTTCAGCATGCGGTGGGATGTGAGGAGTGAGATTTATTTATTTTTTTGTGTTTTCTCAGGTCCTGCTGGAGGGATCTAGAGGCTTTGTGGTTGTAATGCAGCGAGAGGTTTTTCGTCATCTGTATGAGCAGGAGGTCAGCCAGGCCTGATCTTGTGTTTGAGTAGAAAAATGACTCATAAAAAATATGTTTTTTTGTAGAGTAAACAAATCAAGCTGTATGAGCAATAAATCAGTCTATCATTTTCACAAAATAAACCCCTACTGCGTGTTTCAGGCATCATCCTGAAGGGGTTTATTTAGATACTTTGCAGTGTCATTTTCTATATCCTAGCCAATGCTTGTCAAATAAACATGATAAAATATTAATTTGAATTTAAATAAATTAGATAATGTAGGAAGAAAGTAGCTCTGGAGTAGGAGTGGGCGATATACCGGTAGACACGATTAACAGGTAGAAATTTGTCAACTAGATTAAGCGACTTTTAAGACAAAAAGACAAATGTAGCGACTTCTTGGACAAAACTCAGCAAGAGCTGAGCGCAAGCTGTTTTTATTTATGCATTTTCAGATTCAAATTGCTATATTGTGATATATATCGTTATCGAAAATTGCTTCTAAAAAAATAGGTTATATCGCCCACCCCTACTCTGGAGTGATATGACATAATGACCATTAAGTCCTCATTTTAGTAAAAAAGAAAACAGTAATTATTTGTTAATAGCACGTTTTACAAATTAGTTATTAAAAATGGTTACAAATGGCAAGTAACACATTAGCTAAATGAAACATGATAAGCGATATGACATTTTCTGAAAAGCACCAATCCATTTCAATAAATAGGTTGCAAAATTTTGAAAATACTGAATCTATAGGAGCCTGAAAAAAAATCTAATTTTAGAAGACAATTTCAAAAGGCACTTAGGCTTTTGCATCTGAACTCTTCATATATGTATCATCATCTCACAACATGTTTCTCCTTGTTTTAGCTTTCAGGTTTTCTGCCTGTCTCTGTCATGTGGTCTAGGCACTTTTGGTCTTCTTAACAGGTAAGCAGAAGTGTCCTTGCATACATATTTAAAAGCTTTTGAGACAAGGCCATTCAGGAATAGTCAAATGCGTAAATACTTAATGTGTCTATGTGCTTTTCCTTTATGCCTCTCTCATTCAAACGCCCTTTATTCATGAATATATTTCATGTGATGTGTTCTGCCCAGTTGTTTGTCTTTTGCTCTTCTCTTTCCTACATTTGAACCGTAAATAAAAGTTTTAATGTCCTGCTAGTGATCTCTTACCACTTTTCAAGTCTTTTTCAAGTTCCTTCACTTTTAACTTTGATTAAAAAAAAACATAATCCTAGAAAAGATCTGAAATCCTGACAAGAATAGATACAGAAAAATCAGCTTTTCATCACACTAAATTACAAAGATGTTCATTGTAAATTTGTTAAATGTTTAAAAAATTTTACTTTTTGGACTTTTTTCATTAAAAAAAACAACTGTTATGTTTGTGTGTGTGTGTGTGCGTGTACACTTACTTAAACACATACATGTTTCATGGTGAATTTGGTCAATTTTACTACATTTATGATTATAAATGACAGAACTTGGAAAAAAAGGAGTATGAATATTTTCGCAAGGCACTGTGCATATGAGTATATATACATACATATACATATTGTCACAGCGGCCGCTAGTATAGCCCTAGGGCTCTCTCTCCACTTCCCCTCACCTGGACTCACATTCCATTATGGACTCAACTTCCCATCATGCAATACACACCCACACCTGTTCACATTCTGTATTCAACACCTGCATCTAATTAACCACACTCAAACACTCATTATCTTACTGCATTTAAACACTCACCTACCTGAGATCGTTTGTGAAGTCTTGATATCCCTGTGAATCATTTCTGAGCATTACTCTCGTGTTTAAATTCTGTGTTTTTGACCCTTTGCCCGTTTTGCCATAGTTTGATTGTTTGCTGCCTGTCTCGACCTTCTCACCTGTTTATATCGACTATGAATCTGCTCTGTCTCCTCTGTACCCGTTTGCCTGTGACCTTGACCTCTAAGATAAAAATTGAGTTCAGTTGTATTAAAAAAGTTTATTATATATTCTTATTATTTTATTTAATACTTAAGATTGAAAAATAAACTTGTATAGGCCTATTTACATACATAACATTTTATATATTTATATATAATTACATTCTACAATAAAAATGGTGTTCAGCTGTCATACAGACATACATTTATTTAAAACAAACTTTTTTCTTCTAATTTACTGTAAGGGTGTGAAATATAGCTGATGTGTGTTTTGGTCAGATTCGTGTTTTTGTTCTGAAACTTTTGTCAGCATCTCAAGGAACGTTCTTGTCTTTCATCTGCGTTGAGTAAAGCTAATGACCTCCTGGGAAATGTACACGTGCATCGATGCCACATCGACGTGTTTGGAGAAAGCTCTGCTGAGCATTTGTTCATGGCATCGTTCATTATTTGGAGGCCATTATGATTCGGCACGCCTCATCTCCTGCTCGGAGTAAAGCCGTCCGTGCTGTAGGCTTCCCTTGACTTTCAAGAGCGGAAGGGTCTTTTGAAGGAGAAGAGGCAGAGAGGGTTCAATCGATCAACTCCTCGAAGAAAATTTCGAAATGGGTTTCTCTTTTATTTAGCAGCAGGGCTGTCAGTCATCAAAGCGTCGGGGGAAGAGAGGAGAGGGGCCGATAGGATTATATGTGAATGCAAATGAAGATCAGGAGCGCTGTGAAGGTTACAAGCACTGATCTTCTGCAACTGTTGATCAGACGTCTGTATCATTAATTCCTAGCATTGTTTGCTTTATGAAAACGTTGAGCTGAAGAATGAAACTGATATGGCCCTTAAACCACACAAGCTTGAAAGCCACCTCTGAGTTTCACATTTGATATTCATCTTGACAGATGCCCAACTATTCTCATAGTCACGATGAATATTAAGGACCTCGGGTGATAACAGATTTTTACATAATGAAAGAGCTATGCACAGGTCTCACCTTGACATGACTGTTGTTAATCCAGAGAAAGCACAGGTATCTAAATATTAGATCTTAGTTTTTTTTCATTAGTGAGTGTGAAAAGTGTTAACTAAAGCAAAAATTCAATCAAAAGGAAATACAGTTGTGGTAATCAGACTAATTTGTGGCTGAATTAAGATTCATTGACTAAATGGTTTTAAAAAGAAATGATATGATGGGATCTTCATAAGAGTTCATGTATTGTATGGACTGAAATTTCCATATTGTCTTTTTCCTTTTGGAAATTTGAAGGCTAATCCACATTCAGTGTAATAAGAAGAAGGAAATCTATACAAATTCTCTTTGTGTGCCCAACAGAAAAAAAAGTCATAGAGAACAACAACAGGATGATAACAGATTGCCATACTCTATAACACACCAACTCCATTTTTCTTTAAAATAAATAATACAATTAAGTAAAATAAAAAAAACACTAGCAATAACATATTTGTCTATATAATTTCATTGTCCATCAGTTCCACAAAAGAGTCACCATCTGAATTAATTATGCATTTTTTAATGATTTTCTATTTATTTATTTTTTTTTAAATAGGTAATCTTTTCTCAAGTAAGGCATGAGGTCAGCTCCTTTATCCACTAAGACACAACATGTTTAATCTTAATTAGGATACTAATTAATGTGTAGGATACTCAACACATTTATTATGTCACAAAAAATATTTTCCACAAACATATGACGCAGCACAACTGTTTTCCATATTGATGTTCGTAATAACTGATGTTTCAATAAATCCTCTGATTGGACTGGAATAATGATGCTGAAAATTTAGGAATAAATTATATTTTATATTATATTAAAATAGGAAACAGGTTGTACAGGTAAATTGCAATAATATTTCACAATATGACTGTGACTACTAAAGTCACTGCTACTATTACATTTCTTCAAGGAAATAAAATAGATTTACAAAGCGGGTAATATTTCACTCTCACATAAAACATGTCTTTTTCATTCTATTACGTAGTTTCCATGTATCAGACTTATTTTAATTAAGATGTTTCCTTTAAACATGTTTTTGAAATGTGCAATTCAGAGAAGTGCATGAGCCAGTTCTGCAGTATCTGCGCTGTCAGCATGTTTAAATGTGTTTTTGCGTATTACCAACATAGAATCGATGTGCTCAGAATGTGCGTGTTCCACTGTTATCTGACTGATGTTGACCCAATGTACACTGAAAATATATGACAGAGATGAATGTGTGTATTGTAAATTTCCATATAGCTAGACCAAACGTGCAGTGCAGAAACTCATCTGTCCTGTATGAAACGACACACATGAGCTGAACGCATGACATGCAATGCATTCTGAATTCCCAGCTTGCTGCATATATATATATATATATATATATATATATATATATATATCTCAGACCAAAAGAGAATGAAGCCACATTTAAAAAAAAAATAGACTACAGTATTTTTTCTCAAGTATGGTTGCATGTGGTGAGTTTGGAGACATACACAGGGAGATTAAATCAATAGCAGAAAAAGTACACTGTGAAAAAAAAAAGTGCCATTTTAACGGTAAAATCTTGTAAAAATGCTCATGGTCATAGGTTAACAGTAAATTCCAGTACAATATACAGGGAAAAACTGTAAAACATTCAAACAAAATGAAATGTAAAAAACATTTTAAGTAAAATGCTGTTTTGTAATTTTTGTCAATTGTAGTTTTTAGAATTAAATAGAAAAAATCAACGTAAAATTTACAGATAAAAAACTGTAAACTCATATTTTTAGAATTCCCCGCATGACACTCTACATTTTAAAGTATTTTAAGCATGTTTTTTAATAGTTTTGTTATCATTTATGTTGGGCTTTATGTTGAAGTTGAAGCAGATGGGGACCAACTGGACGGAGGCAGAAAAGACAGCCCAGAGCCGTGATAGATGGCGAAGTGTGGTCGATGGCCTAAGTAAGTAAGTTTACGTTACATCTTCCGTTGTTTAAAGGTGCCATAGAATGCATTGAGAGAATATTTTAAATTGTTCTCTGATATGTACATAGAAGGTATGTAGCT
>JAUCMU010000063.1:6412254-6431702 GCA_032275025.1 Enteromius treurensis
TACATTACCATCACTCTGTTCTCATACTTGATAATGTTCAGTGCTTTGCTACAATCTGTATTGTTAAAAGCGCTATAGAAATAAAAGTGATTGATGGATTGAATCAGGGATTAAGAAAACATTTTACATCACTAGAATAGAAAGTTATTAACTAAACGAAACCTACCTAATTCTTTCTTAAAGCAGTCATATGTCTGTGGGTTGCGTATGGTGGATGCAATGTAAACATCAGGATATTTTTCTTGAACTTTGCCGTTCAGAAGCCTGCTCAGCAGTCTCACCAAACAAGCAATTATATCAGGATCATACACCAAATCTGTTAAAAAAACAAAACAAAAACAGTAATGTTACTCGAAACTTCTCAAACGTCATCATTTCATGTGATCAGATTTAAAGATCTTTTGATCAATGGATGAAAATAAATCGCATATGAAACTATAGCGTGTGTGTGTTCCTGCAAATACTCCTGGGGTTTGTGTCACCTGCGGCTATAATGGTGTTGGCCTGTATTCTTTGGAGCTGCTCGTCAGACACATTTTCCCAGTCCAGTTCCTCCATGCACACTGACGCACTGTTGCTGTCAGAGTTAGTCAAGCAATTTGTGATGTTGTCCTTCAGCCTCTGAAGGACAGTTTGATGGCAGTCGCTAAAGATGTATTTAGTTGGGCTGGATGACCGACACACTACAATGCCAGTAAGTCCAATTCCGCTGCCTAGCTCTAGCACGGTCCTGCATGCACAACACAGAGGTGATCAACAGTCTGCACTTACAGCTGCGTGCAAATGGAATAAATCAAACAATTGACTAAATAGAGAAAGCCATTTCAATTAATCCTGCAAGTAGCTGCAGTCATTTTTTATTGTGCCTGAAATAGTATGAGAAACAATGTATAAATGATTAAACATTAGTTTTAATTACTAAATCAATTATGAAGCAAGTCATTAATTTGCCTTTTGTCCAAATTGGCTTATTTGATTAAATGACAGTACATTTTAAATGTGTCTAAATAATTCTATCCCACATAAACAATAATCAAAACCAAAATGGCATGGAGTAGTGAGCAGTCAGATTCACTTGTTTTTGAAGATGTGTGCATTCTCCAAAGCCCATTCAGACAGATACAGGGCAGCCTCCCAGGTGACCAGACCTGTGGTTCCTTGGGAGATGAGAGCCAAGTTCTCTGCTAGACTAACAGCTTCTCCTGTTGGCTGAGATTTGACACTTTCTGAGATTATTTTTTGTTATGAGGTATACACATCTTTAGGTCCGGTGCTAATGTGCTTAGACTCACCAGTAAATAGGTTTTGTAGCACATGTCCTCCTCCTGTGCACACATGACCTCTCCGAGTGCTTCATACAGTACATCCAGAGGTTCAGCAGCCAACATCTCGTGCTACAATAATGAGCCTCCATGAGAATATGCCGTACCTCAAAATGTGCAGGGAAAAATGTAAAACATACTTGTTCTAAATGACACTGAACCAACCCTTTTTATCAATTCTGTTAGAAAGCGTCTTCTGTATTTCAAAGAGGGGGGATTCTTGAGGCAAATGGGATCTAAACATGTCTGCCAAAGAAAAGAAAAAAAACCTTACATTTTATGCTATAAATAATGAATTCATTTTTATAACAACAACTTGTTTACCTTCTGCAGAATCTCCACTATGATGTCTGAAGTTGTTGTGGTCATAATTTCTCTTTCTAAAGACTGCGAAAACATGTAAACATTACAACTGTTCATTTGGTTTCCTGAAAACCCAAACCAAATAACAGAAAGAAAGAAAGAAAGAAAGAAGGTAGTTTCTTAATGCATTATGGCAAGTTCTACTTACATCCCACGGGAATGTATTTAAAAGACTCATAGCGAAGAAGTTGACTTGAAAGGTGTGTATGATGTCCTTTCTTGTTTTGCGGCTCATTCCTTCCTCTTCTTTACCTGCCATTGGACGTGTGTCGTTCATATTTTAATATCATGCAAGCCTGCGTTCTTGATGCTCTTACTAGAGGCTACGGAAGACGCATGTGTGAATTCCATGGTGAATTTCTTCGTGTGTGTGTGTGTGTGTCAGTGCACATATGTTGTGGGTGCAGCGCCATCTGCCGGAATGGTTGTGCATCAGCGTCAAGCCCCGCCCACAAGAATCTCGCCAAGATTTTTTGGTGTATTCTAAAAGTACTTTCTATTTAACTTAAACAAACAAGCAAACAAAAAAAGCTACCATCGTGTTTAAATCATATTAGAAAATGTTTGACATCTCTGGAAACAAACCGTATAAGTGTATAAACTGCTTAGACTAGCCCGAAGTTATCTATCTTTTTTTCCACAAGACTGGCCATACTTTTTTAAAACATAAAAACGTAAATTAGTCTCATTTGATTCCGAAGAGTAAGACTGATTATCATTCGGTTAACTGCTAACTGGCCCCGCTCCGGTCATTTTAAGTGTTTCATGTCACATTCGATTTGACCAGGGCCCTAGAAACCCTTGGGCGGGGCGTGGGCGTGGTTTGGAAGATTGCAGGACTCACTTCTGCTCTCCTCCTCCTGGCCGAGCGTCTTGATGATGATAATGAAGAAGTGCATGCAGCTAGCCCATTATTTGCGGTTGCTGCTGCCAACACATATTGCCTGTGTGTTACTGAATAAATAACTTATTTTCTCACATGACAAAACCGAGATCCTAGCTGTTTAATACCAGTTCATCGTCGATTTCGCTTTGTATGAGAAAAGTGCATATTATAGCCTATACTACAATACACTATTTAAAAACAGATTGAACTATTATCTGTAAAATGTACTTTGCATTAAGCCGAAGGGTTTCCCTTTCGTATTGCACAGTCTGAAGTTCTCACTTCTCAAATAATATCCGGAGTTTGCGGATCTTGTGACTATCTTAAGACACATCCTGGAGCCCTGTAAAACTATTTTGCTGTTACTAAGACATAACCTACGTAGAAACAGAAGAGGGGGAAGAAAAAACTGTTGAATGCGTTGAAATGCTTATTTTTTTATTAATAAGCAAACTACAGTGTGGTGTGTTAAAATGCTCGTCAGTTTCACAAAGCAGTGCAAATTGGCAGTACCACACCCTCGTGTCACCAGCTCCAAAATACTGAGTATTCCAGCACCCAGATCACAAATACATCACCTCTCAGACCAAGTCATCATGACTTATTTTCGTGACATGACCGGTATATTTTACAACGTGCGACATTTTTCAATCAATTTATAAGCATGTCAACTGTATTACGCGTTCGATCGTGTTGTAAATTGTGGCCAATTATGTTTTAATAAAGCTTTAATAAGTACATCAGTTATGCCCTACAAGCGTGTAATTGTATTAATTATGTTCTGTTTGGAACGTACCCCAGCAATGATTGTGGTTATGGTCATTTGTTTGAATTATTTTTATAGCATATTACCAGGGTATGTGTCTAGAAATAGACTACATACAGTAAATCCACATGCCTTTTTGCTATTGGTCGAGATGGAGTAGGCAAAACCCAATTGGATGAAACAAACATCAGTCAAAATCTGAACACTCCTCGTCCGCGGTGGACATAAGAAGCCCACCGCACAACGCAACTTTCTTCCAGACACTTCGTTTCACTTCACTGGCTCTCAAAGGAAGTCAAAATGAGCGTGAGTAATTTTGAAACGATACATTCTTCTTTAGTTTTTTGTCAAGTGGTGATTTTTTAAGATTTGTTTGCAGTTAAGGCAGCATATGTTGGAATGTCTTTTCTATCTTAAGTCAGCACAAATAATATATTGCTCGTAGCAGCTGAGGTCTGGTGTTTATGGCTTTTGATACTATTCAGTAAGCTGTCTTCGGTGCATTGCATAGTTATTATAGAATAAAGCCCCCACGTGCATTGCGGATGGGTGTGACTTGCACATATCTTGTACACTCACTCTAATGCTGTCATGAATTCCATCATCCATTTCTGTCACAATGTTGTACTGGTTACGTCCTTTTTTGGCCACATCTGTAAGGTATTCAGAAATATGTATAAAAAAAAAAAAAAAGCTATTCATAAATTGCATCTCAGGTGTCTCACTAAAAGGCAGAAACGCCTGGAAGTAGTTTGAAACAAATGTATTATTATTGTTTTCTTAAAAAATAAGCAGTGAGACACATTTGTGTAGTTATTATTATTTGAAAAGCTTTTCAAAAACCAAACCACTGACAGTGAGAAAACCTGGACTGCAGATTATATGACACACATACACAGTTCAAACACACAGTTGTTTTTTTTGTTTTTTTTAGCATTAAATCGACCAAAAGTGACAGTAAAGATTTTTGGCCAAACATTGTTACAAAAAATGTATGCATTTTAAATAAGGTTCAATCAAATAAATCACAGTTTCCACATAATGTCACAACCATGTCCAGCTGTGTTAATAATAAATGATTCTTGAGCACCAAATCAACATATTAGAATAATTTCTGGTGGCTTATGCGACACTGAAGACTGGAGAGACAGAGGTTGGCTTTGTAGCCTTGGCTATTGTGTTTGCAATACACATAGTCTGTAACCCTTCAACATTTTAGGGCAGTTCATCTTACAGTAACATGTTCAGTCCTCTGACATTTTTAAAAATGAAGCAAGACTGACCAATTCAAGTCCAATTATGGTCTGAAATCATACAGTACACAGGCGGAGTGAGAAAGGAGACCTTTAGCTCACTTTCTCTAAAGCTCAGCGAAAGCAGCATGACTCAGTCATTCTTATGCCGAACAACTGAGCATCACTAGCCAACTTCCCTTTGCAGTGAAAATCAGCAGTTTAAAAGTCCAGAAAGAAGAGATTTGCTCTGCAGCAGCATCCGTCTGAGAGCTGGTTTACATTTACTAGCACCGACTAATGTGGAAAGAATTCACCTCTGCTACACATCTGTTCTTTCACATTCTCTAGTGCCTTTTTCCTTCCTTTCCTCGACCTGTCTCTCTGTCCGACCCTCCTTTCTCTCCACAATTCAGCCAGCTGTAGCCCATCTCTTTTGCTATAATTACAACAGCTATAAAAATCGGCAGCTGTGAATCACAAACAGAGGCCTTGTGTAATTGATCTCGCAGCTGCCAACCCAACTTGGCTTCTTAACTTTCACCAAATCTCTCAGAGATGGCACGGCCAGATCAGATGATTAAAAGATAGCTTTTCTTGTATCCATCTTCTCAGAAAAAAGGTACAAAGCTGTCACAGTGGCGGTACCCTGAAGTACAAAAGCTAAATTTACCCCTAAAAGGTAGGTCTACATTCTAGCACATTCTAGAGCATTTGTGCCACATCTGTAGTTTTTTTTTTAGAAAGTTCAAGTCTGGCTCTTTGCCTTTCAGCATCAGACTAGGATTTTCCTTTCAACGCATTGGAAAGTTTGACAGCGTTGCTTTTGTGAGGCTGATTCTGTTCACTCCATCATTATAGCTATACAGTCTCTATTTGGCTTATAAGGGAAACCAGGCACAGTTCCCAGCCGTACAAGTCAAATTTAAGTGGATGCACATGTTCGGCTATTCATGCAAGTAGTGTATGAGATCTCCAAAAGAAAATCAGATTACAAATAAACAGTAACTTCAGCTCTCTCTCTCTGTTGCTAACAGGATATGCTTGTGCAGAATATGTCCTTCAAGATAGGACAGACCCTGACTGTTACAGGAGTCCCCAATGCTGATTCCACAAAGTAAGTCTCTGCAAAGCAACGTCTAGAATTCAGGACTTTATAAGCACAAGGAGTCTTATCTCCCATTTGCTCTGTTGCAGTTTTGCCGTTAACATTGGTCACAGTGCCGATGACGTCGCTCTTCACATGAACCCTCGTTTTGATGCCCATGGTGACCAGCAAACTATAGTGTGCAATTCATTCGAGGGCGGCAACTGGTGTGAGGAGCAGAGAGGGGCCAGCTTTCCATTTAATCAGAACGAGGAGTTCCAGGCAAGACTTATGTATATATATATATATATATATATATATATGTATATATCTTAATAAAACTGCTGTTTAAGCAGATGGTAATCATTATAAATGGGCTGTGGGTGAAATTTAATGGCCCTTGTGATTTCAATTTACATGTTATCTTTTTTCCTTCCTTCAGATAAAAATCACTTTCACCAATGAGGAGTTCCTGGTGACTCTTCCTGATGGTTCTCAGATTAACTTCCCAAACCGTCAAGGCGCTGAGAAGTACAAATATATGCGCTTTGAAGGCGAGGTCAGGATCAGTGGGATTGAAATCAAGTAGACTAATCAACACTAAAATAATACTGTTGTATCCTAAATGCTAAATGATTCTGCCTTAATTTTGTCACTTATCCAGCTCTGTTATCCCACAATTCTTACTTATTCTGTATCTCAATCACATTTGTTTGCCAAATCAGTGTTTTAATTTTGCTGTGGCTAAACCACTAGAGGGAGCACAAATATAATAAATTGCCATGACCTTTAGCGGTACATGTAAACCAGTCTGAGGTTTCAATCTAGTTGTTTTTCTACTACCTTTCTACAGTAAAACATCATGTTTTTACATCTGGGTTGTAACTAAAGCAAACTCACAAGCTATACCCGTTGGCATATAAAATAAAACCTGTTTTCAGAAATAAAACAAGGCCTCTTTTTTATACATAAAGCACCCCTATTATGGGTTATGAAAGTTCATATTTGGAATGTTTTGGGAGTACCAAATAACAGGTTGACATGCATGCAAGTTAAAATGCACTTATGCATTTATTTTTACCTTGTTCAATGACTCCCAATCGATACGTTCAATGATTCATTTGTCTAAACACCTCCAGTGATTGGTCGGTTTCATTTAAAGCAGTGTTTTGTAAGCTTTTAAAGCTACAAAAGAGGCATATATATATATATATATATATATATATATACATATATATATATCTCAATCAGTGTATATATACCGATGCCTCTATATATTATTCTTGATATATAGATGTATTTTTGTAGAGCAAATATGCATAAATTATTACATTAAAACAACAAGACTTTAATGTAGTCATAATACTCACATTACATCACACTGATGTGCAAGGCATTTGCACTTAGGGGGCAACTTAGGGAGAAATTGACTATACTGTCATTAATATAAAGTATCATTTAAAAAAAACCTTTGCAGTGATTTGTAAAAAACGCACTACTAAACTGGCAGTACAGTTAAAATAAAATGTATTATGTTATCATTAACTTCCCTATATTGTTTTGATTCAAGGTCAAAGGTATTTTTTTTCATTTGTGAAAAAATATCTGTGATTTTCCATACGATTCAATCTATATTGCAATTGCAATTATAAATTATAAAGTAAAGGAATGAACTGATAAATTTTTTAGTTTTGCAAAAGAACTTGATGTGAGGTTTTGAGAGGCGGCACACAAAGTCCTGAGCTTGAGAGAACAATCTTAAGACCACAGCAATGATCCATCCAGTGGCAATGAAATTCTACATCGCCTTATCTTTCTTCAAAAGGAAAAAGTCTCTGCCCTGCATATTTCCTGTACTGCTAAAGGAATCTTTTAAAATACACACTTCAGATCTCAAAACCTCTTGGCTTTGTAGGTTTGGGAGAAGAATAGCCAGCATAACTGCACAGAATATCTTATGTAAACTGGACATGCTGTATGCATCAAAATCAGTTTTGCCCTCTAGTAAACTGTTCCGTTTCTTGATTTTAAACTTTGAAGTGTTTTAAAGTGACTCTACATTGGCAAAGTCAATACACACAATTTTTTTTTTACACTGCAATAAAGCATTATTCTCTATTTTACTCTATAGGTACAGTTAGGGCCGTGCACAAACCTTTTGAGGGGCATGTGCTGAAACTGAAAAAAGGGCACACCCCCCCCCAAACCCTCCAAACTTTTATTGAGATAATATATACATATAGAGGGTATCTTTAAAACTAATTATAACAACACTCTTCTGTGAGCCATGTGTTTGAAGATGTTTATGACCTCGCTGTGAGACACTGGGATGTCACTCAATGGATATAAGGAGGAAGGCATTCAAAGAACATTTAATTTCTAAATTATATTTTACGACAGCTTGGCATTAAACAGTGCAAATACATCTGGCCTTCTAGTAAAGTTAGCTTTACCAGTTTGCCTCCTGGGTGGTTGTCTGTGTATTATTTGTCCTGTGTTTGTGAATTGGTTGTGCACTCTCTCTTAGTTGTGTTAGATGTTCATTTTCTTTTTCTTTTTTTGCTTTGCATACATGCAGATTACATTCTGCATGATAAAATATATAGTATGCACAGTGACCTGAAGTTTTTTTTTATTTAATGCAACATTAATACATTAGTAAACAATTTTTTCTATCTTTATACAAGTGAAGATGAGCGGGGAGTATACAATACTAGATTATTTTTTTTTAAATCTTGCCAGCAAAAACATCGTAAACTTTAACCTACCACGCTGTGTCACCATAGGCTATAACGTATGATGAAATGTTAATAAATTACATAATTTAATTTACATGCATCAGCACATTCAGCAGACATAAAATCAAAATAGAAATTTCTTATAGTGTATTTTGCCCAGCTGAAAAGGATCACTCGGTTGCTTTGTGTCAAACCCAAATGCAGTAACACCGAAGGTTTGATGGAATTTGTCCGTCATTAAAATGACGACATCACATTACTTCACCGGTGTGGTTATGCATTCATTATATGAACCTTTATAGACATACTAGTGTTTATTTCACAAAGACAACGTGCTTACCGTTACAAGACGTTCATCTGCTTCTGCTCTATGACTCTGAATGATGTGCGCTCAGGGGGCGGAGTTGTGAAGTTTGACTGACAATTTGAGCGGTTCTAAGAGATAAGCTTTTTTTATGTCTTTAATTGGTTAAATATTTGTTAAAAAGACAAACAAAACGTAAAGTGTTACCAACAGCATTGATTTATTAAAAAAAAAAAAAACTCCCTCCAAAAAAGGGCACTTCCGAGTTTAATTACAAGAAGGGCCTGTGCTTTTGCAAAGGTTGAGCCCTACCTGTGCATGTGCCTGGGTACAGTAGAAAATAATTATAACCGATCAGTGAAGTCAACAAGAGAACGTCCCAACTTCCTTCAGCCCTATATCGTACTGCTGTTTTTCTCTATAATTTGCCAGTGTTTTCTACACCTCAGCTGCTTTATGTTTTAATGATGATTCCCCCGATTTATTATTATTATTCTTATTATTTTTTGTTTCTTCTGCCGTTTGTCCCATAACCCCCCGCGCGAGCGAACCTGACGCACACACCTTGACCTCCACAGAACTAGGCGCGCGTTTCGCACGATTCGAATCAAATTAACGATAAAGGAGCTAACTATCTTAGTTTTTAACGTTTTATAACACAGCTATCACTCTTTTTGTTTTTGCATGTTCGTTTTACATTATACGTCATTTGAAACTGAAACCTAAATGAACTTTATAAAAAGGAAAAAAATAATAGGGGTCAGGAACAAAATGGATTGTCCATTGGCACCAAAAAAAGGGAGAAAACCAAAGAGGTTTGTGAAAAATTTCAGTGGTGAGAGTTTTTCTAGCTAATACTAGCTTAGTCTATTAATGAATGAATGAATGAATTGAATGCTTAAACTTAAAAATATAGTTGTTGTGTTGGTAAAAGATCTCTCTCTCTCTCTCTCTCTCTCTCTCTCTCTCTCTCCTCTCTCTCTCTCCTGTTTGAGAATGTTACTGTAGTTTTACTGTGGTTACAGCACAACAGTTTTCACCTGAGTTGCAAATATTTGGTCTTTAGATGTTCTAGTGCTTTGTTTTGTTCAGGCACAGCACAGCTTACAGTTTGTGTCACTATACATTGTTTTTTGGAACAGATGAACCATGACCGAAGAGTTCTCTTTCCATTCCTCATATCCTTCAACAGAGCTACAGTATAATGGCCTCAGTGTCAGCTAGGCTACCTTTTGACAGGTATGAGAGGTAATGTTTTATGGCCTTTAGGTTTTACATTTACATTATTGCACTGCAACGTGTATTCCTTGGGAACTGAACCCGTGAGCTCAACATTGTTAGCGCCACACTCTTCCAGTTGAACTTTTTTTGTTTTTTGTTCATGTTGAATGGAAATGCCATTATTAACCACTGCCTGTCACATACTTATATTATTTCTCTGCCTGTGAATAAAGGACATCATTGGTTTGCAAACTGCCTCTGAAAGCAGAGCAGAGTAATTAGTATTAGATTATAATGATCATAATGGGTCAGCTAATGTCGCACAAACATTTTTTAATTGATTAATTCAGGAATGTGCATTTCTCTCGACAGTGAATAGCTTTCACTTCTGCTTTATGTAAATATTCATTCTATCAGTCTCATAATAGCAAACTGCCAAATGCTGGGACTGTTCTGTCTCTGTGTTTGTATTTCCTTTGATCGCTTTGTTGTTCTACTCGATGTTAATTCATTGCCATGGAATGTCTTCTGTCATTGACTGGGTGCTTTTTAGGGGTCTGGTTTCCATGGAGAGCTGACATTCTGAGTGTTGAGAGTGGACATGCATAATCGGGAAGAACGGTCTGTACTGGGCATGTGCGTAGAGATGTGCAGTGGTTATTAGCATGTTTTAACATTCACAGAGGTCAGACGGTGGCATTTACCCTAAATCATCGTCTGCAGTGCCAGCCACAGCAAGGGGCAAGACAAGTGATTAGCTGCCTGCCTCTGTTATCACATAAATGAAATAAACTCGCTCTTGTGTAAGAGATACTGTGATGTGCTACGCTTGAGGATTGCTTTGTTGTGGCAGTAAATGACTCTTTCCCAGAGTTATTTTTCATGTATATTAACGATGAAGTGTTTGTTCTGGAATAAGCAATATAATTCTGACCCGTTTATCAAAGCATATATACGATTGTACTAATTACTATAATTAACGAGTGGAAAATCAAGTTAATGGGGCAATCAGTAAGATGATTCCTTCATTTTACGCTCTTTAAACTACAATGATAAATCAGATGGCAGATGTGTCCTTACTAGTTCCCTTTTGGTCTACTGCCTAAAAGGTGTGCAGAAAAAAGTTTTTTTTTTTGCTGTAAATTCATTTTTTTACCTCTTTAACAAAATATGATCTTGAAAAAACCACTAGATGCCACTACGAGACCAAGAACAAGCTGCCATTTCCATTAATGGTCTTTTCATCATTTTACTGATCTGGGAAATTTCTCATCTCATAGAAACAGTCTATACTTTTTCCTACAAAATCATAGACCTTAGTCTGGATAGATACCATATTAAATTTTATGCAGATAAAAAAATAAGTCAAGTTTTTTAAAAAGCCATGCACTGTATCAAGGTCCTAGATCCCATGTCATTTTCAAAATTCACAACTTAGAAACTTTTGTTTTAGGAAAAATGTTTTCAATTCACTGAGCACACTGTACTTCTCACTGTACTACCCTCACTGTCTAGTTTTCCCATTCCTGACAAAACTTGAATATTGTTATAGCCTTTAAAAAAGCTCTGTACTTTGTGCAAGCGCACTATCGTATTCTCCGCCATCTGTCTGTGTCTCATACTCTCGGTGGTTTCAACGGTGCTAAAGATATGGAAACTAAATTGTATTTTACAAGTATCAAATCATTCAACTTGTTCTTTCTCTTTGTCTGCTTCTTTCGTTTTCTCTCCCACAGTCAGGCAAAAAGACCGCATATGCATTATCCGTTTAAACAGATGGAGTGACAGTGTCAGAATCCTGACAGGAAAAACAAATGGAATAAGTAACCGATGTAGAGAAATGTGTTTAGTGGCACTGAAAGAGTAAGGCGATAATGGGACTCATCCGTTACGTCGGTGCATGGGTGCAGGGCTGAGTCTAAGTGAGATGGATGACTGTGTGTTCAAAGCCCACTGGAGCTCGGAGGTCTGAGTCCTACACAGACCCTCTCACCCAGGTCTCCCGGAGAAGAGTGTGCCCTCGAGTCTATGAGGCTGTTATTGATATCAAAAAATGCATTTCTCAAAATAATATTCAAATCTTGTCTCGTTTATCCATGTTCAAACCCTTAATGGTGATGACTACTGTTTTAAGCAGGGGCTTAGGATTGAAGCCCAGACTCCGAGGACATCCGGACGCCTGACTCGTGTTTCAGCGTATGCAGAGCGGGACTGCCTTTTGCCCTTGCATGGCTCTCATCAAAAGCCTGTAATCGACTCATTTATTCTACGCAAAGCTGGGAGGCAGAAAGAAGCAAGTCCATGACCCGGTTGTAGCTGCTGGACCCTCTCACAGTGGTGGGATGGAGAGAGGAATTTTTTTTCTGGGTGGTGCTGCCGGAGGCTCCTAGCATGATGTGCTGCTTTGCTGGCTGATAGGAGAAGAGCTGCTTTTTTCAGTGATACGAGGGGTTGTGTCCACAGTGATTAAGAGCTGCTGGCCTTTCTGGCTCTCCCCTCTCTCCTTGTGTTATTATTAACCTTTTTGTACGCTGCCGAATCTCTTGCTATTCCACCTTTTCCGGATCAAGTTATCTCATTTTGTTTTTCAGCACTCGATTTCCTTTCTGCGTCTTCATATCGCAGTCCGTCTTTCACGTGCCGCTGCACTCGGTCTAATCAGATCCTCTTACTCTCGTGTCACTAGACCTCGGTGGCTGTAATTTACTGCAATGTACTGTATACCTGCGTCTGGCTCCTAATTATATAATCTGATGTAAGATAATGCAACCTAATGAAAGTCCTTGGATTATGGCTAACAAAACAGCTTGTGCTAACAGGTGGGAAGACAAACGGGTCTCATTTGCAACTAAGCAAATACACAATGTTATTTGGGTTTCAATGAAATCCTGATTTGTTTGGTGACATACACAGGTTTCCATGAGGTCTACAGTGTGTTTTGGTTGAGAATTAGACTGCTTTAAGAATTAAATCTGTCTGGACTTTTGTCTTCTTTGCTTGTGGAAATTTTGCTTGGCCTGATTCGAAAATTAGTAAAAACAAGAAAATCCCCGAACCCTGTTTATCACATTAAAGCTTAGGCCTCAGGCTGGGGTTAGTTCACCCCAAAATGTCTCAATTCTGTCTTAATAACTCACCCTCATGTTGTTCCAAACCCGTAAGACCTTTGTTCATCTTTAGAACTGAAATTTTGATATTTTTAATAAAATCTGGGATCTGGGAGTAGAAAGGGCATACAGTCATTTGTATTTCAAAATAATGAAATTACAGAACAAAATAGTTATTTTAGTTTTAAATATGATATTTAAGATATACAATTTTGTGATACCATTGAAATCTCATAATTCTTGCCACCAGTGCCAATATAAGAATAAGAAAACTAATGCATGTAATAATTTTGCATGTTTTCTTTCTTAGCAGTTTGCTTTCACTTAAGACCCAAATTACTGTTTATGAGGATATTTGCAAATACAGGAAATTTGTCACATATAACTGAGTGTATTTAACCATTCATAAACCTCAGTTCAATATTCCTGTGGTCTATGATCACCGTCTTCACAAGTATGCTCTTCTTTGACCTCATTCAGAAACGTATATGACATCAGTAGTTCAACCGTAATTGTATGAAGCTACAAGAATATTTTTTGTGCACAAAGAAAACAAAAATAACTCATGTATTTGACAATATCTTTTTTTTTTTCATGTCAGTGTTTGATGTGTGTTCATGAGAACAGTGTCAATAACTAGCAGTGTCAAAAGCCTCATGTCAGATGTGCCCAGTTTAAAACGTTGCACTTGTACGCACCGCGAGGGCTACAGCCAACAACCAGTTTGCATGTACATGTAGTAATTGAAATAAATCTTCCTGTGAGGGTTAGGGATGCACCGATCTGGATTGGCTTAAAGGTTTGCGTTTTGTCAGTAAAGCCGGTCCTGTAATCGTTGGTAAATGCTATCAGATGCGTGATTTCACATTGAGCTGTATATACTACACACAGTCGTTGTTCACTGACGAGCTGCGCAAAACTATGTTCATTATCAATGTGGATTTGCACAGCTCGTCACAGCGGCTGCTGTCTGAGGGCAGAATGAGAGGAAATGTTAGCGTGTGCTCTCATGGAGAAGGTTCTCACCCTCTATGGCTGCACACGTGGCTTAGCTGTGGCAGCTGTAACTGATCGGTTGGTGACGAGGCAGGGCAGGTGTTCCTCATCTGTTTCCAGGGCAATGCTGATGATTCTTTGGGACGCTCATCACACACCCACACCCCTCCACCCTAAGCGTCGTCCTGCTCCTGTGGATGGTGGTCCTGCCAGCCAAAGTCTGGGGCCCAAAGGACTGGATCAGAGGTGAGAGCCAGTGGTTTCTCTGCGGCTGCCCTGCCTGGTCAGACCAGAAGGAGGAGACGTTAGGGATAAAGCAGCGATAGTACCCTGCCAACCCCAAGAAAGCTTGAATCTGGTTCTTGGTCTGTGGTGACGCTGCTCCCCGGATCGCCTCCACTTTCTTTTCCTGTGGGGACGAATTATTCCTTGGCCAGCTTGGTAACCCAGGTTCTTGGCTTCTGAGAAGGCAAGATGGCATTTTTGGGTGTTGGCGGCGAGCCCAGCCCTACATAGCTCGAACAGCACCCTACATATTACCCCCATTGTCCAAGTACGTGGCTGCATATGCTTGGTGGGGTCGGAGAAGAATGTCCATCATGCTCTTGAAGGTTGCTGGAGCCCTGTGATGGTCGAAGGCCGCTGGTGGTGAAAATGGCAGTTTTAACTCTTTTAACCAACTCATCCACCCGAGGGATGGGGTAGCCAAACCTCACCAGGGAGAAACCTCATTGAGTTGTCAGAACTCATTGCAGGAAGCAGAGGGTGCCGTCAGGTTTTGGGACCATCACAACTGGGCTGGACCACGGGCTGCGTGATGGTTCAGTTACACCTAACTTCAGCATCTGTTGTATTTCCTCCTCTATAGCCTGCCGACAAGCCTCAGGGACTTCATCAGAGCCTCTGTTGGGCTTGCTGCGCCTTGACCATGTGTTCCTGGATTAATGGCATGACAAGGTCGATCTTCTCACCCATTTGTTTGATGTGCTAGACAAAGCGATGGACTGCAGGCTGCTGCTCCCAGGCTCCCTCAGCCACATCGAGGAAACCTCTGGGTTTGGCAGCCAAAGAGGAGCTCAAAGATGGACTTCACGGATGCCGAAGAGCACATGAGGTACCAGTCCTTCTGGTCCTCTGCTGCCACTCGTCTCAGCATTTGCTTTAAAGTTTGGTTAAATTGGTTAATTTAGTTAAACATCTTTTCCTTCCCCCGTCACTGTGCAACACTGTAGAACAGACCATTCTTTACAACGAAGTGTGGGAGAGGATGGGGACCAGCCTGAGCGTCCTTTCCCTCTGACCTGGACTTGGGTCCAGCAGCGCTTTAGCCTGTCGTCCTCACGTTGTTCTTTTGCAAAAGAGCCCCGTCCCGTCACCTGCTGGAAGACATCAGAGAAAAGGATAGTATTTTGGGAGGGGGACTCACCATCTCTCCCGCTGTCGAAGGCCAGGAGTGCCGGACTGTCGGTTTTCCTGGTGGCTGGCCTCCATCTTCGGCGACTCCCTCTGGGGCTGGCAGTGGATCTGGTAGTGGAACATGTTGTGCGGCTGCGAGAGTGGCCAGGAGTGCTGCCACTTCCTGATCTGTTTACCCTTGATGAGTTGAAAAGTGCTCAGAAATTTGTTGCTGGCAGATGGTAGCTGTTGAAGAACGTCTTCCATGGTGGGAGAGGAGCGGGCGCCTGTTGAGGAAACTGGGAGTCACAGTAAAAACTAAATCAGTGCACGCCTGATGTAGCAGGGGGAAGAATCACACGACAAGGATATGCAGTGAAAGCCCCGGAGGGTGGATTTTATTTACAATAGTGAGGTAAGTGAGAAGGTAAGTGAGAGAAGTCTTCCTGTGACGGTGAGGCCGGTCAGTCATGGGCTGCTGTCTGAGGGCAGAAGGAGAGGAAATGTTAGCGTGAGCTCTCATGGAGAAGGTTCTCACCCTCTGTGTCTGCTGACGCGACTTATGTAGCTGGAGCTCGATGAGCTGCAGCTGTAACCGATCGGCCGTTGACCAGGCAGGCCACGTGCTCCTCGTCTGATTCCAGGGCAATACTGATACTGATGATTCCTCAAGACGCTCGTCATTGTATGCTCTGGTAATAATATTGAGATAAGAATAGCCTTCTGTGTGTTATCTTGACTTGTCATTTGTTCACTTTCATCTCTTTTCTTCTAATAAAAATGGTTTGTGCTACTGACTGCCCAAGGTGGCTTCAGCATGCTCAACTGGCCAATGTTCATTGTGCGGGTACGGCAGTGCGAAAAACCACAAAAACATAGCTGACAGATAATGGCCCGATGTTGACCAGAAGCCAACCACTCACCTGGTGGCATGCAGCTTCCACACATAAGTCACTTTCAAACTAAGCATCTCTCTGTTGGTGAAACAGCGGCTGAACTGTAACTGAGCCTGTTGCATTATCTTAACGGGCAAATCTTTCAATCTGAAATTCTTGATTGTATGGGTTCCTGATTCCTGGGTGTTCTGACCTGTTCATGAAGGCCTATGTCATGGAGAGTAATTATGGAGAGTTTTTTTTAGTGGCCTGTTAAAACAGCGTAAGTTTAAGCCTTTGTTGTCAGCTTGTAATATTTATTTGAAAGTTTATTTATTTGAGTTTTTTATGTAATGCGATAGATATCAGGCATCTCCCTAGTGATGTACAACTCCAGACATCTCCATTCATTTTATTCCTTTTAAACCCTTTCCTTTTCTCACAATCGACTACAAGCTTACATTCAGATCTGCTTCCATCCAGTCAATTAAACTGTTTCAAATTAATTAGTTTCACTTGGATGTACATCGCAATACGTGTCAAACAATACATGTTTCATTGTGAAGTCACAGTTTCAAAAGTATAAGATTAAATACGATAAAATATACAAAATCTTAATCACATTAATATTAATGCAAGAATATAAAATATACAGAATTTGAAATGTAAACAGTGACATCAATGAGGAATTTCTTAGGTCTCTTTTAAAACTGAATTTTGATTTGAGTGTTGTCTTTTTCATAAATAAATATATTTAACCATTTAAATTTGACTTGGTGAAGTGACTGCAAGTCTTGTTTTTGCACACAAGCGTCAAGACATTGCAACATTTCATAAAATCAAAGCCTTATACCTAAAATTTTTACATGTCTATATTGTTGCCTTGCAAAGCACTGTTGCACATCTAGTTTCTCTTTTTCCATGCTTCACTTAGTGCAATATTTCCATTCCTCTGTTCAGCTCTGTGCAGGTTCGTGTAGTATAGGGATTGTGATTGTCTCTGTGTATGTTGCATCAGTGAAATGAAGATGTTTGTAACCCACCTTGCTTTATACATGTCTCAGACAAAAAATCACACCAGAAGACTGTTTGCTTGTTTGGATCGCTGTCTGTCTTTGTGTGTGTGTGTGTGTGTGTGTGTGTGTGTGTGTGTGTGAGAGAGAGAGAGAGAGAGCTCCATGAAAGCGTGAAAGCATTGAGTTCAGCATCCAGATATTTTTAGCCTTGTCTTGAGACCTCTTGCTTCCCTCCACATTTTTCTCCTCTCCTCCTCGACCGTGTCCTCACCTCCTCCCCTCCTCCACTCTGATATGTTTTTATCTACGTGTTTATGAGCAGGTCTTGAGTGACAGCAAGCGAGTGATGATAAGAGTGAGTGAAGATTAAATTCTTCAATTGGAGCGGTTGTTTGAAGCGTAGCATAGTTCTCTGAAAGGCTCACGCTAACTTTTTTTTCTACAAAGGTTTTTGAAATTTCCTTTACAAGAAGGCAATTTTACTTGTAAGTCAGTGCTGTTCTTTTATACAATTTACTACCAATTTCTGAGTGAAAATGTAAACCTTACACCTTTTTTTCCCAGTGCACCTGCATAATCTTTCTCATTAAAACATGATTAGCAGGATTTAATTACTCTCGTCATCTGGACCTCTTCAAAGCTGACCACTCAGACACTTGAGGAAATAATCTGGTACACTTTCACAAAGGTAGTAGAGGATCCAGAAATGCTACTTAGTTTTACATTAGCAAAGCTATTTTCTCACATGAATGAATATATTTAAGGGGGTAATGAAGTCTGAATATTTCACATATTCAAGCAACTTCAACGGTACATGTTTCTGCCTTATCATTCAACAGATGGCAAAGATTTTGCCTTTTCTGTTTGATGGGGCTAGTGTGAGTGTAATCAGGTTAATATGTTTGACAGCAGTGTTGCCACAGTATGTCATTATGGATATTACACCCTATCACCCACCCTCACTAAGAGCAATTTCCCACATCGCTGAATATAGAGGAGATTACACAGCACATGAGTGAGCGTGCCAGCGAGAAATAAAGATGTAAAACATCCTGTTTATTAAAGCCAAAGACAGTATGCTAGTAGGTGTATGTGTTTACATACGGTCCAGATTTGACTGAAATCTGTATCATACTTTCTTTGTAGAGCTGTTTGATTGTATTTTTAACAACCGTAGGTTATTGAGATGTGATTCGAGGTAGAGAGAGAGAGAGAGAGAGAGAGGGCGGGTGTGTGAGAAGGAATCTGTGGAAAGGAGTTATTCACCTAGACTTACATAAACCCTAGCTCTATATTTAGACAGCGTGACTTCAGATTTCTGCACCAGAGTGATCGACCACATTGATATGCGTGTGGGCCTCAGTGTTCCTCATGCACAAACCGCATTCGGAATGCTTTTGCCTGCCTGTATCCGCCTAATGCTACTTTGTTGGAGATAAATATGTATTGGACTGTTGCTGCTGTGTGTTGCTGTATAAAAGTCTGTTGAGCATTTATTATACTGTTTGTTAGTATATATCAGGCTGCACAGTGATTTCTTGGTGCTTATCAGAGTTGAGCTGCTGTGTATCGGCTGATTGTGAGTGTGATTTGATTAGGAGCATATGAGACTTTGTGTGTGTAGATTGAACGGGTGTGTATGAGTACACGTATGTATGTGTCGTTCTAAAAAATTGAGGTGTTTGATTGGCCAGCTATCTAATACATTGTGATTGGCTCAAACGAGTGATAGGAATGTTACGCCTCTCAACATAACGTGATGCCGCGTCCTTGCACTTTGACACCAAAACAATAAAATACATTACAAACCAGGCATTTGTTGCATCCAGTGGGGGCATAATTACTGATTATAATGACTTAGTACTGTCTTTTTACATGTTACATTGCACCGTGCCACGTAAACAATTTTTTTAAACCGTTATCTACAGACAGGGTTGTAATCAGCCAGCATACACATCGGGGGAGAGGCAATAGAGTGGCCAGAGTTCGTAGCAGGAGTCAATCGAGGAGCGAACAGTATAAAGGGTGAAGCGATAACCAGAGTCCAAGAACAGGCGAAGTCGTTAACAGAAATCCAGATAAACATTCACTATGGGAAAACAAGAAAACGCGAACAGGGAAACCTCCTAACCACACTCCA
>JAUCMU010000063.1:6431802-6454937 GCA_032275025.1 Enteromius treurensis
TTATGTGTGTTTATGTTCAAGTTAGTTTGGTTCATTTGCCGCCCTGTTACCATAATGGAGAAAGGTGTCTAGGGGAGACAGTTGTTCATAAGAAGTGCTCTAGTCTAGGGAGTAAATTAATGTGCAATCGTTACAGCATAAAGCACATTGAATTCCTGACAAGAACCATCGTGGCTACTGGCCTGCATGACTTTGGTTGATTTAGCAGGTTGCTGGATGTATGGTATTGTACATGGGTGTTTGGCTGCTAGGGAGGGTGAAGAGTGCGCTCTAGTGGAGAAACTATGCAATGCAATACTCAGCGCATGATTAAAAGGCATTTCGTCCGGTTTTATTTTAATCATGAAATATTCATATATCGGCCAAAATGAACGCCGATACTGATATATTGGAAAATGCTGAATATCGGCCGATAATATCGGCATTCCGATATATCGGTCGGGCTCTAATATGAACTGCATTGGGGAGAAGACAAACTGAGACTTAAATACACACACATATTAGACAGAGGGGCGGAGACACAGGTTAAAAACTAAGGCAACAAATGACATGGGAGGAGACATGAATGAACTACTACGACAACAAACACAAGGGCCGGAGACATGAGTTCATGGACAAAGTCCGGGTAAGAGAACAGATATACAAAACACAAGAGTTCATAGGGCGCTGGAGTGCCATCCTGTGTCCAAGGTTGGCACATCCAGCCTGATCATCACATTTATATCAGCTGCCAGTAGTAACTGTAGTAGAATTACATTGCCATCAACTAATCTGTTCATTCAATGAACATTCAGTGTAAATTCATTTAAACTCTTGCCACAGTATCAATGCATTAGAGTATGAAGCAAGGGTCAACATTTTTAAGGGACAAACATTTGTGCACAAAAGTTTTATTAAACATTATGAAAAAAAAAATGCTTTATTAACGCTTCATTAACTAAATGCTAACTCACATAACTGAACAAACAAGCATACATACTCCCACACATGGGAATGTGCAAAGAAGGCTTGATGGTTAACCATCAGGAAAAGCAGAGAATGAAGCAATGAAAAGAGTCAGTTAACCACCTGTAAACCATCAGCGGTGTTTATAATGGGTCTTTGGCTCAATGTTTTGTTTAGTTATAAGCACGATACTTGCATTGCCTTGTTGGTGAGGGTCCAGATGCAGTCTCGGATGAAAGTCTTGATGGTTTCAATGGTAATCATCATCTTCTTGGTGTCTAAACAGGACCGTGGACTGACCAGACGCAGTTGCATTGGCTCAGGGCATTAGTCCCCAGGAGATGCGAAGTTTTGTCCAGATAAAAAGCTCTAGGCGGGTCACTGGTGTGAGGCCTTCTGAACTATGAGGAGGTCACACCTCTTGAGGGTCAGAGAGCCAATAATGAATTGAACGTTGGGGGGAAAGTTTTATGACTCTTTGTCTCTAAGCATGTTAATTTGCATATGCACTGGGTTGAAGGGTAATATACAAATGAGTAAAGATTCTTAGAACACTATTATGTTGCATAGATATCAACATATAATATACACTCTTAATTACATCATGTGAAGACGAATCGATAGAGACCAAAAATGGTGCAAGGTGATATTAACTAGGGATCTGTCATAGACACGCACAAAACAGTGTACAACACACAAAACAAATATACACGAAGAGTAACAACAAGCACAATGACCTAGGGATATGCATTATAAGAAATTCATGGACAAATTGTCTAGAACTTTATGTAAGGAGTAATTTCCTATTTTCCTATTTCCTATGTGTCTGTTTTAGAGAGAATTGCTTAGGACAGGAGATTCTCTCTACAAACATAGATACTACATGCATACTATATACATAGGTCATAAAGTTCATCTGATCTGGCAGAGGTGTCCTGGTTACCATGGTAACTGGGGCCCTGGGGTCATCCACAGACATACTGCCACTCCGTGTTTGTATTGGGTGAGGGGTCTGTAATTGTTAGTTAATCTAATGAAAAATGTGTTTGATTGGTTCAAGTGCTACAATATGAAAAGGTAACAGGTTTGTACAGTAACATGTTTTATTTTCTCTTATGAAAATAACTAACATTCACAGAGATAAATAAAGTATCTTGCCTATTGTGAAGCCAAAGAGCTCAAAGTAGGTTAAGACTGAAAGAGCTCTTGTCACAGCAGTTCTTGTGATGATGGCACTCTAAATAGCAAGCATTACAATATTTCACTGACAGATAAAAGTGCAGCATGAAGGAAAATGTACAACCCAGTCTATCAAAATGACAGATAATGATTATTTGTAGTGCAACCTCTATTTGTGAGGGCATGAAATGTGAATGTTAGAGGTATTTTCTGCTGAATTTTCTACACATATGGGATAGAAAATAGTGAATCCAAACATGTTTCTGACCTGAATCAGGATGTAACTGAAATGTTGAATGATTCGTTCTACAAGTCATCAATTTTTGTACTTTGTATTTTGAGAATAGAAGTAGTTGATGTTCTCATAATCAGTATCATTACAGTATTAGGCGTAATCTTGCTCTTTTTATAGTCTTATGATGTGTTTATCACAATGTGTTGTGTACGTGACGCCTCCAAAAATTCTCTCCATAAATAGTTTTATCTTGGAAATCCTCTTTTTTTTTTTAAGGATTCGAATGTATCTGTTACCTTTGCAATCACCTACAGTATGAGTTTATTTGCGTTACTGCTCCATTCCCATGTGCATGTTTATGCGTTTTCGGGCCCCGCTGACCTTCATCCCTACTGGTGCCATTGAGGTGGCTTTAAATGTGTAAAGACGTGCTCCCTGCTGCCACTCTCACTCTCGGTGTGATAACCCCTGCAGCTGTGCATGGAGCTCTTCTTCTGATGTGACCTTCAGCTCTCTCCAACCAGCCTTTACTATTCCCCTTCTGCACTCGCTTTCAATGTCAGACTCATATACGCACAGTGTGAGACCGAGTGTAGAACAGCAGTCTGTGATTAAATCATTTCCTCTCTATAGGATGCTTGGCCAAGGATCCCAATAGCCTTTAATATTAATACGCAATGAGATTAGACCTACAACAACTAAAGCTCGTTTTAATGTCTCCTGCTGCCATTCCAACTAATCCATTACAGTCCAAATTGAGTGCTGGTGAGTTAAAATGAGCATGCCAATGCAACAAAGCTTTATAAAAGCCAAATGTATTTTAATTTTAAAGCTCTTTATGCTTGCACTCTAGTGCCTTACATTGTCTGAATAAAGTCCATCAGATAGCTAAATCTCTAATTCAGTATTTCTAATGCACAACTTAGTTTGTAAATCTTTTCACATGAGCAATTAAGCTCTATGTGGCTTTAAATCTTTAGTTGTCATTTTTATTTATGGTGGATCATTTGGGAGGCTAGTGTTAACGTAATATGTAACAGTACGTCCGCGCGAGTCAGTTGGCGATCGTGACAGTTGGAGAGGTACTGGTGGTCTCATTCAGTACCAGTTTTTATTGGGTACCTGTGCATCAGACCGCAGCTGCTCATTGACCCAGACAGATAATGAAAGGTAATGAAAGAACAATTCATGAAAATACCTGCATGTGGCTGTGTGTGCAACTACATCCAAACACAATGGAATCCATTGTTTTATTTAATTTTTAAGACAGTAATACTGAAATATTTACACTTAATATTGTTTTCATATATGCAACAATTCCCTGTTGTAGACAGGAAATGCTGATGGGCATAACAGGAATCAGTAGTGTGTTGCACAATATCAGAAAGACTTTAATAGGAGAGTCATGGTGTTATAGTTCTGCTTGATTATGGTTATGGATCAATAATCACATTGTTTATTCCACATTCATCTCAACTGTTCTTGCTTCGGGGATCAAGTGATGATCCGATACAGTCCCAAGTTGTTTGGTGCAAGTAAACAAAATGTTCTTTCCAGTGTTGTGCAAGTTACTTCCAATCTGTAATACATTATATATTACTTGTTACTGTTATTTAAAAGTAAAGCCTTACATTACAATATTACTGATTCAAAGTTGTAATGCGTTATATGACTCCTGTATTTTGAGTTACTTTCACCAAAATAACTACAGAGAGCGCAGCTGAAGAGTTCTGCATTCAAATACACGCAATAGACTAAACTTGTCCCAGCATCAGCAAAAGTAGCCTTATAACCATTAATATGTCTGAGGAAAATAGTAGGAAGATATTTAAATTATTTAGTGTTTTCTGAGTCTGTGTCCGCAAACAATAAAAATTTTGGCTAAAAGTGTGTTGTAACGCAAGCATTTCTGAACATGTACCGAGTAAAATATTACTGAAACCTGATTAGTAATGCCTTACACTACTGCGTTACAGCAAAAGGTTATATATTACTGTAATGTATTACTTTTGTAACGCATTACTCCCAACACTGGTTCTTTCACATTCAGACATTAAACTCCTTTAATATTATATGAATTGAACAAATACAATGATTTTCTAAATTATTAACATGATGCATACTAAATAGAAAAAACAACAACAGCAACTTTGATTTCTACATCTCTCTTCAATTTGAATTTATTGCTCTTAGCCACCGCTCAAACATTCTGGTCACAACAAAGCAAGCTTATTATTTATTGAACTCTTTTGTATTGGGTTAGTTCACCCAAAAATCCCAAGGTTTTACTCGTCTTCGAAGCATCCTAGGTGTCAGAGACTTTTAATGTGTTTTTTAAATTTGCCATTCAATTAAAAAAAAAAAGTACATTCATTGCCAAAAAAGTTGCCAAAAATTAATTACATTCATTGCCAAAAAAGTTTGCTGTTCAGAAGGCTGTATCCAAGCATGTTAACGGAAAGTTGATTGAAAGGAAAACGTTTGGAAGAAAAAGAGGTACAACCAACTCAAGACCAGCCTTATGAGGATTGTCAAACAAAATGAATGCAAGAACCTCACAAGTAGGGCTGGGCGATTATTGCTAAAATCGCGATATCAGTGTTTCATATCGGTCGTTATCGATGATTATTGATATTTTTTATGACCCATTTAAAATAAGGACCAGGAGAAAAATATATTACATTTCAACATTATTATTTTAAACTTAATATTTCTCTGATCATAATTTCCATAATTCAACAACCATGGAAAACTCAAATAATTAAAAAGTAAACATAATGCCTCCATTATATCTTTGCACCGTTTAGACTCTTTGTCATAAGGCACTGATGTAGAGTACCTCTCCACGGTGGTCTGCTGCTTGTGCTGTGCTGCAGCTACAGATGTTGTTGGTTGAATAGAGGTGTGCTCCAAAAGGTGAGCGCAGCTAAGGTGGGACATCAAGTTTGTGGTATTACCAGTCTTGGCGGGTAAACAACATTGGTCTGACTACGGTCAGACTTATAATATCCAAAAAAGTGGTATACTGGCGAGCTGACTTTTCCTCTTTTATTTCCTCGCTCGCTGTGGCTCTCATTTTCTGTTTATGAAGAGGAATCCAGCAGACCAGCGCGAGCTGTTACATGATTGGCTGTTAGCGTATCACTCCCTTACGTTGCTAGGTTACTAGAGTGCGAGTGCCTTTGTTAATGCAACCAAACTAGCCTCGCAACCTCCATTTTCTATTGATGGGATGGGTTCGGATCATCTTACAGACTCGTTCAATTGAGTCTCGTTCAGCAAAATGAATGAATCTTTTTTCGAGTCATCTCGTTCATTTAAAAAAAAAGTATAAATAAAATGTTTTTATTTTCCCTAAAACTAATAATCCTAGTAGATACGTATGCACACGCAGACTTGAAACAGGTGAACTAATTCCAGTAAGAACTTTTCGCAATGCGCATGCACGAATGAACGAATCATTCAAGAAAGACCCATCACGGCCTGACGAACATTAAAAAATATTGAACGTTTTATCGAACACATTTTTTATTGATATCGATCACATGCCTATCGCGATACATATCGTTATCGTTTTATCGCCCAGCCCTACTCACAAGGAATGGAGTGAGGCTGGAGTCAAGGCATCAAGAGCAACCAAACACAGACATGTCGAGGAATTTGGCTTCAGTTGATGGATAGTTATGTCAAAATAACCATCTTGGCAAGTTTCCTTGAAAACAGTCAGTTATATCTGAAGTGAATAGTAAACAGCTGAGAAAGAAATTGAATGTGTACCACTATATCGTATCCATTCATTATCCCCTTTCACACACTAATACTAGTAAACTGATGTAAAATTACAACAACAACTTTACCAGTAAATGTAAGACTAAATTTAAGTTTATACAGGCCATCTTTTTTGAAAGTTTTCTGTATTCTGAAACTGTATTCCTCCTAACTGTATTATGTGACATCATTAATGGCTACACCTCCCGTTGTTGTGTTTGTAAACATGAAATGGTATACACGGTCAGTATTTTTGCTGTTTTTCATTTTTTGTTCACATTCATGCAGGGCTTTTGACCCAGAGATATTATAACTTCAAACCAAAATACACTGTGTGGAGTAAATGCATCAATTGCATCATGTTACGATAGGCTTGGAGTAGACGTCTTACGTCACCCCGGAAGTCTTCATTCTGCGTTCACTTACAGCATAGTTTCCGGCAATTTTACTGGCAATCTCTTGGTATCGGTTACTTCTGACACAGTAGCCCCTTTAAAACATACATTTTACTGGAAAATTACTGGTAAATTGCCATAAAGAGATAATGTTTGAACAGGACCTTTTCAAAAATTGCCGGTAAATTCCCACCATTTAATGGTACTTTTGAAAACGTCCTGCATGGTCCAACGAAAAACTTGAAGCACTGGTGAAAAAAATCCTTGTGCATATCAGGTCCTATTCCCATTTGATGTGATAATGTAATGTGGATGCATGGTTTTTAATGTCAACAGAAGATATGGTGAATGTTTTCTCCTTCCTAATAAGCCTAATAAGTCCATTTATTTGCACAGTTATATGCTTAGTTTCATTATTTGCAGTATGTTTTTCCTTCTCTCCTTGACTCAAAATAAATCTTTGATACTACCTACTGCCATACTAATAAGATTCTGCTGGGATTAACTGTTTACATTTTGCTTAGTATATTGCCAGTATTTGCAATCATTTACCAGTCCACACACATCTTTACTGGACACTTCGGTATAGCTCTTAAGGTTTGAAATCGACACATTTCAAAACTGCATTTTACACCAAACGTATCTGCACTTTCTGTTGTCAGGGTTTCATTTTATCAGGAGCGTGCATGAGGGAACTCTCGCCCTTGAGAGCAGTGGTGGGTAACTCCAGTCCAAACTCTCGCTCTCTCTCTCTTTCACACACACCCTCCCTGTCTATCACACAGTGTCTCTCACTTTCCTCTGCTAACTCTCTCTCCTTTTCTTTTTTCTCTCATCTTATCCCTTTTCTCGCACTCGTCTCTTTTGACTCACCCGGTTCGAGCTGATAAGCACCTTGTCATCTCTGTCAGGCCACCCAGGTGCCATAAAGTCCCCTTGAAGTGTAAATGTGTGTTTGTGCATGTCTGTGCGAGTGTATTTGTAGCGATTCATCTCAAAACTTCTCATGGGGGTCTTTTTTGTCTTCAGGGAGTCCGAGCTGCTGCGGCCTCACAACCTTTCTGTCCATTCCTAAGGGTGTAATACAATCTTTCCTGCTCTCCCTGCCTGCGCTGAACTGCCTGAGGCAGCGTCTCTACAACTGCCACTTTGTCGTTTTAATTCTGATAATAAAACAAGTTTGAGTAACAACTGGGATGAGAGCAGAAGAGTTGGCAACCTGCTGTATTTCCCTAAAGCACTTTGTGACTGCAGGGCAGGTTTGGACAGGAAGAGAAGAGTGCTGCTAATTTTGTTGTCTCATCTTCAAAAAGACGAAGCGCTGTGAAAAATCGCATTGCCATCTCACATTCTACCCTTCAGAAGACAGGAGTGACATTTGAATAATTCTAATCAATGCCACATCATCGTTCCCCACTGAGTTTAGAGAATGCTCGTGTCACTCAGAGTAATTTGTGTCACTTGGGGTTAGCGACGGCTGACTTTTTATTCCGCCTCTCCACGGTGGCCCTCCTGTACAGCCTGGGTGACTTGTTCCTCTCTACTCCACTGGAGAATCGATACCGTAAATAGCCATAATAGAATTACGTCTGTAATGGAAGAACAAACTACTTTCTGTTTACTCTCCCTTCCAGTCCGATGGGATGTGTGTGGGGCAGGGAACGGTGTGACAGTGGGTGGGAAGATACAGGTCTGTTTAGGGGAATGAACACCAATCAGTGCTCGCCTCAATATCTCTGCAGAGGAAGGAACGCAAGCTGGGTTCATTCGATTTGTGTGAATTGCAAAATCTACTAGTGGTGTTGGGGGGATGCCAGTTTTTACCTACCTCCACTTGGTTTTATGTATGTCTGTCAATAGGTGGAGGAGGGTCAATCAGCATGCCAATGAAGTTTTTAATGCTGCCAGTTGAGACCGACTCTGATTGGACAGTTAATTTGAGGCATCAGGGAGCATGTCGGAAAAATCTTGATCTCATAATTAACTTTATTATTAGTAAGTTTGAAAATAGACAACTCACACTTACATACTTTTTTAATGACTTTTTACAGGCTGCAGCATCTGTGAAGTCCATTTTATAATGGGGTTGGATTATAGCCAGATTTCAGTAAGACAGGTATGTTTTCATAACTAGATTTTATAAGGACACATGCAAAACATTTATGAAGAATGAGAAGGGAGAGCATTATTTAATGCTCATAACAATTTAATGTAAATTTACACACCTATATAAATGTACAAACTAAAAGGATACATAGAATTTAATATTAAGTATAAGTTGATAAATGCTGTAAGAATTCATTGTCCACATCCCGTAAAATATGTTGGCAACTACATGAATTATTGATAATGAAGGATTATAAAGACTGACAATCTTGCTTAAAGTGTTTCTGTTATTTGTTTCTGCTAGTGTTATATGCATGGACTACAGTTGTGTCATGTGATTACTCCCCATTTTTAGCAGGATGTAGGAGTGCTCCACTCTCTTTCTGGCAACAGCATCTGTTACTCTTCGGTTACTCTTCTTTTGCATTTGGGCGATGGGGATCAGCTGACTGTGGCATTGGAACATATACTTTGGCAGAGATGTTAGGTAGCACCATTTGATAGTGGGTTGGTATATGTGTGAGCTCTGGCTTACTGTCTCTGATGATGGACGGTTAAAGACACTGCAGAGAGTGGGAATAGAACCCAAAAATAGATGCATTGTTTGGTTTGTTCTCTGAACAAAAAGAGAACAGCTGTAGACGCCCCTTTGCTGTGAATATTTCATGAAGGCTTATAGCTTGGCTCTAGCGCTGGTACCCTGTTTAGCACAGGGGGTTGCCTAGCCGACGACAAGCAGAGCCTTTTTACCTTTTTTTTTTTTTTACCTGTTTCACTATTTTAGAGAATTGCAAGTCCAGTGAACCTTGTAAGATTGGCTTTTGGAAGACCACAGAAGAAACTACTCAAGAAACAAGTATATTTTCATTCTCGAAATGAGTAAATACCAAATCCACGTTCAAATCCAGCTTAATTTAATCTTTGTTATGCCTGAAGGATCTTAATAGTGCCTATTTCCCATTATTTAAATGCGTCATAAATCTTTAATTTTCTTAATATGCATACTCCAAGGTGGTGGTTGGATAGTGGATATTGTCATGGTGAAGATGAAGTCTGTAAATTTTGCATGTTTAATATTGCTAATAGTTTTTCTTGTTTTTCACTAATGGTTACACGCAGTTTTTAGTGCTTTTTGTACGCGACTAGATGTCTTTTGTGTAGAGTGTATCGCCCTGAATCTATTGAGGCCTAGTCACGCTTTGCCCTCTCTGTAGATCCTGTAAGCACTCTCCGGTGTGTGACTCCAAGCGTGCACCTCCAGGTCATGGTTGATTACCTCTCTCAAGATTTAGCAGAAATTACTTCTAGTGTCCAAAAGGTAGGGCCGTCTTGAGAGATATCGCCTTGTCGCTTGAATTAGTCTGTAGCGCTTACCACTGGCTTTCCTGTCAATATTCATTGCCTGTGTGGTCATTCTGGAATGAATTTATAAAGAATGGCAGGAGTGGTTTTAAAAGGATCCGCTTAATCCGTGGTGCTGTGTGTAATAGACTCAAGAGCTTCTATTTATTGAATCCTTTTTAATTGTGCAAAATTATACACTGCTTTGATGTAAATGGTTAAAACGATTTCTTTGCAGTTAAGGTATAGCTAAGAGCTTCCAGCCATGTTATCAGCTGCTAGCGGTTTATCACACGTGCCCAGGCATCAGAAATGTGTTGCAGGCGTGCAGCACCACGGACAGCGCCGCTTGCTCTCTGTCCATGGTGCTGAAGCAATACGCAACAGCTTGGGCAAAGTAGGCAAATACACTACCGCAGTGTCCTCACTGATTAAACTAATTGAGAGAAGTATAAAATGCTAATTTATCTAAAGTAGTCTTGAGACAGCCAAGTTAAAAATACAGCATTATAGCAGCCTTAAGCAGCCTTTTTTATTTTAATCTTTCTTTGCTCACTTCGTATTTAAAACATTCATTTCAAAACCCGTACCTCTGCTGTAATTCCTGTGTAAATGCGTTATGCAGCATTAAACTGTCTTTGTAAGTGTTTTTTTTTATTTATAGAAATGCAAGCCACTTCAGATGCAGCGTTTTCATGCCATTGCTGTGTAAAGACGCCTTCGTCATCTAGTAAAATAAATCCACGTGTTTGTGCACTGCATAAGATATCAGTCTGTTTTACACCATAATAGGCAAATTATGTTCCTCAACACTCCTGTTATACATCACTACTGACCGTTTTCTCGGTCCAGTCGACTTGCGCAATTCTGTTCTTACATTGCACATAACCGGCACACAGTTTCTTCATTCCAAAGACTTATACACGCGCGTTACATAAATAATAAAAATGGATAACAACCTATTTTATGAGCTACCTTCTCTGCGCTCAACAGTCTGCGTTCGTTGCGCGCGTGTATATAGGACGTTTTCGCACGCAGTAATGTCACAACGGCGTGCCACAACACTTCACTGTGCGTTTTAAGATTCGCCAAACGCGTATCCCCCGCACGCCGCCACACTGTTTTGTGGTAATAGTGTTTTTCCCCGCACATTTTCTCCCGTAGATTCTTTTAGATATGGCAGTGGCACAGGAGAAAAGGCGAGTTGCCGGTACACACTGCTCGAGAGCAAACCATTCTTGTGTGTGTACCGAGCATGCCCCATCTCGTGAGACGCAGGTGAAAGGGACTCTGAACTCGCCAGCGTCAGGCGCGTCAGTGCGCGCGTACATCCGCGTCGCTCAGTTGGAGTTCTTCTCCGCAGTTCAGCGAGCGTGAGGCAATGCGAATTCACCTGCTGGAGCACTGTGATCACGCTGCGGGGCTACCGAAGTTAATAGTTGAATAATAAAATATGAGTTTCGACCCATAATGTTTGGAATTAAGGTCACTCGGCGTTTTATGTGGATTCATGAGCGTGCAGATAAATGAGAAACATCCCCGAGCAATTGAAGCAAGAACACTGAAGGAAAGCGATGCAACTCGCTCCCCTTCCTCCAAACCTCGCGACGAAACCGGTTTTTCTTTTTTCATTGGGAATATATGCGCAGCGTGGAAAAGGATTTGGGAAGGTTTCTGCACCTTTGGGAAGGAAAATCTAATTTCGTTGAGTAATAGGAAAGACCAGTAAGTTCAAATAGGAGACGGAGGTAATTCAGTCGGTCAGACTACTGAATCCCATTTCCCTTCCAGACAAATCGGTTGCATTCTCGTGTCAAACTTGAGGAGTAGACACCATCGGAAAAAATGGAAAGAACATCAACGGATAACGGCGATGACTTGGATTTTCAGGATGTGGGAGTACAGATTTAATTTCTTGGTCTAAATGAACAAATCGATTGTTAAAATACGTAAAAGACTCAGAGTTAGCACTGAGTTTTGGCTCGTAATGTAATTGGCTAAAGACAAGTCATTTTGTGGACGGTTAAACAGAGGTTATGTAATGCAAGAACTGAGAATGACATTTCTTTGTCACAGTGCTGCAAGCTGGAATTTTGCTTCAGTTTGATTAGACGCTTTTTTTCGTATAGGATCTTTTTTTGGAAATCAACGTCGCTCTTTTTTTTTGTGCCCTGCGGCACGCAATTTTGATGTCACAGGAGGTAAGGCAACTCCTTGCATTTAATGTTTCATGTCTCCGTCCCGTTATTATATAGCTACACGCGGTCTTTTGCTCATATTTAATACCACTGGCACTGCACTGACACCTCGACGGTATTTTTTTGTATCCCTCGGGTGAAAAAGTCTACAGTTCGTTGTGACACATTTTGTCTCAGTTCCGTTGAAGAAGTAACGCGGAGCACTTTTGCTTCTAATCAGATGAATTGCGAATATGCCTCGTTTAACAGATTAAATAAACACTCGGAACGCTTTTTTGGGGGGTCAATTAAAGGCAGGAATACGATGCGAGGACACCTGTATGCTTGTAGTCATGCCTTTCTGTGGTCATTACAGAAACTTGCAAGATAAAGAAAAGTACCTGCTCAAACAAAACAGCTAGACTCTGGCGTTTGATTATCTGAGGTGCGTTATTAGACGGAGCGCCACATTTCAGCGCAACAGTTAGAATGGAAAAAAAAAAAAATCACGCAGTGCTTATGATAAGTTAGATTAGCTTTGTGACGAGAAATCGGTTTTTATTGTTGACGCAGGTGTGACAGCAGAAATTATCTCAATATTTGTATAGCTTTTGTAACACCATTAAAACCGATGTCTTTGCAACAGTGCCTGTGAGCGGCATGCTTCGGCTCAGCTCGTGCTCATCACTGACCAGGCCACCTGTCAGACGAAAGCTGAATTGTTACGAATCTGCTTGTTAACAAACGTTCCAGGACCATTACAGCAAATCTGATCTGCTTACAGACAAAACATTTATCAAGCTACATCTTGTCTGACATTGACATCTCAGCTGTTGTGACGCAAGGTGTTTTCACAAAGGCTGTGCTGTGAACATTTTCTTATTAAATGAATGGTTTCCCGTATTATTCACCTATAATTAAAATAATTTATACTTTTTAAGTTTATTTAATGGTACTTTTTTACTCAATGTAAAATACAATGTAAGGTAACTTGCAGTTAACCACTTAGCAGATTTTACTAAAGCATTTAATTTTTTTTGTTAACATGTCAGTATTTACTTAGAACTGTTATTAGAAGTCAGTTGCCTTCATAAACAATCACATTTGTTTGCTTTTATTTAAAAAGGTTACTTTCCACTTTTTGATAACAATTCGATATGATGACCTGTTTTAGTTAGACTGTTTTGTTTAGCATTAAAGGATCTATCCACAGATCTTACAAGCAAGTCACATTACCCTTCGAGTATACCACCAGTGCTTTTTACAGTAACAAACAGATAGGTTGGTATTTGTATTATTTATTACAGTAAAGGTCTGTTAAATATACAGTAACCAAAATGGCTCCTCTTGTTACTGCATTTTTTTGTTTGTTTGTTTTTTGTATTTTAAAGCTCTGTCAGCATCAGCTTTAAGTTTATTTCCAGTAAATTGAACAATTTGTTGTTTCATAGTGGCCGTTAAATATTGAAATGTGGCTGTGACAGGGTTGATGGCTTTGAATCAATCGCCATTTCTGTCATTAGCCAAATATGATCAGATATGAACAGACAACATAGGGAACATGATCTCATTTGCAAATGATCATTGGCCCATAAATTAACATTGCAGTAATATTTCATCAGTGGACAACACAGAAGTCCCTTTGCTCTTTAGCACTGATTTATGTATAAACTCATGGCTTAGACAGATTTGGTTATATACATAGAGCCAGATTACCAGATTAAAAAGCTGCATCCCCACCAGTCCTGGAATTACATTTGTACTCAGTGCTGATAATATATTAAATATATGCCATGTGGTAGGTTATGGGATTTATGCATGCATGGATCATGGGACACAATGAGGAAGACAGAGGGATACTGTGCCAGAAACGGATGCTGAAATGGGTTGTTGAGCATGTAGGGCGGCTTAGAGTTTGCAGAGCAAGCTGCCGATACCATATAAGATAGAACAAAAGAGTATGTGATAATCTAGCAGCCAATAAGGACTGGCAGAAGCAAGACGAGAGGAAGGGAATAAGGAGGACCTGCTTGAGTGCTCTTCACTTTGTAAAGTCTGCCCTCGCTGCACACAAATATACACACGTGCACACTCACTGCAGGGTCTTTTACTTCAGTCAGGTGCTCTTCAGTTCTCTCAGAGAAAGTGACTCCGGACAAGTCACCGCTCAAGAGTCCAGCCACCCCTGATCTCCTGCCCAAACCAAAGAACACTGCAGAATTCCCTAATGGCTGTGTAGTTGTTATTATTACACAACATAAATTTGTATTACCTGGAAGAGATGTCTAGTGTTTAAGATGGATTAAAACCACATTTCTGGTCAGTGGGCTGCTACGCTTGTCTGAATTCCCCAGCGACAGTAAGTTCATAAAAGCTCTGTTTCAGCACCGCTGTTGCTCTATGTTGTGTTGTTGCTGAGGGTTTTAATAACTGAGTGAAATTCCCAAGGATCTTTAGAACTCATTAGCTGTTCATGGCTAGAAAGGCTTGTCTGGTAAGGCCGGTTGTGTTTGTTGTTGAGTTGTCAGGATGTGTGTATGGCCACACTATCAGTGCTGCTGTCTGGCTGGGCTCACAACTGCTGGAAATTCAGCACTGCCTCTGGGTAAATGAGCTGCATTATGGAAACTGTGAAACCAAGTCCAGACAGATTTAGTTTGTGTGTGTTTTAAGCATTTCAAAGGCAATAGAGAAAGAATCTGTAGTTTGCATTACTGTTGGGCGGTTTTTAATATAAGATGAGAGAGAATCAAAAGAGCAGAATCAAGCCAAATTATTTAAATTTGAGTATTTAATGTGTGTAATAATATTTGTTATAGTTGAGTACACACAAACAAACAAACAAACTGTAACACTTCACATTTGTGTACATTAGTAAATGCATTAACTAACATGACTAACAATGATTAACATATTACAGTATTTATTTATCTTTGATAATGTTTGTTAATAAAAATGCAGTCGCTCGTTGTTAGCACTCTTCAAAATAGTGGAAGACGGAACTCAGGGGGAAAGAATGGTTTAGTAAATTGTTATTTTTGCTTTCTTTTGTGCCAAAAAAAAAAAAGTTGGGCCACTGCTGTCATATAGACTGTTTTACCATGTATACTACATTTCTGAAGCTCGGAAAATTTCCAAAACATCTTAATTTGTGTTCAGAGGATGAACCAGGGTCTTACGGGTTTGGAATGAGGGTGAGTAATTAATGACAGAATTTTCATATTGGGGTGAACTAACCCTTTAATGCTGTAAAATCATTTCAGTGTTCAGATGAATTTGTTGGTTTAGGTGCAAAAAGTAGTAAAAGAGAACTCAATCATTGTTTGCGCATTGTCTGAGATGCGGCTCTATGTAAGCACACTGTGCACACAGTACTGAATGAACACATCTTCATGCATTTTAATGCTTTAATAACACCTAGATGCGTAGATAGCACTAAAAGCTTTAAAACACCTGCAAAAGACTTGCTTCAATGACAATGCAGTGACAAAAGCCTGTCCTGACTGACTATATTTTTTTTGCATTTAGCATTTGTACTTCTAACAATCGCCACTTTTATCATTTTGCAGTTGTTAACTATTCATATGAAATTATGCGATAGTAATCTTAGTTTGAAATATAAAGCACAGTCTAGAAAGCAGTCTGCCTCTCTCTGCTCATCTCTCTGCTGTGATGGTAGGGGATTAGTGCTGTGTTTAGCTGCAAAATCTGTGAACCAAATCACACCCTTCTCTTTCATAAACTGCTCCTAATTGATCGAATTAGGAGGCAGCAAATGTGAAATATTCCTCATGGCCACCAGCTGTTTAGTCTGGAAAGTAGACGGCACTCTCTGCATTCAGAGCAGCTTCAGGTGCTGCTAGAGGACCTCAGTGAGAACACACTGACATCATCTGCCTTCATCCAACTGCGGAAGGCACGTGATCCCTAGCCCCTTCTTGCCAATCTATTGTACCAGTCAGCCTTTATTTTTATACGTTAAATTGGGAATTGCAGTTCTACGTAACAGGTGTTTTATGAGAAAACTATTGCAAGACGGTTCAAAATGGTCATTTAATTGCTGAAATTGGATTTGATTGCTGAAAATTGAAAAAGAAAAAGCGGACGGGAATAACTTTTAATTAGAGGGCTGGTGATCTGGTAGAGTTTGTAGGTGGAGCTTCGCCATGTGACAAAGTTATGCAAATGAGCAGTGATGTGATGTTGAGACTACCAATAGGAGTGCAGACATTTGATCGTACATGGTCTGTCTCCAGTGACACAATGTAGTGAGTTTATGCAAGATGGAGGAGACGTTGATGTTACTGTGAGTGATTTCACTGTTCTGTATGATTTGTCTCTGCCCACATGTAGCAGTATTTTTTTAGAGTTGTGTGGAAAATGGTCTTGACAGCATTCTAAATGACTTGTGTTCACACATTGATGATCATTCATCATTCCTATGATGTTCTGTACACTGTTGTAGTTTGTATACAAAACATTTCCTTTGCAGAATGTAAACTTTTAGCAGTTCATAGTCCAAAATGGTCCAATCACCTAACAGGCAAAGTTGGCATCAGCGAAGTGACAAAGTGGAATTGAAGACCTTCAGTGTTTGAAAAATCAGAAAGAGAAAAGTGCCATATATTATTATAGCTCTCTATAAATAACTTCATTTGGAGTAAAATAGAAAGGCTAATGTTTTGCTGAAAATTGCATAGTACACAGTAGGTTCTTCCAGCCTAGGGTGAAGTCATGATGTACCTTAATAATTTATGGCAAATATAATATGATTTAATGAATAATGTCCTGAAGCTGGAACCCACCAGTGAAGATAATGTGTTCCAATTTTAAGGCACCGCACTGTAACACCCCTGCGCTATGTGGGTCTGTGAACCCTTCCCCTGAAAGGCAGCTAACACCTCAGGAAGGCAAAACAGCCCTCTGACTAGTTCTCCCATTTGAAAAGACAATGGACATTTCCCTAAATTAATTGACAGGAAAACTTTCGTTGAGTGAACACATATCCTTCAGGTCATTGTGTAGATTGTTATTGTGCTTGTATATCGTCTAGTCTATGGTATACTGTTTTATGCATGTTTATGGTAGATCACTAGCTAATATCACCTCATAATATCAACACATTTCGTGTTTGGTATCTAAGGACTCGTCTTCAAACGATCTAATTGAGAGTGTATGTAATATGTTGATATCTTGGCAGCATTCAGTTTTTTAAGAATCTCTTCTAATTTGTACATCAGCGTCCAATCCAGTGCATATGCAAATTACATTGCTTAGAAAACAAAGAGCTATAAAGTTCCCTCCAAATTATCAACACACTATTGGCACACTATTGACCCACAAGAGCTGTGACCTCAACATGTTTCAAAAGGCCCACGGCAGGGACCCGCCTTGTTTTTTGCTTTTTCTGGATGCTGGACCCCCACCATCTCTCTTGTATCCTGGCTGAGCCCCTGGGCCCGATGCAAACGCATCAGGTGGGCTAGATGCAGTGTAGTCTTGTGAGACACTAAGATGAAGATTTAACTTTAAGTTTTGCACCGGGCTGAGGTCTTAACTTTTCATGTAACTCCAGATCCACGGATTGCGACAGATCTCTCTCTCTCAGCTCTCCTTTCATCTACTGTACCAATCATCAGAGTCAGGACGTCTTTGGAATTCATCACTCTTCAAACCAGGAGGAACATGATTGCCAGTCCAAAACCTTGGAACCATCAGGACTTTGAGACTGCATCGGACACTCGCCAACGAGGCAATGCAAGTACCGTACATATAACTAAACGAAACTGAGGTTTATTATTAGTTATAAAACCCGTTGATGGTTTTACAGGTGTTCAACTAGCTCTCTTTTAAAATGTCTTTGCAGGTATTTTTCTGAGGCCACGAAAGTATCCCTTCGTAGTTAATATGAGCTTACACTATATGTTCGCTGAATGGTAATTCTGCTACAGTTGCTACAGCTGATATAAATAATTGCAATTAATTATAATTAATAGTAATTATTTAAATACATTTCCCTTAATGAGCTAATATGCTGCAAGTAGGTGGCAGTATTGTACCTTAACTCTGGTTTGTCACCCATAAAACAGAAAGAGTACGACAGTGACCTCAAAATGAAGTGTGTAGCTACTACTGCTGGTGAAAAAAATCTGTCAAAAAGACAAAAAAAGTGACACTCTACTCACAGTCGAAAAAGTTTGTTCGCTAGGATGAAAGTTTTTTTGGAAAAAAACACAATAGGGTTTTTGACGTCCCAGTCTGCAGGAAGCACTGTTCAAGCAGGATGTTTTACCTTGGATCCTTCTGTACTGTTGTTATGCCTAAAAACTCTGTCTCTACCTCCTTGCATGTGTACTTTGAATGTCATTCATTCATTCCAAAAAACACTCAATAAACCATTAAAGATTATAGTAAATCAGTCTAGAAAGATCTCCTTTAGTTTTCAACCATGATTTTGGCACATTTTAAGAGGTAAATCTGAGATGTTCTTACAGGTTTAGCAGTTCATGTCCCTGACCATTTTTTTTATAGCAACGTGACACCCCTGGCTTTTGTCAATCTCTCATCTTTTCTCTCCTCGTCTGGCCCTTAGAGCTATAAACTCTTATTGGTGTGTCTGTGCAGAGAAAATCTCAGCTTTATAGGAAGGCAGAGCCAAACACCCAGAAACACTGAGAGAGGAACAGCACAGAAATGTGAAGTGCTCTGAGTGATCCGCTCTGCTGAACTTGCTGACCGGCAGCTGTATTCCCTCCCGGCTGGGGTTAATTAGATCCCCACTCTTTAATTTCACCCTGTTAATGAGCCTCTGAGGGGGGAGAAAACGCCCCGGCCTCCTGCTCACCTGCTTTATGAGCCCAACAGGTCTGCTCATGTTGATTGTGGTCGGCACAGCGACCTCACTCTATGCATTGGTAATTTAATTGTGGCTGGCGTCTTCATGCTCTGTTTTCCAAATCAATCTCAGCTATTGTAATCCAGATTCAATTAAAGACACGTGTGGAGACGGTGGTGCGTAGAGGGGCTCAAAGCGTGTGTGTACACACATGTGTACGTGTGGGAGGGATTAGGAGGGCATTTGTTTGTTTTCCTTGGCTGTTTGTTTCGGTGGCTTCGGTAAGGAGTTGTGCGTTTCCCCTGCGGCTTTGACTGGTGTGATAAATGTAAAGAAATTATGCTTTATTGTCCTCTGTAGGCTCACAGACATCCCCCCTAGAGGAATAATTCTCCTATGTGTCACTCTGATGGGTTTGAGAGCGAGTGACTTCAGGAATGCGTGTGATCTTTATGAAGTGAGCAAAAGTATTCAGTATCTGTTGAGTTCAAGACTTTTCTCTGTACACAACCTCTATTTTACTCTTTCACCCTCTTTTGTTTACTCCTCTCTCTCTCTCTTTAATTTAGTTATGTCCCATGTGTGCTGGTCGATAAGGCATAGCCTCTTAATGCATGCAGGCATTAGTGTTGCCGACCGAGAGATGGGGGTCATATTGGCTCACTTACAAAACGATCTGAAATCAGTTCTGCTTTTATCTCTGGCTTTATGAAAACCAATCTGTTGTCAAAACTTTATCATTATAAACGTCGGAGCTATTGGTTTATCTAAACCATGCACCCTGTCTGAAAAACACTTTATCGATCATGTTGAGCTACGTCTTGAGGATTGAAAGCCCATTGATTTTCAACATTATGGGGGGAAAAAACTGTTTGTTTTTTTACTGAATCATTGAAAAGCATATCACTTAAAAGTAGTAGTTTTGAACCTAAACACAATGGTGCACATACAATATATAGAAATATATATAGATAGATAGAAACATTCAATTTTTAGGAACATGCTTCTGGCTAATCACGTTTCCACATGCGTAACTATGTCTAATGAAATATTTAAATACTTAATATTAAATATTTAAAAACATTTAGCACTTGTTGCAGATTAACAGTGATGCACCAAAATAACTGTTTAATAAAACCTACGAAGCTTTTATATTAGCTAAATAATTTTTACAGAAACTTTCTGTAATTGAATTTCTGCTTGGTATGATGTTGAGGTTGTCATGTTCTCAGGTAATACATTTAAACCAATCATTGTACAGCTGTTCCATAAAGAGCCGTCTATTGACATTTCAGCATTTATGGTCATGGTGGATAAAGTCCACACTGCTGACACGTGACCTGTTGTGGCTTATCTACATTGTGTGCATTATACAGATCCTGAAATGGTCCAAACATGTCATCAACATGCTAATTCAGGCGTCTGAAATGTTGTTTCCAAATCCTTTTGATTGCTTATGCTGTATTTTGTTGCACCTATAATTGAACTAATTAACCACAAAGTTAAACACACTACAGTTTAGCAAATTAGTAAGTGTTTGATTCACCAAATATAATAATAATTCGCCTCATAACCATAATACTGTATGTTTAAGAATCAGCTGTAGCTTCAGTAGAGGTTGTTGGATTGAGTATCAGTGCAGGAAACTGTTAATTTATGGCAGCCTTCTTTTCACATGATTGGAAAAATGTATATGTGACATTCAGATTAACAGTGTTATTTGGTTCTGCTATTTTTCTGTTTCGTCCTTAACGATTTCAGTTAGGCAACCCAATTTTTTGTATACGTTTGTCTTGTTTGGTGAAAAAACAAATCTGTTCACACTGTTAGCCAACATTATTTGAAAACATTGTGATAGCACTGAAATGATTAGGTCATCTATCTCTCCAAGGGATTAGGCTATGAAGTGTGTGCATGCTGAAGGTTTATCATTGAGGGATACGGTTTACCCCGTCTGCCTCGACTGCTTCAGTTTCTCAGTGTCTAACTCTCCCTGCCAACACTTACCATCTGTCCCCACTCAGCTGGGGAGCATCCAGCTCAGCTGTCCTGAGAGTGAAAGAGAGGGAAAGTAAAACAATGCGTGTGTTTGATAAAGAGAGAGAAGTACGATTTCTTTATAATAAATTCTTTTAATTCTTTATAACTTTTTTTTCCTTATGTCGGTCCAATGTCTTGCAGTTGCCTTGAGACTTTGAATCAAATGCAGAAAGAGGCCTTTGTGTTCTCTGATGTTCCTAATTTGTTCTCTTGATGTTGTGCTAGATGTAACTTGGCAAAAACTGTGGCTGTGTAGTCCTCCAACCGTGGTTTTCCTGATATAAATTACACTTTTTCATTTTAAGAAGAGCATTCTGTTAAGTCTAAGTGACTGCAACTTTATCATAATCCTTTCTTCCAAGACTTACTCTAATGAGATGCCAGTGGCTCTCAAAGCAGGTTTTTGTCTTGGACTAACGACAGCATCTAACAGCATCCCCGGCGAGATCTAAAGGGGTCTTGTGAAGAAACAATGCGGGGTTCACCCACCTCTCCTTATCTTTGTGAGGGACAAGACACCCACAGGGTGCAGTTAGTCATGTGAGTTGCCACAAGTGATTAGGAAAACTGTCTAATATGCCTTCATCTCAGGCAGGGCATTCATGGTTAAATAGACCATGTTAAGTATTGCTATTTTTACAGTCCCCTTAGGGATTAGGCACCCATGAATACAAGGGAAACATTCACCCCGCCCCTTTCCACCTCATTTCTTTGTCTCAGTTACTCTCTCTCTAGTTCCCTTGGTCACGCAGTAATAGGGACCGTTTACACAGGACGTGTTCTTGCATCCCTCTGTGCTGTTTCTTATTTGTTTTTCAATGTAAATGTGCTAGACAGTAAGACTACATGATTCTCTAATCATAATAATGAAGTAATTTTATATACATGTATTTTATAAATATATTAAATTATATGCATTCCTGTATATAACATTCAGTTAAAATTTATGAGACATGAGCATGCATTATTATTTCTTATGCATCCAGAACACGATGAGAATGGTTTCTCAATTGCTTTATAATTTAATTTTATACATCTCATTACACTTATATTGTTTTATATATCAGTATTAAAATGGGAGTTTAGCTTTGCTGCATAGCACATTTGCAGCATATATTTGGTGTTACACTGAAATCATTTACCATTGCATTCACAACATTGTAAAAATTTCTCCACTATCAGCTTTTTAAGGAATATCGTCGTATCGTGCTATTTTATCAACTCCGTCTCAATCTGCTGTACAACGCGACATACATTCACTTCAGTGTTAGCTCAGTGGTAGAGTTACACTCACCGGACACTGCACTTATTTGCAATCACAAAAGTACATTATTCGCTTTAAAGTCTTGCAGATTAAACATTTGATATGTGTGCTGTCCGGACGTGCTTTTCCAGCGTGTACACCTGAAGCGCTCGCGCACTAAAAGCCTGTCAAATAGCGCCTAATTACCGAACTTAGATATTTAACACATGTGATCGTGGTAATACTGTCAAAAACACACAGCGTTAAACACAGTTGCTTGTGTCTAAAGTGAAAGTAAATCATATTGCCAGTTGCAGCTCTTAAAGGGACAGAACTACTGTAAACATGCCGCCGCTTATCATTAAAGGGATAGTTCATTATTTACTCACGTACATGTTGTCCCAAACCTGTATTCATTTATTTTTGCTGAACACAAAAAAATATATTTTGATTTACCAAACAGTTGCTGGTCCTCATTGAATTTAATACAATGTTCAACAGAAAAAAGAAAGTCATTCAGATAAAAACGAGCTGAGAGTGATTAAATGATGGATGTAGTGTAGAAGTACATAGTGTTTCACCTTTCAATACTGCTCAATACACCTACTCTTCCTGAAAAATAAAAGCATTGTTTGTTTATATTATGTTTATTAGTAATGTGTATCAGTGGCGGCTACTGGTCTGTCAAATAGGGGAAGCTCATTTTCGTCCTACATCATAAAATTGTCTATTTATCTAGTTTCACCCACGACGCTAGCCTAGCCTAAGCCTACTACATGAATGAATGAATGAAGGATCTAAAAAAAATATTAAACTCTGTAAAAGTGAAACAAGGAATGTGGTGTATAATTGTGTGAAATGTATGATGAAA
>JAUCMU010000063.1:6468159-6480144 GCA_032275025.1 Enteromius treurensis
ATGAGGCTGTTATTTTAGTTTTATTCTGTAAAGATAAAGACTTGTTAATGTTTAATGTTCAATTAACTTTGAACAAAAAGTTGTCAGTAAATAACATAAATTTAAATCTACAATAAGTTACTGGCAAACAGCTGCCAGTAATACTGTAATTTCTACAGATTTTTTTAACAGTGTAGACATGCAATTAATAATTGATTTGAGTTAAAAATATATTTTATGTCATTAAGTGACTGCTAGCTAGAACAGTCTAGAAAATTCAATAATACTGCCTAAAGGCCCGTTTTCACCGAGCACAATAACAATAAAGATCACTATAAAGATAGAGTTTAAATAGTTTTTAATCTTAATGAATAGCATTAGAGTCCACACCACAACGATAATGATAAAGGACAGAAAAATGATATTGTTGGAACATTTTTTTTTCCAGCTAATGAGCGATATAAACATTGACAGCAAATCAGAATCTGTCCTGTTCTCACGAGCTCGATCCGTGTGCACTGAGAATAAACAGATGATATCGTTCTCCGGTGTGGACGCTAATATGGTTATCTTTATAGTTATCTTTATCATGCTTGCTTGGTATTAAAGGGCCTTAAATGTCTCTATATAAATATATTAGACCACAGAATCGAATCAATTATTCCAGAAAATATATAGAGATGTAAATATGCGAAGCAATACAACATTAAATATGTATTAATTTATTCTATTAGTTAATAGAATTGAATGTATAAATGTTTTTGTATTAGTGACTATTCTAAAGCTTGTGAACTGGGTTCCAGCAGAGCTGCTTTGAGCAAAGCTTTAAGTCAGGCTGAAAACATTACTGAGATGTTTTGTTTCTTTTTGACGTGTGTTTAAATGAGGCCTGTTATTTAAGCTGCAGTCATTTCATGGCAGCCCACTTAATTGAATGAGCCGTGCCTCCGCTGGGCCCCATTTAAATGAGCCTGTCTCTTTCGGTATTATCTGATAAATTCACATTAACACTCCTGGACTTAGTTTCAACTCAGAATCTCTGAATGACGAGCTCTCTGATGCTAATGCCCCTAAACAATGTTGTGCAAGCCTGACATAGCAATGCAACTGATATGGCTAATACTGCGAAACAGATTGCGGTCACAAATCGCTAATCCACTGGCATCCACTCTCCGGAGCCCCGATGTGACTTAGCTCATTATAGGGGCCGTCTCTGGGGAAACAGAGGGGGAGAGGACAAGACCGCTGGAGAGGGGTCTAGTGCCATCCGGGCACGGTGTGAGAAAGGACAGGATTAGACGTGTAGAACAATTAAACTTGACTTTCTCGAGAACCTTAGGCATGTTTGATATTTGTAAAAAATGCCTCAGGCATATTTGTTTGGTGAAAAATGGCCTAATAAGCCAACATTTGCTGATGATGGTGGCCCGTGACTGCTGTCGCATGCATCGGGTTTGGTTGAAATATGACTGACGTTGTAATTATCAGGGTTGAAAAAAGCTTAGCTTGCCTGTGTTTGTGCTCAGGGCTCGGCTCCCTACTGGGCTCTAACTGCAGATGGAGAATATAAACATTAATTGATGCCACACTGTAATTCTACCAAGAATTTCTGACAGACTTTTCTGGCACCCTGTGAAGGCACTAGCATTCTGCCGCATTCATGCATTGATAATCAAAAGTGTGCAATGTTTAGTGCTCAATTATAGAGGATGCTGGCTACTTCTGCAAACACACTAAGCCGAGAGTGTGACGTTCATCCGAAGCACAAAGACAGGACGACCAGAGCCGAAACTTGCTCACGCTCCAGCAGTCAGCACTGCATTCCCATTTCACCTGTATTATTTATTCATCATTTTGAGTTATTTGGGTCCAAAAACGAATTTAACATTAACCAGCGATGTCAGCGTATGTAGATTAGTTCTTATTTTATTTTCTTGGTCTCTCAGTGGCTTTATCAGGTATTGTGGCAACACTATTTCGCAGTATATAAAAGTAGCTGTTATCCTTAAAAAAATGCTGAAAATGACAGTTAACATATGATGCCGGCCAATTTTATCTGCTTAGCACACGACCAGAGACAAAATGACAGAGCAAGTCTTATTGCAATGCAACTTTTGAAGTTCCAAATTGAATTGTAAGGCAGCCAACAAGCTCACAATGGCAGTTTTGAGCATGTGAAAACCCAAGACTGGCCAAACATAGCTGTCAGCACAGTCAGGTACTGACTTACCTCTTAATCATAATAAAGCTGCCATTCCATTTATGCACTTTGCTCTTGCAGTGAATTGTACAGAGTTTCACATATGTGTTAAGTTTGCTCCTTTGTTAAAGACATAACCAGGAATGCAAGGCAGGCCTATGTGTGATATCCACATAATATAATAACAACAATCAGACAGTTATGATGATTGCTGACTCTGAGTCTCATGCACACCCATATAAGTGTAAGACCATTTTCATGCAGAATTACTGACGTATTTATGTTTGTATGTGTGTTTTATAAATGCTTTTACATTCAATTATACAAATTAAATGATTGAAATTGAATGAAAGTATTTAATGTCATTTTTTTTCTGAATATTGTGTCATGTCATTTATAATACAGACTATGTTCACACAGCAGCAGAATAGAGTTATCAATCCTTTTTTTGATGCATTAATATGTTTGTGTTGATTTCAGTTATTTACGGGATTGACATCCACATTCTATAACCAAATTCATAAACAAATTCTCAGGACTAACAGCTGCATTTATACGTGAGGAATAATTGATGATGGGCCGCTGAATTATTAGAAAAATAATTCACACCCGAGTTTGGCTGATGCGGCAAAGTGTTAAGTGTTAAGGCCCGGAGTCAATTATTCCACTTATACTGTGGTCACCATACTTCACGTCATTGATCAGATTATATATTTTTGGTGCTATTGTGAGTAGGATTATTCCTTCCGCATCTCATCTAACACCTCTGTTGTTAATTCCAAGATGTCATTTTAGACCTAGTAAAGGAGGCTTGAGCCATTTATAGCAGACTAATGCAGTTAATAATTAAGTTACGAGTGTGTGTGTGTGTGTGTGAGAGAGTGATTGAGAGTTATTTGCTTTATTTGACATTATTCATTATAATTACAATGTTAATATTACAAATACTGTCTGCTGGTGTTATTTTAATTGTATTCAATTTATCTATTTAATTTCTCATAATTATTACACGTCTATTGTCTCTTTTTCACTTTGATGGTGTAATAATATTCTGTATTTTATTCAAATGTCATGCCAATAAAGCAGCTTGAACATGAACTTGAGAGAGAGAGTGAGAGAGAGAAAGAGAGCGTAATCAGAGCATGTTACCTGAGTCTGTGCATTTCTCAGAAGTGTTCGGCTAATTATTATTAACAATGTGATCAATAGGCTATTCTATTAATTAAAACCAAGTGTAAATCTCATCAGTTTATTGTTTTTAAGCTTTTTATGTTTGTTCCAAAGTAATAACTTAAAGTAGTAACAATTAAAACAATACATGCAATAAAAATGTATTTAAGCAGGTATATATTTTATTTATGAACTGATGTCATCAGAGCTCGGTAAACACTGGTCACAGACATGGAGATGTACAGTACCTTTGATTTCAATGAGCTGATTGCTCACTAAAACAGAAAAAAAAATTTTTAGGCCATTTGAAGTTTGATTTTGACATGACAATGGTGACATATAAGTGTGTTAGTACTTACAGTAGTCTTCACATTAACACATTTATATCATCCATTCAGACTGATTCATGAACATGAAGTGCGTACGAATAACCTGCCATATCCAATCTATCGCGCTGGAGGCATTGCCTTCTCTCATCTCATGTGACTTCCCCTATTCATTCTCAGTTACCCCCCATCAAACTCACAGCACTCTGTGAAAGCTATAGGGCTCAAGTAAGGCAAGAAAGGCACAGACTCCCACTGTAACTTTACCTGATTGCATTGCAGTATATGATGTGTGTGTGTGTATATATACACACATTACATTTACATTTGCATTGTTTTATTTTTGTATAATGATTTTTTTATATACATAAACACACATATATATTGTTGTCATCTCTGCCTAGTGATTGACTTTTAAGGTAATACAGTTTACCTTTTAACTGAAAAGTTCAATGGCATTGCTCAGTACGGAGGTAGTAGTGTTGCTGTTATTAAAGCAGATAAACTTTACATGTCGCTATTAGTAAAGACCTTGCTGCCAAACACTGTTGAGAAACATACAATCTCTCTCTGTCTTTCTCACTAATAACAGAATCCCACACACCTGTTGTGAATCCATATGCACCTTATTTATATCGGCTTTCAGCTGTGTTTCGTTTTTTTCTGCCTCTTACAGTTTCGCTTGTTGTGCATATATTGAATGTCTGAAAGAACAAAAAAAATTGTTTAATGGCCTTACAAAATCAGTTCTTGAACTCAAGGACAGTTAATTTGTTGATAGAATGAATCGCTGTTATAGAGAAGAGATATTCAGACATGAGAGGCAAATAAAGAAATGGATAAAGCCAGTCAGATGCTGCGGCCTTGTTGTAGCTTTTGCTATGTAAGTGCTATCCAGGGAGAACGGTGATAAAAAAGCACATGCACCCTGGTCTGAAGGGATTTAAAGAGCTTTTAGTATGTGTGTGTTGGTCTGGTGAAAATATCAAAAGGCTTTTAATGCATTTGGCTATTTCGCTCGAGATACAGCTTTTACTTTCTTTCTCATGCTCACACCCTCTCTCTATTCCCATTCTCTCTTTTGCAATCTTTCTTTCTCACCCTTTCCTGCTTAACTTGGGGTTTTAGTGGTGGCACTGACCAAGGTCAAACATGTTAGGATGTGTATGGGTGCAGCATACAAAAGCATCTATATATATTTCTAACACTGACCTCTTTTCAACAGAGATGCATAAATCAGAAGACCGTAGCGGCACTAGTCGGTGAAAGAATACTTTGATTATATAAATCACTGTGATACAGCCATATCTCATGTCTCCTTATGTGATATTGCTCATATTCGCAAAATCAAAAATGTAATAAAACATGCAGTGTGTGTATATATATGTATGTTATGTATGTTATTTTCAAAAACAAATAAATTTTTTATTTGCAAAAATATTTTATTATAATTTAATTATATTTATGTTTTTATTGTGTTTTACTGTGTTAGTTAGTTTATGTCAGTTTTAAAAAGGTCTAAGTTAGCATCTAAGATGTTCATTGTGGCCTGTTTTGAGTAAAAGCAAAGCAGCAACTTGCTGTGCGTGCATGTCTCTTTAAATGGAAATGAGCCACTGCTTTTCAGAACAGGGCTGTGTTAACTGTCTATACCTCAGATACATCTGTTTAGCTTTGACTTTGAGTGTTTAGCTTTGAGTTTTGTCATTTCCGAACTCATACATTTTACAGCCATTTCAGTTTATACTACTGATTATACTACATTTTTCAGAGCACATACATGAATCAAACTCACAGGAAATATCTGTCACGTGGCATGTGAGTAATTAACAATCTTCTCTTTCGTGTCTTTTTGCACTTAACCCGTCAAATACACCCAAGTTTATGCTAAAAACAAGTGTTACAACAAACACAGTTACAAAAACACTGTTGTTTATGTCTGTGAAGGTGAACAGCTAGGAAATAAGTCACATGTTTATATTAGTTCTGCATATTAAATTGTTTAAAAAAAAGAACATATGTTAGGGACAGGTACAGTGACATCATATTTATAGATCTTAACTCAAAAATAATTGCTGTAATATGTAGTATGAGCCAGAGTTTCTATTTTTGGTGTACTGTTTTGCTAACAGTATTGCAGAGTAATATTTTATTCCCACGTTACCATGTGTAAATGTTTAAGTGGAAGGTAAATGTGTGCTTAGGTTAAAGGTGCTTTAGCGTGCAGCTGATTTAAACCGAAGCGTCAGCACGAGCTCTCAGGGGCTTCCTGCAGCTCCTAGCGTTGAATGTGAAAGTGTGTCTATTCTCCCATTAGGAGTGCTAATGTGTTTTAGCGTTAACGCGCAAGAGCGAGGCTTACCACAGAGCTCTCCCTGCAAGAGTGAGACGAGAGGGAGGCAAGAGCAGGAGAGGAAAAAGATTAAGACACTATGAAACTTTTGAGGAGATGATGAGAAACTCATAGCAAATGAGCAGAGCGAGATTTGACAGTAAGAATTAATGCGAGATAGACGAACAGCAAAAATAGTACACTAGAGCCCTGTTGTTATCCGCTCGTATCCTTTCTGCTTTCTCTGAATTGGCTGCAGTTGAATTTCTTCTGCTTAGCTATATTTACAGTCATAATGGCTGCAAATAGAGGCTTTTTAGATGTTGGCACCTCGGCATCTACTCGGGGAGAGGGGGGAAAAAAGGGAGAAACTGCAAATTAGATTCGGCTCATCACCACAGCAACACTGACAGTAGGTAGATTTGGTGTTCCAGGACAAAAGGAAAGTGGCTTGTTAGATTTAATTGAAGAGAGCAGGGCTAATGGAACCTCTTGGAGTACTGCAGGACTTCATTGAGAATCGCAGTCAGGTGAGGGATGCAGAAACTCATCCACGCTACTGTCTCCTGCTTTATGAGTCAGTGTGTGCAGCGAGTGAATGAACGCCGATGTAGCAATATGCTGCTGCATTCATTACGGATTTGGAGTTGTTTTTATTCCAGTCCTCATGAAAGCAGAGCGGATGATAGAGCGGCTCAGCGCTGGCACATGAACATGGCACCAGCACAATATGAGCAAATCAAAAGTTGTCTGTTTGCATGTAGCTGGTATTTCGGGATGTCTAGGCTCATGGAGAACATCGGTAGGGTCCAAGAAGTAAGGAAAATCTCAATTTTCTCCATAGAGAGACAGGTTTTTAGCAATAATGTATGAATCCTTCAAGACAGACATTTAACATGCTTTGAGATTTAAACAAGTTTGTTTCTGCAGATCCCAAAACAGGGATTTTTTTTTTTAAATCATAATTTTAAATAAAGATATTTGAAATATACAGTACTTAAATTATTGCATAGGATATATATATATATATATATATATATATATATATATAACTTAGTTATAACTGAACTACAACTATAAAAATGTGTTACTGTTCCAAAAGGCTTTTCATCATTTCAGCAACACCAGTAGGTAGAAGACAACAATAAAAGCTATAAAAATGTTTAAAAAAAGTTGTCCGACTTACGCCCTTGCTTCTTTTTAAGGCATTGGAAAGTCAGATACGAGCTAAATGGGGTTCCCTGTCAGACTGGAAGAGGCTTGTTTATGAGTTTGAAACTCTAGATCCAGCTGTTATGGACTATCTGGCTATCTGTAAACACAATAGGATAATATCTTCTCAAGTGCTAGAAAAGGTTTGTTGTGTTTCCTGTCTTCCTTTACGTGTCGCCCACACACTAAACATTATTCTGGTCTCTGTTCAGTCTTTGAAAACCAAGCCACTTTCACAGAATTTGTGACCTCTGCAGAAGCTACGTGGATAATGGGAAAAAAAGTGTGCTATTTACTACAAATTTACTGTATTATCAATATTGTGGAGTAATTTTTTCTGATCAATATAACTTTAACACCCATCCCTACCCACAATAAACACGCTGAAAAAGATAAACAGGCCTACGTGCTTAAAGAATGACTTTGTTTCAGCAGTAAATTATGAAGAAAAAGTACATGTATTGAATGTCACTATTTGCACAACAAGGCGACTGCTTCCATTGTGACAGTAAAAAGCAGTGAAGTAAATCACTTGTTTACTAAAAATAGGTTTGGATTACTATAATAGATCTTTTTTTATTTATCTGTATGAACTAATAGCTAATACCAGAATCCTAATGTCTCTTTTTCGTCCTTTTTCTCAGGCTGCCACTCCGTCGCCATGACGACCGAGGAGTGTCCCGTGCCGCTTGGCGTGAGCCAGGTGGGGGCGGGGCTCTGCGAGGACTTCGGCCCCTCTCAGGGCGATGACATCATTGAGGAGGTGGGGCCGTGCGATGATGCGGGCAGTGACCTCAGCACTTTGGTCGTGCCATTTCCCGAGCTGGCGCCAGTGGTTTTCTTCTGCCTCAAGCAGACCACCTGCCCGCGCAACTGGTGCATTCGCATGGTGTCGAGCCCATATCCTTTAATAGCCGGAGCTCTGGGGTCGTGAGTAGAGTGTGGCTATGGCTTGAATTGGAGGAAAGGTGGTATCTAATTGACACAATAGCCAGTTGACTTCCTACTGCTGTGTAGTCAGCAAGGCAGTGATTAAGTGCTGTGAGATCGCAGTGACAAGCTGATCTAAACACATTGCGAGTGACAGCTTGGCGTTGCGCATGTCGTTGATGAGCGACGAGATTTTTGCGAGTTGTCGCCAGTGACATTGAATAATAATGTTAACATGTGAAAACGCAACTGGAACGTCAAGACACATAGAGTATGAATGTGTGCAGTTAAATAATGAATTATGACGGTAAAACATTTATGAACCACTTGAATTACATAGGTAAGGGTTTAAAGTGCATCGATAATGCCTCCTTGGCACGCTTTGCAAAGCAGGACTGAGTTTTCTCTGTCGTTTGAAGTTCGCAAGTTGATTTTTCTTCCCTTTTTGTGAATTTCTGCCAGCTAGCCGTGGCTGCCTTGGGGACTCAGACTCCTTTGGAAAGTGTCTTAAATCGAATTTCACGTCTCTGCGTTGGTTTGGCTGACACTCTCATTTGGCTGGGCTCAGTAAAAAAGTATTTTATACACGATGGGCACAGGTCTTCTTCGGCCCACAGAGGCCCGAGTCTCCCATTGCTTGAACAGCCACAGGGCGCTAATCAGCATCCGCTCGCTGTTACTGCAAAGTTCGAACACTGTTGTCTCCAGCTGCTAGCCAGGCTAGTGAAATCTGCAAACAGAGGCACTTTCTGAGAAGGCATTAGCGCTCACACATCTCTACACAGCATGCCAAATTTATTTCAATGCCTTAATGGGATGTCTCCGTAACGTGTTATGATTTTATTACATGTAGGTAGTAAGGGAGGGGGAGAGAGAAGGACGAAGCAATCCTTAGATGACTTTATTAATGGTCAGAAGTGTGCTGAGATTAATTTTACATGCTTTAAAGAACAGAGTAGATTCGAAGCGTGAATATACGATGCTGAGGCAGAAACACATTTCACACTTCTGGGAAACCAGGGGCTTATTGATATCGTATGGTTTACATTTCAGAAATATTGAAATTAAAGTGGAATACTCTTTATCAAGCCCAAGGGGCAATTTGCTAATTATTTAGTAATAAGAGAGATTAGATAAGGGAGGAAAGAGAGGAAATTATCTCCCCCCTCCTTTTCCTGCATATTTAATATGCTGGCAAAATGAATCATTATCTTTTTAATAGTTTTTGCACATTGTTGCCCTTGTCAAAACACTTTAATTGGTGATTTTGTGTTTTAGATATGAAGTCCCAGAGTGTTTGCTGTCACTTTGTTTGCATTTAAGTGTACCTGCAGGGCTTCTTACAGTCAATTACATGTTGTTTTACATTTGGTGTGCTTAGTGAAATGTATAGAAGAATTGAACTCTTTAACATTGGATTTTTGTGAATGTGAAGATTTACCGCTAATCAAAGAACCAGCGTTACTGATGAGATGCGCATGAATATATCATTCGATAACCCCCCGGAGGAATGTAGGTCAGTTTTACGATGCAGTACTTGCGGATATATCTGATTTACGGAGCTTCAAAATAATAGCCGCTATCCACTCACATTACCCCAGCTTGGAAGAGGCAGGATACATTTGTCTGACTGTGTTCGTCTGAAAGAAGAAAGTCATATACACCTTGGATGACTTAGGGGTGAGTAAAATATGCCGTAATTTTAATTTTTGGGTGAACTATTTCTTTAGTATTTTAAAGTTGAGTATATAAATTGAATGCATCCGTTATGAACAGCAGTATTCATTTATTTAAAAAAATGACTCACCCTAGACTTTTGAATGGGGATTGTTTTTTTTGTTTAGTGTAGTTGCAAATTAAGTTATAAATGTAAGAAAAGATTTTGCAATAAGTTAATTTTTTTTCACAAGTGTAACTTATTTTTGGCAAATTTTTAACTTGAACTGCGTATTTTTGTACAAATTTTCAGTGAATCGCTTGTTTTAAATTTAGGTCTGTTCTTCATACAAAGCAATTTGCATGTCCTGTATAACAAACAATAAAACACACGAGTCAAATTGTCCAGTTTTGCAGAGCTTTCATAATGATTTCTAGTCATTTTTTGCAGCTTAGATGCTATGATTACGAAATTATAATTGGATGGAAAAATTTCTCCTTTTGTGTTTTACAAAAAACAGTATCATGCCATACTAAAAAATTATTAATTTGTCCAAATGACATTATTTTATTTTATTTTCAGAATTTCAGTGGAAAAGACGATTAATCATCCCTTGGCCTGAAACTGTCCATTTTGCAAATGGTTACAAGTGTGTGTCTGTGTATGCATTAACAAAATAACATTTGTCAGTGTTAGACCAATCGTTTTTGTCAATTCTGTCTGGAGAGTCCCATGAGTCTGGAACAAAACATTCAGCCACCTTTACCTTCAATTGGCTCATTGCAATGCCCCCTAGACATCAGTCCCCTCCCGCAGCACACCAAGTATGACAACGCCCGTCATCACAGTGCCCCAATGGAATAATGATATTCCAAACCTTTGACTCCCAATACAAGAGGGAAAATTAAAATCTGTCAACACTTCCGAAACCATTTAGTATCGGTTTTCAATCCATATCCTCGTTCCTTCTTTCAGTCTTCCTCATTTGGAGTCCTTTGTCAATAAAATCACTGGATTTTTTTTTTATCTTTGTTCTTTATACAAAAGGTCTTTGCTGTAGATGGTTGGATAGGATGATGAAATAATTGCTATTCTTAGTGTTAATATGTAGTATTTGAACAGTGGCTTGATTGCTGCAGGAGGTCTCTCTTTGGATTGCCAAGAGCCTTGATTTCTCTCTCTCTCTGTAATAAAGGTGTAGCTAATAGACCTCAATCCCTCCTCACACATCACTTTGTCTGTGCCAGACTGTCTAATTCAGCCCCTGTGTGTCCTGAAGGGGGTTCGGGAACACAAGGTTAATACTAATCTCCAGTCCTGACCGGTCTGTGTTGCTATGACAGCTCATCACACAGGCAAGACTGATGCTCGCTCACCTTCTCAACCTGCCTCTGCCTGCATCTCTTGTGTTTCTGAATCCTCTTTTAACTCTTTCTCTCTCCCCATAGGCTTTTTCAAAGGCTGACGGATCTTAAAGGGATAGTACATGGCAATAATGAGCATTCTGTCTTTATTTAGCCTTTTGATGTTTCAAACGTGTTCAGAAATAGAAATTGCTATATAACTGCATGACCAAAGGCTGTGTGCCAAAAATAGAACTAAAATTGCTCTATTTGACTATATTTTAAGTTTTTTCTTTTTTTTCTTAAGATCATACAGCATAATGGTTGGGATCCAAAATGTAGGTCATTATTTACTTAAACACTACAGTTAACAAGTTTGAGGTTGGTAAGAAGTTTAAGTTTTTAAAAGTGTGCATTTTTAGCAAAATATAGTAAAACCCATTATATTGTGAAATTATAAGCCCATAAAATTGTGAATTTAGAAAGAACTGCTTTATTTTTAAATATATTTTAAAATATTATTTATTAATGAGATGCTGCTCAAGTAGCATTTCTAATTACTGTGATGTGATATATATATACTACCGTTCAAAAATTTGGGGTCAGCAAGATATCTAATGTTTTTTAAAGATGTTTTTTATGCTCATCAAGGCTGCATTTATTAGATTAAAAATACAGAAAAACGGTAATATTGTGAAATATTATTTCAATTTAAAATAACTGTTTTCTGTGTGAATATATTTTAAAATGTAATTTATCCCTGTGATACAAAGCATCATTACTCCAGTCTTCAGTGTCACATGATCCTTTCAGAAATCATTCTAATATGCAGATTT
>JAUCMU010000063.1:6489593-6512800 GCA_032275025.1 Enteromius treurensis
AGAAAACTCACAACACCTGGGGAGACAATTACACACTAAGGACCTGGGCGGGGTTACACATGACAGGAGCACATGAGGGAAACAATTGTGAAAATAAAACACAGCACATGGACTTGACATGAAAACATACACAATAGTCACATGTAGCGCGGCTCTGGCAGCTCGTGAACGTGGAGCGGATCTGCTTCAGGAGGCTCAGGCCACAGTAACTCCTCCTCCGACTCCGCTTCCGGAGGCTCAGGCCACTGCAGGTCATTCCTTGTCCCACCCATCCCCATCGTAACCCAGGCATTGCTGCCCCCCCAAAAAAAATTCCTGGGAGGGCCTCCCGCCAGAGTTGGGCCCGGGTTAGCGGATGGTTCAGGAGAGGATAGGGCTATCAAAACGGGAACTGGACATGAACACGGGCCCTCAATCCGTGAAACGGGGCTACCACCCGTACTATGCGGACTAGGCACCGCAAGGACATCAAACGGCTCTCCTGGCCATGAAACCGAAACTGTAACTGGACATGAACACGGTTCCTCAAGCCGTGAAACGGGGCTACCACCCGTATAATGCGGACTATGCACCGCAAGGATTTCACTCAGCTCTCCCAGCAGTGATACTGAAACTGGAACCGTAACCGGACATGAACACGGATCCTCAAGCCGTGAAACGGGGCTTTCACCCGTGTTTTGCAGACTAAGCACCGCAAGGATTTCAACTGGCTCTCCTGGCCGTGAAAGTGGACCGAAGCCCGTAGAGATGTGCGCATTCGTGTAATCATAAACAGTCTTGTGCGTGTGTGACGTGGTGGCAACGGGATCCGTCCGAAAACCCGATCGTGATTTATACGTTGCTAGCGTTAAAAACAACGCCGACCTCCACGGCATCCAGCGATATCCGGAATCTTGGAATCCTGCAGAAATGCAGCAATGTCCTTAAAAAACTGGATTATCTCCACATCGCACAACGTAGACTGTTCGGCAAGTTCATAAAACTCGTGAATGTAATCCACAAACGTGGGTCCCGGGCGGATCAGCTCTACGAGCTGGGACACAAACGCCATCTCTTTTGTGATCCGACGTTCTGTAACGTTTAGCCTCCTCGGCTGTCTGGACTGCTGCGAGCAATGTCGTGATCCCGCTTCATCAGCGGACAGAGGCACGGCAAGCAAGCAATGTATTATATATATTATATAGATGATTATTATTACAAACAGTAATTAAATACTCAAAATAGATTCAGTAAATACATCACATTTTCTTATATATATATATATATATATATAAAATCAAAATATTTATTAATTAAAATCTAAATATATATTTAAATGAAGGCATGCTTTCCACACATATATATATATATATATATATGTTTGTGTGGAAAGCATGTAATACATGTATGCATGTGTGTTTATATATATATACACACACATACACACACACACGCATACATATTTGTCTTTACCCACACACAAACTTATCCCAAAGACCCTCTTATACTATAGACTTCAATCATTTTAGAACTTATGATTATAAACTCACAACCAAAATGTTTGAGCTCATTTCAGGGTAGGTAAAGCAACACACGAGCAAAAATAATTCTACCTGATAGGGAGTATTATGCAACAGGCCTCAGTAATTACAGTGCATATAACCGCATAAATCAAATGTCATTTCTAAAAGAAATTGCATCAATTCAACAAATAATTACGCACAACAACAAAAATGCACACACTAGCTCTAATTAACTGTTAGATGGGATAAAATATGTTTAAATGAACATGGATATGGATGCTTTCTGTACAGATCTCAGATGTAAATCTTATATAACGTATAACTTATTAGCTCAATTCTACCATGAAACCTGATTACCAAGTGATGTTCCCAGAAATCTCTGCCCAATATCAAGTCAAATTTCATCACACCATCACATACAGTCTTTAAAGAAAATGTATCATTGCAAGTATAATTTCTGCAAAAATGACTGTAGTTTTAACTGAATAACTAATGTGCTGTGGAGTGTCAGAGCTGTGGTTGAGTGGTAGAGAGCACATATGTGGATGTAGAGTATGTACAGTAAGGAATAATTGACGAAGCACTGCTGAATTATTGAAAATGAAGGTACACCTACAGTATAGTGTTCATGCTCTTTCAGCATGCACATTTCCACCTACAGCCAGGTTACACACTATGCACAGGGTCATATATTGTGCATTTTGTCCATAAAAAAATAAAATCAAATAACACATTAAAATAAAATATTTTTATTCCTTTACAGTTTTTCTGAGTTGCTAAAACACATTTCCTAAAATCTCATCTCTTTGTCTCCAAACACTAAACACAAACTCTAAAGTTCAAACTACAGTCACAAAACCTTCGACTTCTGTTGCAAAACCAAATATTTGACCCACAACTATTTTAACTTTACTCAAAATCAAGCACTACTGTCAAAAACCACACAAAGCCAGCCAATGTGCAAACACAACTTAGCAACGATTACACACTGCATAAATAAATGCAAGACACTTTAAGATAGTGGGAAAATAATATTTATTTATTTGTTTATTCTTGTACTCACAAGAACTGCAGCAAAGAAAGTTTTATTTAAAAAAAAAATATATATATATATATATATATATATATGCATTCACTCTCTTTATCTCTCACAGTTTCGCTCAAATTTTACCTGGTAAACTTGTTTCATCCTTATGTTGTTGCGTTGCAGACATTGTCAATTCTTAACAGACTCGCAATATTTATTCCCTCAAAATGTATGTTGTCTTTTATAATCCGCTGCTGTATTTCACGTAGTCGAATTGCATTATTTTGAAGGACCATCTCCACAATAGAGTAAGTGTCTGCTGGTGTTGTGAGAACATGCGTGTTCTTCCATCCTCATGTGGCCGTCTTTCAATTCTAAAAAAAACCCATTTAGTATATCTTATGAGATCTTATTATTGGTCTTAGTCCTTGCCCACCAGCTCTTCCCTTTCCCCTTCCCCTTCCTCTGTATTGCTCCATTGTTGGATCCCCTCATGCCATTTACATTTGACTAAGCGTATATACTGTTTACAAATTGGGTTCACTGAACACATGGACACATGTGTTTTCAATTTTGAGTGGTAGTGTGTTAATGATGAAAACAGTGTGTTAGTTGTGTTTAACTTCTGTATCCTGTGTTCACCATTCTGGGTAAATGTGATTTGTGTTTGAGAATGTGTTTAGAGTTGTGGTAAATGGGAGATTCAGAGTTACAAATTGTGTCCTAACCAGATGAATAGTGTTTAAGATTTTGACAACTGTGGGATTGATTTGATGAAAGGGTTTTGGTAGTTGACAGTTTAGTTTTTACAATGGGATTTAGTGTTTTAGCAACTCAGAAAACTGTCCTTTTGAACTTTTTAATTTATTTTTAATTTATTTATTTATTTTACTTTTTTATTATTTTTAAGCCCCCTTTATGCAATTGACAGAATCGGAATCGCTCTAAAATTTGCTTTGTATCGGCCAAAAAAAAGCATGCCTACTTTTTATTCATCACCAAAAAATTATCACAGTTTCCACAAAAATCCTTTTTAACATTGATAATAATCAGAAGTGTTGCCTAAGCAGAAAATCAGAGTATCAGAATGATTTCTGAATAAACGTGTGACACTGAAGACTGTAGAAATTCAACATTGCTGTTTCTGCTATTTATACTAATTGCAAGTGGCAATTATCTAGTAGTATTTAAGTACATTGTACACACTCTTGATGGGGCAATAAAGCCCTCCCTACACCTACCCTAACCCTGCCCAATACTCTATGTTTAAACTTTTTGATTACTTCTTTTTTCTTTTTTTTTTTTTTGAAAACAAATGCTTTTATGGTGTGATTCGAAATTTAAAAAGGGAGAAAGAAATCGTCAAAAGGTGTACTCGAACCCTGGTTAATTGCGTCAAAATAAGACCACCACTCTTTTTACCTTCTGCACCCATGGAGCTGATGTTAAATGAATATATTTTGTAATGATGACTAGCCCAATCACACGCTGGTGGGCGGAGTTAGTGTAAATAGCTGCTACCAATAAAGCGGCCAGTTTGCACTTATTGCAAATAGACACTCATATTTTAATAAAACGTTCAAATATATTAACATCGAAAACAGTCATATTAAATTATAATAAGATCAGAAAACAATACAATAGGAAACAATAGAAGTCAACTGAAAGTATCTACTGTGATAGACAAACAACTGTGTGTGTTTGTTCTCTCGCTTAGGATTTCTTGTTTCTGGGCTGTACTATCTGATGAGCTGTCAGATTGTGTAACCACATGTGACAGTGATGTTTTAAACGGCTACAAAAAAGCCCCGAAAGAAAACAGGGTGTCTAGTGATAGCGAACAATTGAATGCAAAAGCAACAGTTTTAGATAGATCAAACCTCTGGTGAATCAGACAGCAGGTGCTCTAATGGGACGATGGGGCTGAACTCTTCCCGGATAGCGTTGTGTGAAATGATGGCTCCTTGTGGAGATAGCCTTGGCCCTGAGTCACCGACTGACTTAGTGTGACAAAAGCGTCTTGTCAAAATGTCACACCTTTGCCTCCAGACTGCTGCTGTCCCCCAGGCTCAGACTTCAGCTTGTCCGCTGTCATCCATTCTGACACGGGACCTGGATTTGCTCTTAATGTTGCAGCCCTGCAAACAACTTCAGCCAATAGAGAGGAGTCAGGAACAGCGGGAAGCGGAGAGAGACTCGTGTTTGAGCTTTCAGATTGTACACAAGAACAGATGGAAGGAGGGGACAGAGTAAAGAATTTGTTATTGTCAAGCTCTTTGTCAAGCTTTTGGTGGCTCCATTGTAATGAACAATGTAAAAATCAACATTTACTCAATGCTTTTGTCTCGATGCGTATGAAGTCTAAGCAACAATTAGTGATTAGCAATAATGACAGACCTGTTTCAACATCATACAGTAGCTCTTTTCCAAGACCTAGTGTGCTACAACAACGGCTACGAACTGACTTTTAAGACATCATCACATTGGCAGCAACTCGTACACACTGTAGCATAACTTCAGTAATTGATTTTAAAAGGAAAATTCATCAATTCTTTTGTTTTTCTAATTGTATGTTATTGCTCTTATTTGTAATTGATTTTTCTGTAAATATGTTTATTTATTTCTAATAAATCTAAATGATTTCTGATCATTTTGTTTACTTAAACCAGTCCCTATTTCTTTCCTTTATATCTGCTTCCGTCCAATCAGGATCTGAGGGAAAGAAGTCCTCGTCATACATTTTATTTCCTTTTTCGATACTCCTTTGCACTTTAATAAAGTTTGATTTAGCATGTTGCTAAGCTAACAATATGATATTGTGAGCATAAAACAGAAATAGGTAAATATTTATGCGTATTTTCACTATTAATAATCAGCATTGGCCAACACGCAGTGTAAGCTAGTGTTTTTTCTTGATGCCTCACCAGAGACATTAACCAGCATTTGGTTCAAGTATGCTGCATGCTTATTGGCTTACTGACGCTGATGAGATTATGATTACATACCGAACAAGAAGACATTTTTCAATACACATTCGTATTCCCTTGACAGGCTGTATCATGTAAAAATACATGATTAAAGGGTTAGTTCTCCAGAAAATGATGTCATTAATTACTCACCCTCATGTCGTTCCAAACCCGTAAGACCTTTGTTCATCTTCAGAAGACAAATTAAAATATTTTTGATGACATCAGAGAGCTATCTGACCCTCCACTGACAGCAATACAACTGAAATTATCCCAGAAATGTGCTAAAACACTGGTAAAACAGTCCATGTGACAGCAGTGGATCAACTTTTTTTTTGCGCAATGAAACAAAAATAACATAATTTAACTCCATTCTTCTCTTCTGACTCGCCATTTTAGAGAGAAAGCCACGGGAGAAGAATGGTAGTATTCTCCAAAACTAAAAGTTGATCCACTGATGTCACATGGACTGTTTTACTACAATCTTTTCAATTGTATTGCTGTCTGTGAAGGGCCTGATGGCTTAATTTGTGTTCAGAAGATGAACGAAGGTCTTACGGCAAGGCTGGGCGTCTTTGGTCGTGGAGGGTCGGTGTCCTGCAGAGGTTAGCTCCAACCCTGATCAAACACCCCTGAAGAAGCTAACTAATTGCTGCGTTCGAAATCGCATACTGCTTAAATTGGTAGTACATTTAAAATCGAACGTACTACCCGACCGTTAAAACAGTATGTTGTATATAGTATGAATGTGGTTAGTATGAATGGAATTTGGACGTGCTACATCCGCCATATTGATGTTGTCACGTGTCATGCGTCGTCACAACAGCAGACAATTTGAACTTCAATAAGTCATCCGTTTTTTTAAATTGTTTATTTGTTTTTTCTGAGGTACTTGCACTTGAAATAAGCCACGTCTCAACTTTCCGCCTTTTTTCGAATATGACGCCTCCTCTTCCGGAGCCTCATGGGATAGGAAAGCGTCCATAATACCTGTATGCCTACTATAGAATTTGGGTGGAAGCAGTAGGTCATCCGGGTACTTCTCGCCTACTGAATTTCGAATACTATAAATTCAGACGTACTACTCACCTCGCATACTGTTTTTCGCCTACTATATAGTAGGGAAGTTAACTATTTCGGACGCAGCAAATGTCTTCAAGATCGCTAGAAAGTTACAGGCAGGTGTGTTTGATTAGGGTTGGAGCTAAACTCTGCTGGACACTGGCTCCAGAACCAAAGTCTTACGGGTTTGAAATGACATCAGGGTGAATAATTAATGACGGAATATTTGAGTGAAGTAACCATTTTAAATGACAAAATTATTAAAATCATGTTGTAAAAATGTACAGAAAGTCCATCCGTTTCATGAAGAGCATTTCCCCAAGAAGAGCGCAGCCATCTTTTTTTCCCTCACTTTTTTACAATTCTTTTTTTTTTTTCTGACAGCGCTACTGTGACGCCGATGCAGGAATTAAATGCATTAGAGGTATTAACGAGCACATTAAATTAAGACTATAACTGCCGGGCTGCTGTAATGGTGGTAATGAAAGGGGTGATTGCTGAGAGCTGAATGGGCATGTAATGTTAAAAGGAGTGAGACCAACGTTCTGAGAATACAAATCCAGTTAAGAGTCAGAGTTCTCCATCACTGCACTATGTTTTACTGCACATGGTTATTTACTGCTCCCACTGTAATATTATTTTACCCTCTTGTGACAGAATGGTGGACCGCCTATCTCCCTTCTGTAATAGCAAATAATGGCAGGAGACCGGAGACATGTGATGCTTTTCATCACATTTCATCACTCTGCTTTGCGCCATGCCCCCTAAGAATTCCCCCTAAGCATGGTAAAATCACTGTAACGCATGGCCTCTCAAGACTTATTGTCTTAAGCACCTAGCACCCATTAAACAAGCAAATCAGGTACGACTATAGGGCTCATTGAATATAAATTGCATGACAGAACATAAATAATATTCATAAGCAAGCTAGGAAGTTTATACTTATAAGTGTTCCTCCCCATTTCTCAGACGACAGATATGTACTGTAGATTGTCCTCGACGAAGTTCACAGGAGGTTGGATGCACAGCGGAGGAGTTCACCGTGTGTGTGAGAGACAAAAGAAAAGGAGAGAGGAAGAGAAAGACTGAGGGATCACACTGTTGAAAGTCAGTTAGATGGTAATTAAAAAAGACAGGAACATTGGATCTCCAGCTGGGCTTGACGTGACTGGTAGAATGCTGCCATTAGTGAAGTAAGCTCTCTGCCTCCCTGCTCTCCTTACAGCCACTAAATTAGCAACAGAGATGGAGACAAAATAGGAGACGGGGGATTAAAGTAACTTATTCCAGGAGGAACACGAACGTGACAAATATTTATCGTAAGGAGGGTAATGTGGTGGATATGTGAGATGATAGCGGATAGAAGGGATGGATTCATTCCCAGAGACAGGAAAACAATGGATTGGTGTAGGAAAGATGAGAAAGGTCAAGAGAAGGAGAGATGTACGTTTATGGATTGACTTTGAGTTTCAGCCAGCGAAGCAGAACTCCGAAATAGACAGAATAGGATACAGATAAAAAACCAATGGCTTATTGAGGCTTCATTCATATCCAAGAGATATTCTGTAAAGAGTTGTTTGTTGTGCTTACTGCAGTAACCGTAAATTGACTTGAAAAGTAACCTGCAGTAAATTGTGAAATGCTACACATCTTGAAGTACAGAAGATTGTTTAGAATTATTTTAAAACATTTTTTTTTAAGTTGCTTATGCTTTAAGCAGCTCAGGTTTTTGCAACAAAGATTTTGTTAATAAAGGATTTATATGTCTTTGATTTGCTTGTTTTAATATATTGATGTTTATACATATTTTATACATATTTTATTTTTATTTTTTTTTTTAACCAAATTCTCCTCAAGGTTTATTACAGTTAAACAAGTTTTAAATATTTTAACATCTCAAATATTATTTTCATTATGTAAAATTACATTTCTAAGTAAAATTGACATGAATGAATATCACAATAGTGACTGAATTTAAAAAGCAAGAACAAACAAACCAAATTGTAAACAAACAGGGCTGAACTGATGACATGATTGTATGCATTGTAATCACAAAGTTAATGACTTTCTCTTTAGTGTCATTTTTTCCAGAGAGAATAGTGTTTCATAATTCATTAGCAAGTGTTACCTCTCTGAATAAGTTGGTGAGTAAGTAAGTACAGCATGTCCACTTCAAAACTTGAGAAACAATGGTTGTTAAAGGGACAGTAAGAGGGAAGTGGAACACTGAGGGAAGATTGTACAGATTGAGAATGGCTTGATTTCAGAAGGGGCAATTTATTCTTCTTTTAATTTAATAAACATACTGGTGGATCTTTATCATTGTAGGGTGGTTGTGTACTCACACTCCCAACACTAATTTCAGTCCAAACAGCTTGAAAAAGTGCATGTACCACCATATGACCTCTTTAATATTGAAGTATGCCATCACCAGTGGCTTTTGTTTCCTTACTGAGGCCGCCAAACACTAGTATTAGCGATTAGCATCCTCTCAGCTGTGGCACAGTAATGTTTTTATGTACTTTCCTGATCTTTGATGTTCTGGCACTCTGACCTCTTTTTCTGCATAAAGCTGGAATAATGCAGCTGCCTCAGTAAACACTTATTGTTGGGTCAAATTTTACATCTCAAGAAGCTGTCTTCATCTCATTCCTTTCATAGAGGCCGCTCTCAAATGAGCCATGCTCACATCAATCTGATGGAAAACAGAAGACAGTAGTGTTGTCTCTCATGGGCATGACATCCTTAGTAGAACATGTCAAATGAGAATCTAATTAATCTCATGGGAAATTTAAAGGTGAAGTGCATATTTTTTCGATTTTTTTATACTTCCAGTGTAATGTGGCAAGAATACTGATCTTTTGTTATGAACCTGCATCGTTTGTTATAGACATTAAATGATATCGAGAGGTGTGACCTGGTGATCCAAAAAAGTCTACTAGATGGCTGTATCTAGAGATCAGGACATCACACAGTGTTGAGTTATTTTGACTTAAACCAGTAAGAAACCACCTAGCAACCATGCAAAACACCCTCGCAATTATATACTGTGACAGTATGCGAAAAGAAAAACAACCCGAATACCTTAGCTACCACAAATCAACTCCTCGCCAGCATTGATTCTAGTTACTCTCGCCTTACCCCTTTCTTTGTCCAATAACACGTTCAAAGAGTTTCACCTGTGTAGACCAGGGATTTTCAACCAGGGGAGCAAGGCCTTAATGTAAAAAAAAGATTAAAAAAAAGCTTTACAATCAGCTAAAACAACTACAAATACATATATATATATATATTTTTTTTTTTTTTATATATTTTTTTTTTATACGCTTTTTTTTTTAATTCTCCATAGTCTTTAAATGCCTTAATACAGATAAATTGAAAAAAGACATTTGAATCTTTAAACTCCATTGGCATTTTCATAAGAAATGTATGTTTTGTAGTCATAACAAGCTCTGAAATCTTTAATTGGTAGAAAATTGTGAATAAAAACACATTATGCTTGATCTTTATGAAGTAAAACATGAACAACTGGAAAAGGGCCTTCAGAACATTCAGCTCTTGAAACTTAGAATGTTTTACTGTCATTGTACACAAAATGCAATGAAATTGCAGAGCTTCTGTGTAATCCTTATGGAATCCTGCAATTTAATTTACAGAAAATCTAAGTGTGAAGGCTTTACATATAGTTGTGCACAATGGGGTTCTTTGAAGTCAAAAAGGTTAAGAAGCACTGACCTGCACAGATCTTCATTAATGAAATGTTGCAACATGCATTATTGGGTTTCCTGCATCAGTGAGATCCGTATCAAAGCTGCTTTAAGGCAAGCCTCCATGGTTAACCTAAAAAACTAACGCTGCGGTTCACAGAAAAGGGGACCAGAGGCCTTTTGTTGAATGCTTGTCAATGGAAAATAAGCTTTTTTGTGTGCTTATCAGTTTATCAATTAATGAATCAACATCCTGGTGAATCTTCAACATCTACTAATGCCATTAAACATTTTCTTTTGTTTGGTTTATTTTTAAAATTCACACAAAAAATGCTGTTTAAGAAAGAAGTTATAGTTTTTTATAAGGTAGAATCAGGTTTACAGCACTTTCGTGGTATCCACCAACTTTATTTAACTGTTGCACAACTGTTGACATGAAGCTTACTTTAGTAGCAGAGCCTTGGACCTCGGTATTCCCTGATAATAAGACCATCTCTGACCAAATCTTAGATGCAAGTGTAACATTCGCTACCTATTGCATTGCGTGTAAATTGCCATTAAGACTGTAATCTCATTATAGTTTCATTGGGACGGTGGCTTGTTAATCAGGCTCTTTCATCCTGGCATACGAAATATAGACCAACAGATCACTGCGCCGCTGATGGGCCGTCAAGCCAGAGCAGCGTCTTCTGCATAGCCAGCTCATTAGCGGCAGCTATTCAGCTCTTCACATCCACCGCCGGTATTCACCCAAAGAGTGACAGTCCCCCGCCTTCCGCTCTGCAAATTACCATCACAAAATGCCCCAGACTCTACCTATTAATAATGCAATTAGCTCCCTTTCTCCTGCCCGCCAGCTTCTATTGTGTGGCCTTTGAGGCTCTCGGCACGTTTGTTTCTTCTCTTGTGACACCTGCACTATTTGCTCTCGCACTCCGTCAGGACTGACTCGCGACTCTGTGAACATACCGGTGTGGATGTTGAAAATAGCCTGTATATTTTTGGTGATGCTGAAAATCAGACGAATAGCCAATAAATTTGGAGCTTGACTTGAGTTTTGATTGAGTTTCATCTCATGAATGCAGTGGCGCGGGGTCTGATTATCAGTGACAGAGTCATGTTAGATGCGTTATTTATACCCCACTTGTAGTGGCATTCATTAAACCATAATGATGAGCAAATGAGCCAAGCCACGTCAAGACGAGAACAGCGTCTTCTCTATTCTTGCCTTTTCTTCATGTGGTCCTTCCTCTTCTTCGCACTTATAAATCTTTCTCTTAGTTGTCCATTCTCTATCCTCTCTCTGTCCTTTGCCTTCTTTATCTGATCACACCAAGATTTCTTTTCCATATCCTGAGAGAGCAAGAGCAGAGTTCTGTTAACAAAAATTGTCTGTCATTTAAAGAATTGATTGAAATTGATTGACCAGACTATGTTATCGATGCTGATAACCCACATATTTATTTAATTTTCCCTTATTCTGCATTCCTTATTCCTACTCCATAACTACACTTTAACAACCACCTTACTAACTATTACCCAGCAACAAGTTATGAGTTTGTTCAGGGAAAACTCTTCGTTAACAGTAAATATGTGTTCCCTATTCGGAAGTGTTTAGCCTTAATATGACAATAATAATGCTTTTGGTATTGGGCTGAATTTGAACATTTTTGCATTTGCTTGTATTAACATTAACTATAGCTATAAAAAGCTATAGTTAGCTAACTATAACTATAAAAAGTAAAACTAGGCCTACTGTACATAAGGGGATGCAATGATGTATGTGTATGTAAAATATTTAGAATAATGCAAACAACACTGGATATAAGTAGATCATGATCTCAGTCCATCAAAATGAAGGATAATGATCTGACGTGCGGAGTGAGAGCTGGAGAAAGCGAGAGACAGTGTTTGGTCCCAGGCTTGTTATGCTTTGCTGCACTCAGGTCATCTGATCCGGCTCTTTTGGACACTCTATGTAAAATGGATCATGCCTCTGAATTAGATTCATGTAAAATATGAATGAAGGTCTTGTGCTCCGGGGCTTACTGAATCACTTAACTGCCATGTCTTCCACCACCTTGCATGAAAACTATCATCCACACAGTTTTTTTTTTGTTTTTACCGTAAATTCAGTCTCTGCTGTTGTCCAGCTGTTATTTCATTACGCTAGGCAGCGAGAGAAAGAAAAGTGAGAGCTATAATTACCCTAAAGTATATCACATTCTCAAATTAGGCGGTTTTGAAAAGAGGAGAAACGGGAATTACTTCCAAATTATGCTACAGTGTTTGTTTTAATTCTAAAACTCCCCAAAAGTTTTCTGTTTGGGTTAGAGTGCTGGATAAAGTTAGTCTAGTGTGTGTAAGTGTATTAGCCATAATTGAGCATAGTTAAGGCATTGTTTAGATTGTTTAAATGATCTGGCATGTCAAGCTCAACCAGTGATGTCAGTCAGCTATTAAATCTTTGGGAATGCTGTTTGAAAACAATCATTTCTACAGTTCCATTTGGTGCCACATTTCACCTCAAAAGTGCTAAACATTCTGGAAAATATTACTCTGTTTCCTTCATTCCAATATATACTGCAGTGAGCAGGAGGCTTGCTTGCAGGAAGATCTTTCTTTATGTGTTCACATGGCTTCCCTTCATCGCTTTGTTCTCTTCTGCTCTCAGTGCCAGGAGCAAACATTGTGAAAGGAAAGGTCAAAAGTGAAGCGATGAGGGAATCGTAGAGAAATATTTGAAGACAGGGAGAAACGGAGAAAGGAGGCAGAGAGCGACAGATGGCCGGAGGGAGGCTGGTGTCGTGGTGGAGTTCTGCGTGTCGTCATGCAGAAGTCCGTTTCCTTTGTCACTTTTACTCTCTCTCTGGTTGTTTTTACCCTCTTTCCACCTGTCACTTGCTCTCAATCACTTTTCTATCCTCATCAGTCGCCCTCTTGTACTCTTCATCATCTCCGACACTTTCTGACTACCCCCTGCCAAACAACTTATTTTTGCAATGTGTGTCAGGCATTTGAAACGTTGTCGGATAAATACGTGTAGGTAGGCTTTAGTTGTCATTTACAGCTGATATGTGATTAGGCAGATTTTTAATTGCAACAGACTTAATGATGAACAGGATCTTTTTCCAGGAATTATAGACTTCCTTTGAAGAGTAGTATGTCTTAATTATAAAAAAAAAACTGGAGGCTGAAAGTATCCGAATGACCTTCCCTCTAAAAAAAATGACAGTGATTTTAATGGTGAAAGAATATAAAACTGCTACAGTAAAAACCTATTAATTGATTAACCATAAGCTCCCCTACTATATGTACGGTGAAAAATTGGGTTGGACAGTACATAATTTCATGGAGATATTCAGTTTTTAGAAGTGAATACAAAGGTAGAATTTATAGTGGGGAAACAACTAAACAAAACATTCTTTTTCCTATCATTTATGTTCATTAGGGTTGTATTTTACATCTAATGTTGTTACATCTTATGTTTATTGCAGTATTTAAATTTTATGCGTTAGCATGTTGTTGTTGTTCGGCGTTTGTGTGAATGATACAAAAGAGACAGAAGTGGGCTCCCTCTGTAACTTCATCCGCTGGTGTCTAAATCATGTCTTTTGAGGTGCAAAAACTTTTGGTGGCCTGTACGACCCACTTAAGTACAGAAGAGCAGCCGTTTGAGGTCGCGAGTGGTACACATAAATGCACGCTCTCCCAACATGAAGCAGACCAAGATCAAACCCTGCTAAGCGTTCTGATACACACAGATAAAACACCGCCATGATCAATAGATCAAAGCCTTCTGGGACACTGGAGGATCAATTAGCACCCAGCTGGTGAGAGGGTGTGTGTGTGTGTTTAGGTGTGATGAAAGCAGAAAGTGAGCGTCCCGAACGCCTTTTTTAGAAAGCATTACATCCTGGTATTTATGACATCACCTCATTGTCATGTCATTGCTACGGAAATGGAGTTCATACGAGCCTGGTCCGTCTCTTCAATCTGCGGCGTGATCTTCAGTTCTTCTGACACACGAGCGACACGCATGTATAATCAAGACGCTCGTGCGCTCTTTGCATCTCCCATTTTGTTTCCCCTCACAGGAGAGACTGTGTTTAGCTCAGTATCCGAGGAGGCACCTCCTCTGATCCTGTTGCTGTGGCAACAGGGCCCGGCTTGTCTCGGGCTACTGTCAGGGTCCAGTGCAGCTTAACATCTGGGAGACAAACACACTCCCTTCCTCTCCCTCGCTTTATTCTCGCCCACCCTGACACCCTTAAGACAAGTGCGTGTTTGTGTGTATCTGTGCTGCTACGTCACTGTGGCATTCGGGATTGTTGCGCTGTCTAAATGATTCTGAATGCAAGATCGCATCTTGCCTTTCTTTTCAGAGAATATATCTTGAATTAAAAAATTGTCTCACTCATTTGGCTCATTTTGTTGATTTAAACAAATCTAATTATATTTAGATTGTTAGAACTATTTGCCAGTGGGGTAAGAAAATAAACGTAAGATATTATTTCTGAGTACAAGTCTTAATATGTTACGCTAATGTCTTATTTGCTTCTTAAGTGAATTAATCTTGTTTTAAGGGTGTTTAGCTTGTAAGAAAACAACAAAAACATGAATTTCGAAAATGATTTCAGTAGTGTCCTGTTCCAAGCTAAATGCTAATTTAACACATCATAATATTAAAATTGTAGTGTTTTTTTTTTAAGAATAAAACATAAAAACATGTATTTGTTGTTCAGTTTTCACGTCCCTGTGTGACGCTAGATACAAGGTGTGAAGTTACAATGCTATCTCATGACAAATTTGTATGCATTTTACGATATGGCTAATTTGTACGAATTTGTTCGACCTCACTCATTTTGTATGATTGTGTAGACTCCAGTGATGGATAGGTTTAGGGGGCGGGGTTAGGTTTAGGTCATTCGTACAAATTCAAATGAATTGTGCAACTAAACGTAAAATAATTATGATTTAGCAATGAAATGAGGTCGCATGAATTAGCCACGTCATTAAATATGTATTAATTGCCATGAGATTGTGCTGTAAGTTCCCTTTCAGTTTGTAAGTGCGCTGTGGTGCACAATGTCCCATCTTTGCCTAGATTTTCAAGCATTAAAGTGTTAAATGAATACTGCTTAAACACACTTTGCTTTGTTTGCCTGGGAAAAAGCTGTTTATTATTGCTCTAGGCTGCTCATAAAATTACAATGAAGTTTCTTCTATTTAAAATGTAGATGGAACAAAACAACTAGTGCAAAGCCAGCCAGACACATTAGGTCTTGAGTGTGATGCGCATGGATTTGCAGAACAGCGCTGTAGGCCTGTAGGTTGTGTTTGTGCGTGATAAAGGTGATATGATGAAGGAAAGCCTCCCACATTTCGGTTCATATTGGTAATTTTAGAATAATAAATTCATGCAAACTCATGCCACTGTTGAATATTTGATGTTGCTTAATGTCAGATTAAGGTGACCATATGACCATGATGAAAGAAGGTGGGTCTGAGAGGGTGGTAAAATAAAAAAAAATGCTCTGGTGTACTTTAAGAGAGCGTTTTTGTTCAGTTTATTATTTAGAATGTATGAATGTGGTAAACATTTTAGAAAAAGAATTTGACCACTGACTTATTGACAGTTAATTTGAAACCCTAATGTAGCGTTCATGTGAATTAATTTTCAGTAACTGGTCTGTTGTGATATACAAGGATATGATCAGATATAGAAATGATCCAAACAGATCTCAAAATTATCATTTACTCATCCTCAAGTTGTGCCAAACCTAAATTAGATTATTTCTTCTGTTCAGCACAAAAGACGGTATTTTGAGGAATGTTGGTAACCCAACAGTGAATGGGAGCCATTGACTTTTAAAGTATGAAAAAAAAATACTATTCAAGTTCATGGCTAGAATCAACTGTCTGGAGTGTCCTCTGATGAAAGTGTGTGTTCAGCTGAGATTCACTGGATGATAACAAGAATTTCTTGACAAGAGAGTCTTTCTTAACGCGATGAGGTTGTTGAGGAGGTCGAGGGTTTTTACTGAAGTGTATACTCTATCTACATGTGTCTCACTCTGAGTAGTGACATTCAGTCAGCATCTACCTACCTTTATCTGGTGGCTCAACACGCAATATGTGTGCTGCAGTTAGCTAACAAACGCAGCAGATAAAAGGCTGAGGAAAAATAAGGAAATTATGAAATAGTGACTAAGAAAATGAAGGCTGGATTGCAGTGATACTTTTGGAGCCTTCAGTACATGATTCAGTGCTGATTTTTTTCAGTAAATGTATATCCACAGCACCATAAAATGAACATTTACTGAAAAATGTAGTATAGTATAGTTTAAATATATTACTGAATACAAATTAGAATTAAATTTAGTTTGAAGTATTACTTGTGCTACTTTTAATGTCACTATTGATGAGGACTGTATGATCTTTGAATAATATTGATCTTTAAATGCGAGATATTTAAAGCGTAGCTTAAGAAGGCTATACTTGCAATAGTTCCACAAGCACAATCAGATATGCTTCAGTAAATCTTTAGTTCCACACAACTGATGTGCATTAATTACAAAATCTGTTGTTTAAAGTTTAGTTTATAAACCGTAAAATTTTGGACACTTCACTAGGAATCCAATATGTAGAGGAGTTTGTTTCCATTGCAACAAATTTGGAGAAATTGCATATTGTATCCTCTGCGGTAAAAGGGTGCCATCAGAATAAAAGTCCAAACAGCTGAACACATCACAAAAATCCACTCTCATTCTGAAGACATCACTTTTGGGTGAACTATTACTTTAAAACAACTGTATATTGTGTGTTTCTTTCCTTCTTTTCCTTCTTTATTTATTTGTATTTATAATAAGAACAAAATAGAATTAAGAATATACTTCTATTGCAATATTTTCGCAGACAGACAAGTCATGCGAACTTCTTATTGCCATGTATCTGATATTCAGTCAGTAAAGACTCCACTGGTCGGATATCCGTTTCTGCTGTTTTGCCGATTGTGGTTAATATTATTTAGCTAGGTTTGAAGAGTTGATCTTGGATTTGAGAGACGGAGTGAGTTTTAAATTTACTGGAAGATGAGTCTGCTCCCACAGGCAGCCATGAGTCACCATGGCTTTCGTCGACAGAGTTTCACACGGACACTCACGCTTCACACCACACGGTCATCTAACGAGAGTGCAGCATGCAATCACTCACACACACACACACACACACACACACACACACAGAGTATACCAGAAGAGCAGGCAAAGTTCAAACAGCCCATACAAACCCACACAATTAAGGACAATGATGCAGGCAGAGTTCAGAGGTGCTCTGTTGAATGTACATGAGGGACATCCGCACTGTTTCTCTTCACTGAGCTGTGGGATACTCATGGGACGTGCATGCTTGCTTTTTTTAGTGAGATAACGGTGAAAGGTTTTAGTTAACTGCCGTTATTAATCCTCCTCTTAACGTCTCTTAACACCAATAACCAGAGCAAGCGTCGCACACTCTCCCTTCAAAACACACACTGCCTGCGAGCTCTTTACATACGCACGCTTAATGCTAATGCGCGGAAGGATGGTGGGAGTGCTTCTGGAATTTGTTCCCTTTTCCATGGAGAGTTGCCTGGTTAAAGCGAAACGGCTAAACGAGCGCAGAGGCAGTCAGCTGAGGAATGGCTTCAGTTATTTGCAATGCTCCGCATGGTTGTAGGTCGTGAGGCGCTAGCGACGACCAAACTCACCTCAGAAAGAAGACATACTATGGCAGTTGGAGAAAGAATCTATAATATCCTGTCCCCCTTTCTTCCTTTTGATTTGCTGATTCAAAGCGATTCAATGAATCAATGATTCATTTTTGAGAAATTTGATGCTTAAAGGCTGCAGAAGCTTAAGAAGCTCTGTGAATTGTTGGATGAAAAAATGACTGGATCCAGACTTGATCCAAACTGGTTTGCTGGTCTTTGCTTGTCTCCCATAATTTACAGTTTGCTGGTTTCAGGGAGGTTTTGGATACATTTCAAGCTGGGGAGACAAGATGGGAGACCAGCTACATCTGCCTATAAATCAACAAAGACCAGAAAACCCACTTAAGTTTTTTTTTTTCCTTCTTGTTCTTCAGCAGGATCTTAACCATTATAAGCCTAATAAATAACCTAATAGGCCTATTTTATGTAGGCCACAGTACTCTGAGCATTAAATTATATATCATGTAAATATTGTGTTAAAAATATATTTATATGCTGCAATAACATATGCAAATATTGGTAAAATAAGTCATTTTCAAATACTGCTTAATTTATACTTATACTCAATATTTTTTGTCATCATGGATAATTTTTTTTTTTTCACTAAGCCAGTCGCAATGCATTTTGGGATTTCCTTCTTTCATGAAGATTACATGTGATGCTGTTTTTAAATTAGTCTAAAATGAGACATTAATGAGGTCTTTGGAGGCATAGTAATTAAATTACCTATGTGTTTTAAACAGCCTTCACATCAGCTGCACGATGCCTTACAATTCTGCTTCTCTATGGCAACAGAAATTTCAGAGAAACATATAAAGTGGGATGGACAGAGCTGTGTTTGTAGATGAATTAGCTCACGCACGAGGCCAGATGTCACACCTGCAGCCTGTCTGTGTGTGAGGAAACATTTACAGCATGTGCTTTAACCGTCGGTTCACACCAAGCTAGCTTGTCCGTCAAATCTGTTTAGTATCCTTCTGCGCAGTACCAGTGGTGCATTCAAATCAGAGTTTGTTCTGCAACGTGAGACAAATATTGTGTCCTCTGTGGGACCTAGAGTCCTGGTCTCATTATTATAGACTCAGGGGGAGCGAAATATCCTAAAATAGGTCCCTTTCTCCTCATTCCCTGCTTCTCATTCCCTTTGCTCAACATCTTGGGCTGTGACTGTAGCTCCCCATCCAAAATTAGAACAAATGAGACTATATACAGTATATATAAATATACTTTTCTTTGTGAATGTACTTGTTTCCAGTTGCCTCCTCTGAGAAGTCATTACTGTCTCTTCCAGTCTTTGTCATTTCCATCTTAGATGACCCTCTTCTCCTTAAATGTGAGTGTAGTACCCTGTAGTCCTAATAACCATTGAGAACAGAGGGTCACGCTTCTATAATGAACACAAAATGAACAGCCTACACCTGTTCCTCCCTTCTAATTCTGCTTCATTGTGTCTGACCCCTCTTTTTATAAGTGTCCCGTCCATTTTCAGAGGCTTTGGTTTCTTTCACTTCAGAGTGCCAATTACTGTCCCATCTTCATCCTTCTCCTCCTCAATTGTCGCAGTATTATGTTGACTTAAACATAAGCTGTGGCTGTCTTAATCAACAAGCATTTGGACCTGATGGAGCTGCTCTCAAAATGAACTTGTTTCGTCACTAATCACGCTTATCATCCATCTGGTCCTCCTCTCTCTCTCTCTTTCTTGTTCGTTCATCTTTTTCTCTCTGTCAGTGCTACACTTAATCACTATGTATTGGCACTGGTGCTGTGCCGTTTTTCTGATGGTCCACAGGAGGCCTGATTGTAAGTGTCTGTGATTGGCTGTTGATACTCTGACCCTCCTCTTTCCCCGATAAGAGCTTTCTCATACATCATGCATGATCTTATCATTGAGCCATTATACATTCTTGTCAAAGGGATGAGGTAGCATTGTCATACTGGCCAAAAGTGAGTGAATTAGGAATATTTACAGTCCATTAGGGATGCAACGATTTTTTGTTTTGTTTTTTTAGCTCCAGACTGTGATTTCATACACTCTGATATCAGACATGTTTGATATTTTCAGCTGATTTAAGAACATGCATTGTTTTAATTTGTTATGTGTCTTGTAATGAATTTGTTGTGATCTGAGGGGCATCCTTAGTCATTTAGTGTATGATGTTTTTTCCTTTGTGACAAAGTCAGTAAGTCTATGATGCCCATGGTTTTAAAATCTGCTCTGATTTTAAGGCATTTTTTATTAATGATGTTGTCGATAATATCAACTATTTCAAACCTCCGATCTACAGTATAAACCTTTTTGATCTTTTTTATACAACAAATATTTTGTCCCTGTACTCTTTCTATATAGAGTAAAATAACCTGTGAATTTTACTGCAAATTTTAATTTTTATATTTTGCATATTTAATTTATATACGCAATATATTCTTAACTGACTTATGACTATCTTTGTATAGTTAGAGTGTTGGTAGGACATGTAAACCTACATTTTTATGCTGTCTGTGTTATATCTGTGTTAAATCCCTTTTTAATCATATGAATTAAACATGCGCCCAGATATATCATTTATTTGGCAGCCAGATGATGTGTTTTACATGATTCGGGTGACTTTTGCAAACAAATAAATGTGTTTATGTGTTTTCAGGTAATATGGAGATAGACTGCACACCATTCATTTCATATTCTTCCCACTTTCTAACATTTTCTTAATTTTGTTTACACTTTTTTTTAATTATTAATTTTTTTTTAAATGCAAAATGTTTTTTTGCATATTTTCTGGCCCGTGGAGTTCATGGTAATATTAAAGGGCTCATGAAATGCATTTTTTAAAATTATTATTTAATTATGTTTCCCAAGGTGCATTTATAATCTTAGTATTATTTTTTTTTTTAATATCCAAAACGGTCATCATTTGGATTTAAATGGTAATTTTCTTTTGAAGGGGTTTGCCTGCAGTGAGAATTCAGCATAAAAGCTCACAGCTGTAGTTGGCTAACATCTTTGCATATAAAACCAGCATTAAATATGGGACTTTCAACAAGATGATAGTACAGTATTATATTTACAACTGCATCAATAACTGCTGCTTTTCACTGTAGCCGAACACAGTCATGGCATGATCATCTTATTGCAACATGTTTTTTGCAGTCTTACAAATACTTTAATCATAACTAACACAGTGAAAACATGCTGTAAATCATTAAGCAGTACAAATCATGTTATTGATTAGAATGGGAGTTTGGGCGAAATCATTGATCATTGATCGCAATTTCAAATCTGGGCATTTCAGAAGGGTGTAAAAGAATAATTAACATTTCAAACTGCAGACTTGTTTTTATTGTAGTGCATATCTCTCATTTGTATAAATATTTCATGCTCCCTTAAATAAATTCTAGCATTTGATTTTTTAAGGACATTTTTATTCACTTTTATATGATACACAGTGCTGGAACTGTTTGGTTGCCGCTTGATATCCAAAGTGAGATCATGTCCTGAGGCAAAATCGGCAGCAAATCCTCATCCTCTATGATCCCACTGTGACCACATCTACATTTTTTCTCCAATAACTTTCTTTGAGTGAAATGTTTTCCCTGTGTGCATGTGATTGTCTCATTTCACACCCCTTCAGCCCATCTTTCTTTAAATAAACAGGCCATGTTTCTGTCAACCTATCAGCCTTGACTCGCTCTCTTCCTTTTCTGTCTCCCACCCCTCTCTCTCTATCTCGCTCTCTGTGATGTATATTGTGAGATTGATTCTGTGCTCCTGTCCCTTTAATGTCATTTAAGTGTTTCTGTGGGCGCTTTTTTTTCCTCTGCCAAAAGCTCGCCTTAGAACCTGATGAGGTATCAACAATAATATAAAAAAGAAAGGAGCAATTTCCTGCAGTAACCATAGTGAACGCTTTGCAGCATGATGCGGGTGCTTGCTTTAGCCCTATGGGGGTTGCAGTCTCCATTCTAATGATTAAAGCAGGAACGCAAGCCTGTGAGCCTTTTTACAATATTACACAGGCAAGTTTAGAGTTTGGCCAGCACTGTAGCAGATCCCTTCGTCTAATATAACACATGCATATTATAATGTACATTTTTCTTCATTGAAAGTTTGAATGAGGTTGAAGGGGAAAAAGTGAAAAATTGCTCATAAATCACATTTAACGGAGTGCCAGAAGCCTCTTTCCGGTGCAGTGCCTTTTTGGTAGTTCCTAATTAATTGAGGAATGTATAGCGCCGTTAGATCCAGCACAAAGCCAAATCAGCAGCCCTTTTGCCCTGTGGCTAAAGCAGTTCAAACACTAGGAAATGTTTCATGAAAACAGGAAATACGAGTGTTGGAGGTGAGAGGCAGGAGGGAGGGAGAAAGAGAGAAACATGATAGAGTGAAAAAGGAAGTTAAACGAGGAGGGGCAGACGGTATGTGCAAACAGAAAAAATAGCTCACTAAAAGGTTGACCAAGCAGGAGGAAAAGACGGAGTAGAGTAAATTGAAAAAGAAATGGTCCATAAAGGTGAAGAGATGAGGCTTGTAGAGATTTAGTGGAGTGGCCTGAAGATTTCACTCCAGCTAACAGGCCTGAGGGACGAGGGAGTGACAAATGCCTTCTCAGTGGATTTTGTGTTTCTTTGTGATGTGCTTTCGCTGTGAAGGTTGGATTCATTGAGTTTACTTTGGATTGTTCTTATTACAGTACGGACTGGTCTCCATTCAGTACGGTGTTTGTTAATGTGATGAGATTACATTGGTGTGAAATAATAAATTACACCTGTGATGTAAAGTGTATACACACATGCACAATAGAAGTTTATATATATATATATGATGTCTGGTAAATATTTAATGCTTATGAAGCAAATGCTGGAACAAGATTTGTTTGATTTATCATTATTAGTGGTGTCATAAATCAACCCAAAACGCGGCTTATAATGGAAGATAAATCTAAAAAGCTAATCTTGTTTCTGAATTTGTTTAGGAAGCAATAAATGCTCACCAGTGACATAAATAAACTCTAAGCATTAAACTGCAGCACAGACCTTATTCTGCTGGCAATTGTGTAGCAAACTGCTTAATTAGAAATCCATTCAAAAGTGTGGGGATTTAAATATATATATATATATATATATATATGTGTGTGTGTTCACCAACTATTATTTGAAAAAATAAATACAGTAAAAACAGTAATCCGGTGAATG
>JAUCMU010000063.1:6512900-6524622 GCA_032275025.1 Enteromius treurensis
CATTCAAAAGTGTGGGGATTTAAATATATATATATATATATATATATATATATGTGTGTGTGTGTTCACCAACTATTATTTGAAAAAATAAATACAGTAAAAACAGTAATCCGGGGAATGTTTCCTATTCGAATATACTTTAAAATATAGTTATATTTTCTATTATATTTCTGTGATGGCAAAGGTGAATTTTCAGCATCATTACTCCAGTCTTCAATGTCACGTGATTCTTTAGACATCACTCATGCTGATTTTGAGCTCGAGAAATATTTCTAATAATTATTAATGTTGAAAACCTGTCAACAGCATTTCTTAATTTTTCTTTTCAGAATTGATTTGAGATAGAAATGTTGTAACAGTTATAAATGTGTTTTTTTCTGCTGAGAAAATTTCTTTCAGAAAATGAACCTTAAAACTGGTGTATGTCCTAGCAACATAATAGCAATTTTCCCACAGATAAGCTCCTAAATTTAAAAAGTGTAAATGTCTGATTTTGTGTATTATTGCATTTACTTGTCTGCTGATAAATATTGGCCTTAACACATGCTTCGTCACGTGGTTCGAGCGCATCAGTATCATGGTGATCCTGCTGAACTGCGTCACTCTGGGGATGTACCAGCCCTGCGAGAACATCGACTGTACCTCAGAGCGCTGTCAGATTCTACAGGTCAGTGTGAACACACTCATACACTAACTAGCTCCGCTCCAAAACATAGTGAGCAACCTACTAAACAAATGGACTGCCAATCTTTGGGCAGGACAATTTTAACCAAAAATGAAAATGTACATCATTTATTTATTTATTAGAATATTTATATCTATAATAATTATATATAATAATTATATCTGTTTATCAGTATCTCTTCACAAGAAGTCTTGGTCTTGTTTTATGGAGCCTTTTATGACTTTTGTGGATATTACCAATTTTGGCTAATTGAAGTAATAATGGAGGGATCAAGTCTTATGGGTTTGTAACAGCATAAGGGTGTGTAAATGATGTCAGAATTGCCTTTTTTGGCAACTAGTATTTTTTCTGACAGTGTAAAATTTTCTTCTCCCTAAAGCGTACATGAAGTACTGGAAACTCAAATATTTAAAGCATAATTTACATTAAGGTCTCTTTTTAAATAGTTTTTATAGCAGGAGCAAACCTTGGATGCCTTAAAATGCTGCCTTCACGGGAAGCTCTGTAGGTTTTGAAACAGAGAATCTGTTTCGCTCTTATTTTTCACAAATAAAATCAAACTGATGCAACAGACCAGCCCTGAATGTTATTAATGTGCCTTGTCAAAATGCAATTGTTTTTTGTGTCAGTTAAAGAGAGTTTAAGGATCAAACACTGATTCCTAGCCCATCTTGTAACAAGATTCCTTCTTCCTTTCCCTCCATTTATTATCATCATCATCATCCCTTTCGACTCTCTGTGGTTAATGAGGCTCTCTCTCACTCTGAGAGGTTGACGAAGCAGACAGAACTCGGGGGGTTTTGTGTTGACAGAGGACGGACTTTAATTGCTTATGTCATCTTTTGGGAGCTTTAGGGACGTTTCTAAACTCTCCATGCATCCCCTGTCCCAGGAGCCCTGCTGTGTTCGTTAGCTTGCCTGGATGTGATGGCTGGGTCCAGGGAGTCTGTTCAGAGACCTCACATAAAAACGTACATGATCGTTGTGTGTTCGAAAAATCATCGCCTATGGCACTGCTCCAGTTCAGCTTTCATGGCACAGCTTAAACATGAACACACTCCATTACAGGATTAGCTCAGCTAAAAACTGTGTCCTCGTTTACTCACTCATGGTGTTCCACCTGTATGACTTTCTTTTACGGAGGACAAAAGGAGAACTTTTGATTGATCCAGTTGGGGAAAATGATTATTTTCCAAAAAAAACAAAAACTAAGCCTTTCGTGCATTAAAAAAAGGACAGAAAACACTATAAAAGTTTGATAAAAGGGGATTGATATACTGTAACAGCACACTACATTTCTGCTAATATTCTGAAGAATTACTTTTGTGTCCTGTGGAAGAAAGTCATTCATACTGTATGTGTTAGAAGCAATTTTAACTTTCATTGACTTTCATATTCAGTTTTTAAATGCTCTTCTTGTTGAACAGTGTCAACAGGGATGGCTGAAGGTTGGTGAGTTTGACTTCTGACTGCAGTTGTAAATGTCCTCAGTGTGTGCAACACCATAAACCCTGTGTTCGCAATAATTGAAGCACAGACCAATTTAATCTGATGGGAAAACTTACTGCTTAAAGGCATAATTCACCCAAAAATTAAAGTTCTGTCATCATTTGCACACGTTCATGTCTTTCTAAACCTTTCTTCTGTAGAATATGTTTAAATTATGTTTTTGAAAATATAAGTCAATGGGTTCCAAGCAACACTTCCATTGTAAAACACACAAATAACATCTTTGCGGTGTACAGAAGAAAGTAAATCATGTAGTTCTAGATGAACTATGCCTTTAAGTTTTACAAGGATGAAACACAGGCGAATCGCTGTAAGTCATCTTATAGGCTTTTAGTCTAAGAGATGATACGTTATCGAGATCTTCCCCTAATGACTAGGCTTTCCGCCAAATTGAATTGAATTTTATAACAATTTCCAATCACTTTCCACAGTGCACATCCTAATTAAGAAATAACGCTTGTGAGCTTACCTCATATCTCAGGCTTTCCAAGTGAAGGTGGCTTGCAGGCCGGAGGCATCAGACTTCAGCTTTACTTCTCATAGGTGCTGCTGAAATGGAGCGAGAGCCGTGACTCAATGTTTTACCAGTCAAGATGGCTGACAGTATTCCCTCAGTGAGCTCTCACTGTTCAGAGCTGTACTTTCATTGTGTAAAAAGAGTTTTGAAGAGAGAGAAATGCAAATTAAGAAGGTTTGCAATGCGATATTTCTCACATTAGCTTTTTGGATTGACTGCAAAACAAAAAGACGGGTTGAAATGAAAACTGTGTGGGCAGGAACGAAAGTCTGTCTCTCTCCTGCTTGCTGTGTGTGTACCGACTCGTATAGAGAGCCATATGTCAGGTATGGCGTGTGGAAGAAGGTAGCTTTGGAGGAAGTGTCCTCTTGGCGGCAGGATGTTTGCGTCCTCTGGTCCCAAAGGGGATCTTAAACCAGCGTTGTTTTGCTCGTCCGCAGCGGCTGGTTTAAAACTCTTCGTTTTCTCTTGCGGGCGGCCATCCAAATTGGCATTGCTTCCCAACGGCCTCCTCCCTGTATCACACATAAACACTCTGTAATGTGAAACAAAACCTGTATCAGTTTTTCTTGGCAACCGGGGACATGCAAAGTGACTAAGACTAAGGGGCACAACGTAACAGACGTTCTATTTTCTGCAAGAAAATTACACTTCTCACATCGTTATAATTATCCCTGCAGGACTCAACTCAAAAACCGAACGAGTGACCAACATGAGAGCAGAAACCAAGCTATTGATGAGGGCGATTGCGACTTGACTGGTCTGTGTAATCAGTCGGTCGGAATCCCTGCTATCTGTGGCGTCGTAATGAGAACGCAGCAGGGCTTTGACAGCAACAATCACGCGGCGGAGTGTTTGTAAGGAGCTAATTAACAGCCCTCTTAAAGTCTGTGTACTCGCGCGACTCAATTGTTTATGAAAGAAACACTTTCTGTCAAACGGATCGTCTGCTCTGATCGGCGTCGGCTGGGAAATGAGATGCAGGGTGGGTCGTCCCGGGTCAGGTGAAGTAAGGTTGAACAGGCTGGGTGCTGACTGGACTTCATAATCAATCGTTCACTTGTTCAAGGGTTCTCAAAAGCCCTTTCGTTTCAGGCTCATTCAGCTTTTGACTTCTCTCAGGATCTCATTAGCTCTCATTGGCAGTCAGATACTGTGTATTAGAAGAAAAACGATGCTGTGCAACACATTCCTAAGTATATCGGTTACTGTGTCCTTCCCAGAACAAATTTGAATGCTCGGAGGTTATATTTGCAGAGCATAGAGTTTAGCAGAGCCATTAATGGATTGTAAACCAGATCTGGAGAGCCGATTCCATCCGGACTGCTAATCATTTCTTATAAATTTAAATAATTATGGCAGGTCGGTCCCTCTGTTGCATCTACAGTATCAATCTACAGTAGGTATCAAGCTGTCTGTTGTTCTGTCGCTTTATCTGTCGTTCGATCTGTCATTCTTTTTGCTGAAAAGCACCAACCCCCACTGATTTACATAGGAATACGATTGATGGAAACAATATGTGTGGGCCACTTGTTGTCTGACGAGCAGCTGAAGGAAAAACATGCTTTAAAAGACATGACTATGGCCCAATGTTTTACGACTTGAAACATTTTTTTGAAAATTGGTGGTATGTGGGGAGGGGCATTCTCATTCTTGAGTACATCAGATTAGACAAATTATAGTGATAGTAACATATGGAATTAATTAATTTAATTAATTAACTGATTGATTGCACAAGTGTCTTCGTTGATCTCTTTCAGGCATTCGATGCATTTATCTATATATTCTTTGCACTGGAGATGGTGGTGAAGATGGTGGCTCTGGGGATTTTTGGCCGTCGCTGTTATCTTGGCGATACATGGAACAGACTGGACTTTTTCATCGTCATGGCAGGGTAAGAGCACCTTTATTTTCTTTCAACCTTTCTTGACACACCATTCATTCTAGCTCCAGGTGAATCGGGCTCTATAGTGAACCCTGAGTGGGTTTATCTTTTATCTCTGTAGAGACGTCTGCATTCTGTGACCTGTATTAATGGACATTTCATTTCAGTTGTTCTGTGAAATTGACATAGAATATGACTAAAGGTTTACATTGTGGTCTGTGAAGGATGAGTGCTTCATGTTTAGGGCCAGAATGCCCTTGATGGGCTTTTCGTGTATATTGTTGTATGTCCAGACCAAATACTTCAGCTACAGTTCTTCAGATCTCATTTATGTCAAGTTCGAGCATCCCACATGTTGTTTTGATGCTGTTTTCAAGATCTTCCAGTTTTCCCTGCTGAAAAGAGAAGTGAAACAGCTAGACCAGCTAAAAAAGTGTTGATTTACGAAACTTTATGGACAGTTCTTCGAGGAGGACATGAGAAGAGAAAGCCAACAGACCTGCTGCAGCGAGAGAAACACACACAACACTGTCTCTGTCTCTGTCATACTTTCCTCTCTAGATCACAGGAAACAAACACTCATAAGTTAAGAGGCTGAACAAATTGGAACACAGCCGTAATGAGATACAGGGTGTTAATTTTTTATTATATGCCACCTTAATTGGCTGTGAGCAAAGTGTCCCATAACAATTCTTCATTCTCTTCAACATTTTAATCTTTCCTTTCTACTTTTGCGTGCTAATTTAATTAGACATCCAAATGTCTGTTCAAGTACTGTAGGGTAGTTCAGCGTTTGTAAAAGTGAGCAGCCCCATCCCAGGTTCTTCTCAGGACTGGCAGGATTTGCTGAGTGAAAGATTACACTCATTATGAAATGATGGGCTTGAATGTGGCCTTGTGTAATGACAGACATTAGTCTCTCCCATGCTGGTCCTTCTGGCATAAAACACTTTTTTTTAAATGCGCATACACAAAATACACATTTTTTGTGACCTGTGATAAATTCCCACTTTTAACAATTTGCACATTAATTTTGTCAGTTAAAGCAGTTTAAGGTTATATACCATCTGTATATCTATTCTAAAGGTTTTAGAGGGATGCTGTGTTTTTTTTATAGTGGGTTATGATGGAAGACCAGATGGCTGACCAGATAAACACCAGCCTTAGCTTAAAGACCAGCTTTAAAGGGATCTAGTTTTCCCTTCTTCCTACTATTTACCTCCTGAACTCAAAACAAGCAGGCTAATTGCAAAATCGCTTCAAAGTTGATTAAATTAGCATGTATTTACTCAGATAAATAAGTACATCTAACGCTTGAGGGAAGGTATTGATAGAGAAAAACACTGAGAGAAACACTGAATTTATAACAATTCACAAATGAAATGTGCAAGAAAACCATAATAAAAGAGCATGTGTAATTGATCAATCAAATGGTATTTTATTAAACGTGTTTGTCATGATTTAAGGGGGAAACTGCAAATAAAAAACTGTCAAATGTGACCCACTGGAAAGTGTAAAGTACTGTAAATGTAACTTCCATGACCCAGCGAAAAAACAAACAAACAGAAGTAAACATATTTTCTCTACACTCTCCAGTGGGTTGCATCACACTTCGCGGTTTAGTTGAGTAGTACCGTTTCATCTCACTTTCAGACTGTTCGGCTTCTCGTACAGCTTATAACTTATACAGGAAAGGTAGTCTGTATGAGCAATGTCTTAAGAAATAGTTAACATAAAAATTACAATTCTGTCATCATTTACTTCCCTTCATGTTGTTCAAAAGAGGGATGTGACCTTTTGCACAAATCTCGGTTTTCTCGGTTTCTTATAGTACAGCACAGACCAATTTTGACCACAAGGTGCATATGAAAATCGTCTTAGGTGGATGTAAACGAATGGAGAGAATGTATATGCCTTAAATGTTATAGATGATGTACTGTAAACGGTTCCTTTGAACTACTCAGACACATCTTAGGGCGTTTTAGTGTTGCTATGTTGTGTTATGTTCTGTTTCCAGCATACAGGGCTCAAGTCTGTAAGGAAAGAAGGTCAGGAGAGAGTCAACCTTAGGTTGGACTTACTGCACACTCCATCTACCACAGGCAGATTGAAGGTATTTAGAGACAGCAACAGTAGGAGAGATGTTTTCACTGAGGAAATCTAGGATACATGAAGGGATCATTGTACGTACGTTGAATATTCCCTGAGCATTTTTACTAGGAAATGGAAATCACATTTTAGTCTATTTTAATTAGACTTCTATTTGATATTTTATATTTTAATTCAGCAGTCATCATGTAAACATGATACAACCATAACCTTATTAAACTAATATTTTGGTTTCTCATTATCAGAATTAATGCTATTATGTTCATTAAGGCTGCATTATTTGATCTTAAGCCCAGTAAAACTTTAACTTTATGATTTAAAATAACTGTTTTAAAATCATTTATTTCCGTGGTAGCAAAGCTAAATTTCTGTTACATAATCACTCAGAAATCATTCTAATATGCTGATTTGGTGCTTAAGAAAACCGCAAGGATTAGTTTATAATGCAAAAATCTGCATTAATTTGAAATATTTTTTTGATCAATTTAATACCCTTGTCGAATGAGAGTATAAACGTGTATTTTGTCATGCATTGTTATCAAGGACACTAGGGAGAGTTATTGATTGGGTTAAATTACTGCATTGGAGACTGATTGAAATAAATGGAAAGCAAATGAGTATTCCCACAAGAGAATAGCAGGAAAATAATGTTGTGCTTTCGTTTTTTGGGAATATGCTTTTTGGGAATATTTAAACTGTGGATAAAGAAAAAAAAAATGTAACCATTGTGTAGCCAAAACTTTTGTTTCCTTTAACTCACTTACAGTATTAAATTAGTCAACTAATGATTTTTAAACTTATAACAGTCAAGAAAAGCCGACCGACTAAGCTACTTCCTCACTCTTTAATAAGACACCTGGCTTGTTTGTCTTCCGCAGTTGTGACACTTCTGGGGGCAATCATACAGAAATATTCTCAGAGTAAGACCTAATGGCATATTCATTTAAAAAATGAAATCCAGATGGGATGTTTAACAAACGTAAAGTAATTTGCACTTTTTGAATGGGAGAATTTAAAAACCGCCGGAGCTCAACAAGTATGAAATATCACCCACGGGCGACTAAACCGCCATTAGTGCACATTTTAATGAGAACCTGCGACTTCCAGACATGGAATGTGAAGAAGACATGTTTAACAAAGTAAAATCGAAATGTTTGTAAGTACCTCCTGGGGTACATGCACACCTGCTTGGTAAACACTGGATTAGTTACGTCAAGCCCTTTCCTGTGTGTGTTTTCTTTATGGTGGGATGCTTGTGTGATATCTTCTAGCCGACTCTTGGCTAATCCCACTGTGGGTGAAGTCAGTGAGGCTATCACTAAATACACACCCAGCTTACACCCAGCGCGCACACACAGCATCAGTGTTTCTATTCTCAAGCTTAGATTGCCTCACTGCCTTTTTAGTCGCTATCTCTGTGTCTTTTTCTCTCTTCCGTCTCCACACCCACAGAAGAGTCATCATTTTTGCAGTCTCATTTCACAAGATGCACACAACAGCACACGTAAACACACATACACACCCCACACATTAACACGGTATATGAAAGTGAGGGAGATGAAGAAAGAGCAGGAGAAAGAGGCTGCAGCAAAGCAGTAAACAATTAGAGAGATGCTGCCCGTCGGCAGGTAGCTAATTACTCTCACAGACACACACTCTGATTGATGTGTGTTGAAACAGATCTCGCGCTCTCACTCGTCTTGCTTCTGAGCCTCCGTTAAGGATTTGCCTCTGTTTATTTATGGCTCTTCCCACAATACCTCACATATGCTGTTTTTTTCCCCCCTCCCTTTTATTTTAGGCTTTATTCTGTATTTCCCTCCCTTTATCACATTGGCATGTTCCCTCGCTGCTTGGCATAGCTTGGTTGATTTGTAATTCAATTATTCTGCCGAAGTTATACTAGATTCACCTGGGGGGCCTGAGCTATAGTAATGACTATATTCATTACGAAAGTAAAGTAATGAATCTTCTCTCCATCAATATGTCTATGTAGCTATCTAGCTGTCTGTTGCTTTATTTCTTAATCATTCTATTCATCGTTATGTCTATTTATCTGTTTTTAGACTAAGGTGGACGATATACGTAGATACAATTCACAGGTAAAAATTTGTCAACTGGTAGAGATCTTTGGATTATCATCTCCACCGTTGTTACATGGTAAGAAAAACGTTTGCACACATTTTTAAGCATTACGGTTCATTTTATGCCAATGAATTGGAATCAGCAGTGGAAGAGAAACTCATTTGCATGCATGAAAGCAGTGTTGATAGAGCATGGCAGTATTGAACCGAATTATTTTTTGTAAGTTTATAGAATTTTAATGATTAAATACACTAGAGCTGCACAATTAATCGTTAAAAGGTCGCGATCTCAATTCGAAGGAAAATGAACGTGAGAATGTGCGTTGGTTCACGTCAACTTCATGTCTGGCGTACGTCTATTTCTTGTGCGTATTTGCTTTATGTCCATTGGCGACTCCTAGAGGCAATTGTTTTAAATTGCACACTACAAAGTATCGCACCAACACTGCCATTAATTTAGAATTGATCAAATGGGTTAATTGACACAATATTGTTATACCAATTATGTGACTTAGAACATATAAAAGCATTTGCAAATGTATACAACCCTTAGTTTATGTCAATGGCAGTGAGTGTGTTTACATAGACCCTCTTAATGCGATTATTATGAGATCTTGGCAGTATTGCGATTAAAGTCTACCTCATGTAAACGCAATACTTCGATTATAATGATGTGATTATGCTCATAATCGCAGCAAGCATAATGGTATTAACATAGGAGGCTTACATCGATTTTAATCGAAATATTCAGACATGTAAACACCTAAATTAAATATTCTGTTTCGGTGATAAAAATAGTTTAGTTTTGTGTGTAATGGCAAAATGATTATTTTGCATTTCGTTTTTCTTTAAAGTCAATTTAGAAAAACGTTTGGAACATTTTTGTTTGTTAAATAACCTATACGCGGCAGAAAGTGAGCTGATGTCTTTTCAAATCATCATGACTTGCTTAAAATAAAATCAGTGTAGCCTACATACTAACGTTAAATTAATTCATGTATATAAAAATGTTTTAACATTAAACCTCACTATAATAAAAGTGCACATATAAAAATATTATCAATAAAATATACTTAAGGCCGAAGTGAAAAGTAACCAAAAGTAACCAAACAGTGAAAACAACCATCCATGTGCTTTATTAATTTGTGTGAAGTGGTGGTCTAGCGGTAGAATAAATGAAATTTTGAAGGCGTTGGTTCTAATCCACTCTCGTAAAGGTTTTCTTTCTAATTAAAAACAAAGCACTGTTCATGTAAGTGATTGTAAATTAAGAGCAAGGGCACGTTTGTGTGAACTTTTTTTGTGCTTTTACCAGAACAAAGCACTCAATCCTCTGTTTGAAGATAACCATTGTGCACAAGCGCCAACTTATAACAGCGGACACGATCGCGCGTCATACACATTCCAGCAATAGATCGCCTGCTATTTAACACAGACCAATTGTCACACCGTCACTTTGTCACGTTCACCTGATCCAGAGTCAGCAGTCACTGAGAGCACACAATCAATCATCACAAGATCACTATCACCTGAATTCACCACCTGACCGTAATCAAGAGAGCTCTACAAGAGATCGCTCCACCATTCACTCTTTGGCTGAGCTCAAGGTTATACGCCTGACTGATCACCTTCCCTCACTTACCTCATGCTTCGCTGGACTTAGCCTTTGGAAGGACTCTCTCTCTGACCAGGATTCACGATCGTCAAAGGGATCCCTGAGTATACTTACCTCTTACCTACCTGTGCTAATGCTATGTGTCTGTTTCTGTAGTGAAAAAGAAACCTACCAGAGTGACTTACCTGTGAGGTGTGGACTGGCACCGACTTCCTGGGATACTTACCTGAGCGAAGGAGCCTAGCTCTATGTTGACTGAACTTACCTGTTATACTCACCTGAGACACTTACCTGAGCTAAGGGGTCTGAGAGACGGACTCTACTTCATTGACCAGCGATCCTCCTGAGTTGAATTACTTTTCCTTCATGTTATCTCACCCTCCACTAATAATCGTTGAAGAAGCTTGTTTGCTTTATTGTTAAATAAAGACTTGTGTTTTGAAACTTACCCTTCTTGTTTGTATTCCTGAGCGTGACAATACTGTATCTCAGTTGATAAATACAGATTTCAGCATTATTAGTAATCTGTGCGTGCATTTTCCTTAATAATAGGCAAGTTGAGTCCAACCATTTATATATCGTATCGCAATCGCAATTTTGACCCGAATAATCGCAATTGCACATTTTTCCCAGATCGTGCAGCCCTAGTGTTTATTATATTCTTCGCAAAGGAAAAATAGGTTAGGTGGAGACCGTTATATTTTTGTGAAATTTTGCAGGGAAAAAGTTAGCTGTTGTACACTGCGTTATGTATGTAATCATTAGGTATCCCAACAACACTATCAAAACAGAAAGACAGCTCAACAGATTGCTTCTGGGAGCGACGAAGGACACCGCCCAAGCAATCCGCTGGTCCATGTCCAGCCTTGCCGTACTGGAGCCAAACGACCCAGCAGATCTGGGAGTTGTTCGGCGAAGTGAACATAGATCTCTTCGCCTTCAGACAGCTACACTTGCTGCCCAGCTTATTTCACGTAGGAGATGGATGCCAGTTTTCTCCTTTACGCTTTTCCTCTATTCGCACAGCTGTGGGCCCTCCACTTATGGCCACTCGACAGGAGCCTCTTCACCTCCCCAAATGCACTTTGAACACCATTTCCCAGGCTAGAGCCCTGTTTACGAGACGAGTGTATGACAAATTGAAAAACTAACAGAATGCATAGTTGATATAAAAAATTGGATGTCAAGTAGCTTCTTACTGTTAAATTCTGACAAAACAGAGGTATTAATTATCAGACCTAAAAAAACCCACAGGTAATAATCTAGAAGACTGTCTAACACTTGATGGCTGCTCTGTCAGTTCTTCTTCATCAGTTAG
>JAUCMU010000063.1:6524722-6544541 GCA_032275025.1 Enteromius treurensis
ACATGTGATAAATATCTTAGTTCAGTAATTAGGCGCTATTTGACAGGCTTTTGGTGTACTCGCTGAAAAAGGGGCACGAGGCTACATTGCGCATGTCATGAACTGTCCTACGCATGCATGCTCCGAACAGAGACAAGCAAACTGAACGGTTAACGGTTTCATGAACCATGCCATCCCTAATAGGTTGTATCCAGTTGGGATTTTCTTGTTTACAGTGATTTAAGGTGACCTTTCAGATCGAACTTGGCAAGTGTTCTTTTAAAGCATTTTGGTGAGACATTCTATTTAGGTGATCTTGCCTAAGGAAAATAAACAAATTTGTCTTGTACCACTCCTAATCTAGTCAGACCCAAAGTACAAAGACAAACACATCTTTACTCATCTCTTTACAAGCTTGAGGCTTTAAACCTTCATGCAGTTGTGTCGATTTAGTATGCAAGCAGATCTGAGAGCCATACGGCATCATAATTTGGATCACATTTTTCATCATAGTAAACCATATCTATGACAGGCTGGAATGACTTGGCAAGAAGAGGAAAAGGTACTGTTTTTTTGTTGTTGTTATTGAAGCTCTGTAATTGTCACAACGGAAAGGCAAAAAGGCTTTCGGATTCGGAATAGTGGAGATACAGCAAGAGAATGGTCAGAGTTCAGGCGTAGGTCGGTACACAGAAAACACAATCAAAAGCGCAAAACAAAGGCGGTGGTCAAAAACAGGCGAGGTCGGTAAACAACAGATCAGAACACAGAGGAAAACACGGAGTGGCGAAACGACAGGTTGACAGTGCTAATGGACCATGACAGACAAACAAACAAGACTGGTATATATACAGGTGGTACTGATTGAATAATTGAACCCAATTCAGAACAGCTGTGAAGGAGAGGTGCATTCTGGGGAATGGAGTCCAGGAATGAAAACAGACACAAAACATATTATATAGAAAAGCTGAAGTGCCAAACCCAGTCTTTAGCTGGCAGCTCCAGCTGGGCGTGACATATATAATGTAGATTTTTGTAAATGTTTAATGGTTATTTTTTTTTCTTTACATTATTGCATTATTTTACATTTCATTTCTTGTCTTATTTAACTGCTAATTTACAGTTGTTTGAAAACCTATTTTTTAGGTTAAAAAATTTGTGATTCTCATTTTATCCAGAATCGTGCAGCTGTAGTTTGTATGTTTTAAAATGCCCAACTTTGCTAGTATCCTCATAAACACAGTTATTCAGTTGTTTAGTTGAAGCAAACAGCTCAGAAAGAAAGCATGTCATAGTATATTGAATCTGGGCAGCTCTTAAAGTGACAGAAGTCTAATATCCCTGCTGTTTGTCATTCATATTAATCAAACAACAAAAGAAAGAAAAACTCTCATTGCTTTTGACTAAATCGCTTTAATAAGAAGAAATATATTTATTTTACACAATAAAGAATATGCAGTTTTTTAATACAGTTGTTTATTATATGTATGTATCTTATTTATTTGTTCTACTGTTTTGTTCTATTTGCTTGTAACTTGTTTGTTATTCTTATTAAATCACTGCCTTTTTACTTGCCTTCAGTGAGCTTGAGGTTTTTTTAGGCCCATTTTTTTCCAATATTTACGCTGGTGACAAGAATTATGCACTTTCTATGGTAAATTGAACATTTTGATATCATAAAGACCTTATTTAAAGAAAACATAAGTATAAAGTTTGTTTCACTGTATCATTACGGTGAAATAAATGTACTTATCAGGATGTAAGATGCATGTATCAAGATATCACATATAACCTGCCCCTATTATACACTGTATCATGGCACGGTTCTGTCTGTTCTATCATTGTGTCTGTGTCATCTCTAACCTTCAATTGGCATTTATTGGTATCATACCCAGCTATGGGTTTCATATAATGCTAACTGTACATAAGATGAGCAAATTTGTCTTCGGGTATGTGTCTTTCTGTCCAGAAGGGACTTCTTCTACAAGAATATTTGATGCAGAAAGACCTCCTGCAGGTTTAATCCTTCCAGGTGAAAAGGAAATTGATGAGCTCATCTCCCTGTGGTTTATGTATGTGTGTGTGTCGGTAGTGGTTAATTTGTCTAAATGTGGCTAGTTCAGTTCTGCATGTCCTCTCGTGTCCCTCTGTTAAAGATATCATGTAGGCATCATGATGCCTTTGAGGGTCGGAGCCCTTTGCCATTAAAGCGTGTTTGTGTAAATTGTGTTAATGTCAGTGTGTTTGTAGAGGGGAGAGATCCTGCTCTCCTAGGTATTCTCAATTTATATGACATTTCATTCGCCAGTCTGACATTTCAACTGATTCTACAAAAAAGAAAAAAAAGCTGTGCTGATATTTCTGCATCACCCAACCTGGTCAGTCTGACTTGTGCCACAATGTTTGCCTTGAGTGTAACCTTGTACCTCCCTTTGAGCATGCGTGTGTATTCACCCAAAGCCTGCATTTATGCATCTAAATGGAGCTCTTATTTTGTTCGTAATCAGGAATGCTGTGAAGAACACTACTTAAAGTGCTACAATGTTGTCCGATTATACACCAGTCTCATTGGCTTCACTGAGAAACAAAATAACTCAACTTGTAGTGTTCTACACTTAGCTGTCCAGTCCCCTCTCTGTTCCTCTATCCTAATCAGCTCTCTTTGCATGAATGAATAATGTATGTATGCTAATGAGAGGGCCAGCTGCTGTATGTGATTAGCAGGTGTTTATTGAGTGACGGACGGAGCACTGCAGGCTCAACCTCCCTCAGCAGGCCCGGGCGTGAATAAGTAAAGGTGTTGTGGAAATTCAAAATGAAAGAGGAGAAGAAATATTTTTCTACTAGATTAAAATTGAATGAGATGTTCAGAATGGGTTGATGGAGTCAGGGACATTGCTCTTATAGCAGTATCAATCCAAATAATGCCATTTGCACCATTTTATAATGGCGGTGTTGTGTTTAAAGTGGCATGTACGATATTCCCGCATAGCTTGAGGTACTCGACCTGAACCTGTTTGTGGAGCAACACTTGCGGTTCATGGTTAACATTGCCATGTATTATTTGAGTTCACTGCAAGAGGCTGCTCGCATAAGATGCTAGATGGAGTGCAATAGAGTGGAACAAACCACAGGGACTCGTTTCTCAAAGAACTACTTATATATTTACATTTATGCATTTGGTAGATGCTTTTATCCAAAGTGCATTTAAAGTATACATTTTTTATCATTATGTGTTCTCTAGGAAGCAAACCTGTGACTTTTAATGACTTTAATTGTTTAATCTCAATTCTGGCTACGTTTACTAACATATTAAAAGGCATAAACATCATAAAAGTTGTCCACACTGTTTATATTCTATGCATACATTACATATTCTAGGTCTTCTGGTTGTCCAGGTTATACAATACCTCTGTTTTTTTGGGTATTGATCATTGCTGTTATTGTTGACTAAAACTATTAACTGTGATTCTTGGTAATTGAAATAAAATAATAAAAAAATGTATTAAATTAAAACAAAATAAAATGCAACATGTTATGAAAACCTTAAACGTCAAGGTAAATTAGAATTTTTTTCTTTGCAATTAATTGACATAATTGAATAAAATAATAGAAAATAAATAGTAAAAAATAGTTAATAAAATATGACAACATCACACCGACACATACTTGAACTAAAATAAAAAGTAAAGATTTTATTTATTTTTTCATTTTTTTTAATAAAATCAACAATGTAGTAGTATCTACAGTAACTAATGTTAAAATCTATGCCCATTGATTGAGAAGCACTGATTTGAGTGGTATCATACTGTTAGACATTATGGAGGTGTCCTGGAGATTTTTGACACTAATGGAGAGAGAAATGGTTGTGAGAAAGGGGGATACTAGAGGGAAAAAAAGAGAATGAAAGAGGTTGAGTAAAAGGAAAGAGGGAGAACAAGTCAGTGACGACTGCACATCAAACTTGGGAGTTTTCCTGAAGCCATGCTGGTCTGAAGCTTTTCAATAATTCATCACGAACATGTAGGAAGGCAGAAAAATCTAGTGAGAGAGAGAGAGCAGGATGGAGGGAGAAAAAGCAGCGTGAGCTGTGTGTGTCTTAACATAGACTTTGTCCGAAAATGCATTTCAGGCAGTGCATGGAGGTAGGAAGGCATCAAGGCCCCTCTGAATCCAATGTTTGCATAACATCCACATCTACTGAGATGAAGGCAGCATAGATCTATTTTTGCTGCCTATGATATCCCACAATCCTGTGCATGTTGTCCACTGGTTTGAAGAATAATAGTAAAAAACAGCATCTGATTTAACGGTAAAAGTAGTAAATGAGTTCATAAATGTGTAAAGTTTTTAAAAGAAATAACCATTGCAATTTTTAAATAGTCACTTGGTTATCTCTAAAAGCTCACTCATATTTGTTTTTCAGTAGATCACTAGATACTATTCATGCTAGTTCTGTCTGTTTAGTCATGCACCTGCCGTTTTGAACAGTTCACACTAGTTGAGATTGCTATTGTGAGGGTTTTTTGTCTAAAGGAGGTGTTTGATAGGTAGTACAGTAGTTAAGGACTGATGACCCAAAAATCTCAGGTTCATGGGGCGATCTGCAGGGTAGCCCAGAGCAAGGCACTTAAACTGAGGTTTTTCCAGACTTGCTAATGCTATAGTGGCTGTGCTATAGGACATTACATATGAGGAAAAAACTAATCTAGGACATTCTTTGCATGCATTGGAGAAAAACTGAATCTGCATTTTAGGTCAAAGTTATGCATGTCTCAAACATCACTGATGTTGGACATTGGTACAATGTTCTCTATACAGCTCCCTCTAACATACTTTTTTATGCAATATTGTGGACATTTGGTGGCATTAGACAATAGATGGAAAAATTCCTCTGGTTTCCAAAATGTATAAATAAGCATCCCGTCTGCTGAAGCATCATGGCAGTCATGAAAATACAAGGTGTGCATTCTACAGCAGCATTGTATTGGGAAAGCATATAAAGTCCAATTGATGATGATTGGATGTGATTTTCTTGCATCACGCAGCATTTTTATTTTCTCTTTGGACGAAAAAAACCTTGCTTGTCACTGGAATCTTGTCTCATCGTTCATTGCTATGACATGGTGTATATGTTACATTTGTTAAGAGAAAACTTCTGCCTGTTCTTATGAGGATTTGCATTGGTATTATGAAACATTATTCCCTGGTATGTCTGATTGTTAGGGAGTGTTTCTGTCGCTGCCTGAGCCACACACGTGTGAGCCACACAAAGCAGCCGCAGTGGCGCGTGTGGCATCGTCCCACTACTTTTCGAGTGCTGACACCGCTGTCAGTCAGACAGTAATTGACATAATGGGATTGTCAAGCTCTACAACAGCACTGCAGTCGATCGTTCTTCTGTGGTAGTACTATGAAGGAACACAGTCCCGTGTCCTCGTGCTCTTCTGCTCTCTCTTGTTTCTGGCTCGTTTCCAGCTTAGAATTGCTAGCTCTTTTCCATTAAGCCAAGTTTATTTAGATAAATCCATGCCGCTGGGGGTGACGAATATCCCATAAGCCCTTTGTACAACATTTATTAACATGCAGTCTCATTGGTACAGTCATAATGATTGGTTACTTTTCTAATCAAGGCACAGCATGTCCGCACCTGCCTCTTGAAAAGCAGCGTTTGAAACCAGATGTTTTGTCTCCACTGAATATTTTAACTCCTAAAATGATTCAGCAATTGTATATCAATTAGACTTATTAGTATCAATTATATTGAGTATAGTGTTATTGAATCCTGTTAATCTTTGTGCCATAGTAATTTATTTTACATGTAAAGCATACTATGGTGACCCAGTAGTGCACAATATAATATTGTGATAGGATTGTGAAGTTGTAGCTAATCGTATTTAATATATTTTTTATAAATTATATTTATGTTCTGTATATATCTGATTGATCTTATGGATATGATTTGGGTGAGTAAATTACCCCACTAATAACGGCAGGTTCAGTTCACAGGTGTTCACTCACAGTTCAATCCACAAATCCCTGACATAACTGGTTGATTTGAAGGAATTTATTTATTTCATTGTTAATGTATGTGTTATTTTTATTTTTGTCAGCAGTATTTCTATTTTTTTTATTTAGTCAGTATTTCTATCATTGTCGATGAAATAAAAACAAAAAAAGTAGCAATTTTGCAATTAATTACATTAGTATTTTCAAACAAGAACATCACAGTTCAATTAAATCACCTCCTCTATTGCAAATTCAGCACAGAAACAGCGTTTACAGACTCCATATGGGCCCGCCGATCATTCTCGTTAAAGTAAACGCTACTAAACGGTTTAATTGCGTGTATGTGGGCAGGGTTTTGGCAGCGGAGTGGCTCTGGAGAGCTGTGGAGTATTTCTCGCTGTGTGGTTATGTAGACATGTTGAATGTGTGACTACCCGCGCTGCTGCTATGAGACGCTGTCAGTATATTCTCAGTGGCAGCTATGGCTCATTCTTCCCATTCTGTGACTCAGCTCTCACCGCAGATGCCTCCCATTGAAAACATCTCATGGAGACAGAGGTTATAGGGAGGTTGACGAGATAGGTGACATCACAGGAGGTGTGTCTGTTTTAAGATGGCCCTCTGCTTTTGGTAGTACAACAGCATCTAGATTTGTTCGCTGTGATGAACCGATTAAAGGGGAGATCAACAGCAGATAATGTCTGCTTCTGTCTGGGAAAAGAAACCCCCTGGCCTCTATTTTCAAACACACGGTCCCACAGGGCCGTTTGATGCAGAGAGCAGTCGGTAACTATCCCAAACAGAGCTGCTCTCACACAGACAAGGGAGATGAACCCCCACCGCTTCAGTCCCTGGCATCGTACACATGGTCAGATCAAGATGAACAGCGCTGTGCTTTGGGTTGGGTTGCATTGGAATGGTCTGTTCTCCTTCTGTGTGTGTGTGTCAGAGTGATGAATGAAGCTCTCTGTTAGTCTAGTTTTAAACTGCTGCTCACCTACAGTACAGTGGATGTTACCTGGTGCTGAGAATGGAAGCAAGACCAAAACCTTTTAGATTGCTAATGAGTCAAGACAAAACAGATGGGATGAGTTCATATGCTGACGCAAAATACAGTTTGAGTGTGTGTGTTTGAAGTAAGTCTCCTATGCTCACCAATGTTGCATTTATTTGACTGCAAAATTAAAACTGTTCAATTGTGAAGTATTATTATAATATACTGTAATAAAGTTTACTGTAAAAAAAAAATTTTTGCATCAGTCATTATTCCAGTCTTTAGTGTCACTCGGTGTTTTAGATATATATGCTGATTTGTTTCTTAAGAAATATTTATTATTAATGTTACAAATAGTTTTCTATTTATTTATTTATGTATTTGTGGAAGAAAAATTTTATCAAAATTCTGTGATGAGTTAAAAAGCGCCATTTATTTGAAATGCAAATGACTTTCTAAATTGGTTACACTTTAGAAGGTAACACTTGTTAACAATTAATTTTATTAATTGTATTTTCCCTCAATAAATTTTTTATTCGCTGCTTATTAATAGTTAGTAAGGTAGTTGTTATGTTTGGTATTGGGTAGGATTAGGGATGTAGAATAATACATTAATATGTGCTTAATTAGCACTAATAGAGGGATGATACTGTATTCTAGTAATAATATGCAGGCTAATAAGCAAGTAATAGGTGTAAACATAAAATAAAGTGTTACCAAAAACAGTTTATTATTTGAAAATGCGATTAATGGTTACACTTTATTTTGATCGTCCTCAAACTGTACGACTGCTGTCAGCAATGCGAGTACTTAAAATTAACATATTTTCTTAATGCCTGTTGAACATAACTGAGACATTTTATGATTATTACAATACATTTCTTACATACAGTTTCTTTAACTAGTAGTCATTAGAGTATTAGTAAACAGTCTGTTTAATAACTTTAACATTTTGGTGGCTCCACAACATACTAAAATGTCTCTTATAGTTACTAAGATGCATAAAGTGGACTGTTAAAATAAAATATAACCAAAAATGTTTATGAAAGAAAAATATTTTTTAGTGCTTTACACAATATAGATTCAAACTGGCTACAGATTAATGAACAGGAAAGTAACAAACAAGGATTTCAACTTCAAAAATGTGGCAAATCCAAATGAGTAAGATGACAATTGTGTCATTATTCAGTTCCAGTCAGTGAAATGATGCTTTTCAGTTCAATGACTGTGACAATGTTGCAAAAGTCAGGAATGCACACATTTAGAACAGAGATATTTATATATCAGGAAACATGTTGGCATTAGGTGGGAAGGCAACCCCCTTTGACTGGGTTAAGCTGTTTTTTTTTTTGTTTTTGTTTTTTTGAGGGTGTATTTAAAGAGACGTTAGAAATGGTCATGATTAGAATGCTGTTAGTATGAGAAATGTAACAGAAAAATGAAATACTGCAGTGTTAAAGATGATGACGCCTTGTAAGTAATGAAATGAGTGGCAGAAACTAGTGTTGTTATCGAGATCTGCTCAAGTTCAGAGAAGGCTCACATTTGTGTGGAGCCTGAGTCAAAGACTTCATTTTAATGGTGTTGGTCTTATCGGCTGGAGAACATGTGTACTCGAACTCTACCCTGTTCTCTGTCTAGACTCTGCTGTAATGAGCTGGTCTGAACTACATAGTTTGTCTGTACCCAGTGACTGTGACACTAATTTTCTCTGTTTGTTTATTCTCAGGATAGTTGAGTACTCCCTCGATCTTCAGAACATCAACTTCTCCGCCATCAGAACAGTGCGTGTACTCAGACCTCTCAAAGCCATCAACAGAGTACCCAGTGAGTAAACACATACACACACTGTCCCTGTGTTCTGCAAACCTCAGGTATTACACATGCTCTGATTCATTGTGTGTTGGATTTTACTGGTTGTGTTAATGCCAAGCCTGAAAAGCAACCTCATGTGTCGGCTGCAACCCCTGCCCTATCAAACCCACAGTAATGTGCATTTGAAGCTTTGTTTTTGGCATGCAGGTCTTCCAGAACAGCAAAGCTGGAATGAATCAAAGAGGATTTCAGAGCCATTACTTTTCTGCAACCGCCATTAGCAGAGCCAGATTAATTCCTCCTGTAATTGAAAAACAGTTGTCCTTGAACAAACGCCATTATTCATATTCCTCTGTCTCACGTTCACACCCCTCCCAAACATTGTGGCCTTTCTTTGAGCTTCTATAAGAAGCCCAGGATTTATCAATATTTCAGCGCCCATGGCAATGGTGTAGTGCATGAAATATGAATGCTAACTGAATTAGCTCACACTTGATTTCGCTGCTCGAAGTCTTGATGAAGAGATAGGGAGTTTTCGGGGAGTGTTTCAGGAAGTGTTTGTGGAATGTAGGTCTTTGTGTGCGTGCATGTGGGGGAAAAAAACATTGGATTTTGAAGATGCACACAAACCCGATGCATACGCACTGTTACTGTTGCTCTCCTTCTCCCTCCTGCATGCAGGCACACCGGATTAAATTAACATCCATTTACCCGTGCATGTAGCATGCCAAATCGTAGCAAGGCTTTATGCAAGATTGTATTAAAGGGATAAACATGCAGTCGTCATTTACTCATTCTCATGTCATTCCAAACCTGAAGTTTTTATATTTTTTTCCCGCTTCTGTAGAGTAGGCAAAAGCATATTTAGCTACGTGTTTGTTAAATCACCATCTGGTTTTGTTGGAAAAGAGCAGTGTGGATATTTTGCATGGTTATCACAAACCTGGAAATTTCAGGGAAATGAAAGAACATGAAGTTTCTATTTCTGATTAGATTATATTTCAAACGATTTAGGTTTTTCTAATTATCACAGAGTTTTTAACATTTGGGGAGCTTTGATACATTTAGAGAAAAAGAAAGAGAGGTTTATGTCTTGTTACAGACATGGGAAATTATGTTGTAATACCTTGAAAAAAATAACATCCCACTTGGAAGCTAAACTCTCATGTGAGCTGTGCATTACATGTTTAAAATCATCCTCTTTATTTTATTTTATTTAGTTTTGTTTTTGTTTTTAAACTCTGATTCCTTTCATTTCTCTGCAAGTGGCCCAAGACACGATTCTGCTTTCATTCCAGAGGTCCAGATATTCACAGCCCCAGTCTCTTCACCTGTCCACTTGTCGTTTATAACCTCTGTGTGTTACCGTACACGACTGGATGTGTTAATGTTTTCCATCAGTGTTGTGTTAGTTCCCCGTTGTGTTTCCCCAAACCGCAAACACTGCAGTAATCACATGCTGCTGTTCTCCAATCTTAACGGACACACACCCTTCATTCAATCCCAGCAGTGCTTCACAGACACGCACGCTCTCACTCACAAACAAACTCACTGGTGGACAGGTAAAAACACAAATTAAGTTTTATGAAGACAAGCTTTCAAGAGTTGCTAGATGGTCACAGTGACACAAGTTGTTATCTACAAATAACTGATGGATAAATGACTGGATGACCTAAGAATGGCAATATCTGGCTTATGTAACGTGACAATTTATTTGTATTTTTTATGCTTTGAGATTGGCTTAATAATAGTAATAAGTTGTGTCAGAGGTAAAAAAAAAAATAGTTCTTACATTTTATGAAGGGAGATGAAAACCTTTTTTTCCAGTGCTCAGTGCACATTATTCTTTCACATGACAACTATTTTTCTGTGTTCTTGTGTTTGTGTAGGTATGCGTATCTTGGTGAACCTGCTGCTGGACACTCTGCCCATGCTGGGAAATGTGCTTCTGCTCTGTTTCTTTGTCTTCTTCATTTTTGGCATCATTGGCGTGCAGCTGTGGGCTGGACTATTAAGAAATCGCTGTTACCCAGAGGAGAACTTCACCCTGTGAGTACCACAAGAGGATGGCTGGTGGGCTTAAGGGAGTGAGAGAGAGAGAAAAGACTGAATGTTTCTGAACTGTGATTTAATTGAGGACTTAAGCACCCGAATCCAAACTGTGGGTTTATTTGGATGACAGTTTAGGTTTACAAGGGTAAAGAGATTGAATTTAGGAGGCCGGATCTTTTAGAAGATGCGTTTCGGAGTACCTGATCATTCCATCATTGGATTGGCCTTGTATTTCAAATGTCCTTTCTCTTGAATCAATGGATATTTTGGGAGCATATGGACCTTGGGGCTACTAAACAAATCATTTGTTCAAGTCCATGTAGGAATGCAAATATGATTATTAGAATCAGCCGATAAAGGTTCGAAATATAAACATCTGCATCAGCTAATTTGAAAATAATATCCTGATATGGCTTGCCGATAAGACTGATAACTCATATGTGCTCATGAGTGTGTTGTAGTGATAAGATCGTGTCTGCAGTACGCTCATTCTTGACGCAACTTCTGCCTGAATGATGATTAGTTTCACTATTTTGAATTGCCGCATTTAATTTGAGAAAGTACGTACTGTATAGAATAACGCGTCTGGTGTGCAGTAGATTCAACAGTATCTAGAGCGTGCAGCAGCAGCCTCTCCCAATTCCTAATGCCGCTCCTGGAGGGCGTTTTATTTACCTAGGGGGCACTGTTTCCCTACTTGGAACAAGTAAGAAAAATACACAAATAACATTAAGATACTTGTTTATGTATAAATAAAGCACTAACTGATGTCATAAAATCACAAGTCTGTTTTGATTTAAAGGTGATGTAGGTGTAAGTTTTTGATTCTTCTAAAGCCAAAAAATAACAAAGTATGTTTGTAGATATGTAGGAAACATGTAATGTTTACATAGCTGTTTCTCAGAAAAATAATGCTACTGCCAGTAATTCTACTCTGAAATGTGTGTTTTCAGGCCGGAATTGCGTTCCCCATTTTAACAGTTAGCTGGCAGTATTACATACTACACCTTTAATCTGGATGATCCTGCCCACTTCCAGCTGGTGGAAAACACAGCGTATTGCTGTCAAGGAATCATGTTATGTTTACATAGCTGTTTCTCTAAAAGTATTGCTGTAGCCACTAATTCTACTGTGAAGTGTACATTATGGGGATACATTCCTTTGCAGTAAACACTTTAACTGCTAGCTGCTGATCTTACAAACTGTACTGTACCTTTAAAGGTCAGAAGCCACAGCTTACATGAATAAGTTTCCAAACACGACACTAAATAATTTAATGTATACAGATTTTCGTTCATATGTAATACAGATAATCAATGTGTCATTTGTTTTTCCAAAAAAATATTTTTTTTTAATATAATTTTTACAGCTCTTTCGCTTTAGGCCAGAGACATATCTATTAATATTTAAATTAAAAACATGTTTAGGCTTTAACTGCATTTGTCTGAAGAATACAGCAAAGATTTATTTTATTATAGGTATTTTCAAAACTTTCAATGTACCTTTAATGTATAAGAAAATAACCAAAAATGTTAAATAATGTGTTTATATTTTCTGCACAGGAGAGATTTGGCATTGTTTCAAAAAATAAAAATAAAAAAAGGAAATATACATTAGTTTCAGCTTTGGCTGATGGCAAAAATATTATCCTGTATATTCCCCAAGTTGTAGTTTTAAAGATGCAAACTGGTCTTTCTTCTCACATGTATCCTTCTGTTTAATCTCTCCTCTCATCTTCTTGTTTTTACTGTCTACCTGCCACAAAAAATGCAAATGTGGTTCCACCCAGTCGATGGCTCCAGTTGATTAAAACTCAGATTGGCGTCCATATTCATGAGTGGGTGTCTGCCTGAGGTTACCGTGCCAACCGTGGTCTGCCTGCCTCTCTTTGCTGTGTGATTGGATTTGAAAGGACTCATGGTGCATGGCAGCGTGCGAGACTCACCGTGCATTTGTTTGTATGTGTGTGTGTGGGATAAAGAAGCGAGTGCCCGAGTTTAAACGTCAGCTGAGGCCTGATTGTCGTTTATTGTTTTGCAGCGAGTATATTTACAGGCTGGCACTATAGTCAGAGGATGATGAAGTGTTTTGAAAGGAGAGTCTATCATAGAGTCTCCAGAGAGAGCGCCTGGTTTTCTTCTGCTTTGTACATTCTCTTACAGTCTTTTTAAAATGTACACTCTCCTTCCCTTTTGGTGGAGATGAATTACTTAAATGTTTTATATGGTTTGAAAGAACAAATGCTACACAGTTATAGTTTAGTTTAGTGTATAAGGGGGTCTCTTTATATGAGAAATTTCTTTAGCTTTTGCAGACATTGAAGTAACTGTGAATGTTCGATCACGAGTTAGCCGGGACACGTGTTTCCACTGGCTTCAAAGGTTGCGCAACGAAAACAATGTAACCATAGCAACAGTTGGCTGCTCAAACACTCTTCGAACATCGAAACTTTAATACTGTCAAAATGTATTGGTTCAACGTTTTACTTGCTGTACAAGTGTATGAAAGGAACATCTTTAAAGCTGTTATTAGCAATTTTGTTCCGTTTCTGATCGGCTTCTGATGGAAAATTAAATTGATTGAGACTCCAAGATCTGCATGTCTTAGGGTCTGTCTCAATCAGCTCCCTTGTTCAGTAGTAAGGGCACTGATCAGGGAGTCGTCCATTTTTGCTAAATCCTTCCAGTGCACTGGAACAATCGCTCCCTGAAAAATCCCACAATGCACCGCAAAAACTAGTGAGCATCGGCGCTCACTATGCTCCCTTACTGGAAATTTCTGAACACATTTCTGAAGCGTGAAACATAAACCACAGAAGTGAACGTGATAAATATAACAAGATTTGAAAAGATATACAGTTTTTGAAATATTTTAACATAAACCCACAATGCTAGACCGGTAATGTACACATAATTATCATTTAGAACGATCTACTCATTCACAAGCTCTGATTGAGATACACTGATTGAGTGAACGATGAGAGCCGCCTTTACGAATCCGAACTTCTGATTGGATGTTCCTCTGTTCTGGTCTTCATAGGAACTTGTTCAAATAGGGCCATCTTTTTGGGCCATGAACACGTTACGCTAAACATTGAACACTGCTGTCTGTGGAGGGTCAGAAAGCTCTTGGATTTTTATTGAAAATATCTTACGATGTGTTCACTCCTGGTGTCTTTTTTGACAATAAAAAGTTGAGGAGAGTTTTTTAGTAAAATAAAAAGCCTGCAGCGTTTTGGTTCCAAATAGCAGTCGAGGGCATCTTTTGTTATAGCAACAGCTGCAGCAGGTGCCCAGCGTTGTGGGCTGCAGAAAGGTCGGCTTTTGAAAGTTAACCGGGTTCACAATGACGTTTGTGGGTGCACGGCATTATATGGGGAAGGAAACTGTATTGTGCTTACAACAATTTAGTCCAGGAGCTCTGGTTGGAGGATGCATGGTTTATGACCTATTTTAGTCTAGATAGAGTTTTGTACTTATATCATACTCCTTGTGCTCCAAAATTAGTGTGATCTATCTACTGCATTTTTTCTCATTGTTTTTGTTGCTATAGAAACCACAGGCTTGTCATTGGACAGCTGTCAAAAAGGCCATTGACGTAGGGAGTTTATTTATTTTTTTAATTTTTAACTCTCTTCAACCTAAAAGAATCTGTCCTGCAGAAAATAGAAGCTGGCGGTGGTGTTTTATAAAGGGCTCAGGACTTTTTTTATAAACACGGTATGCCATAGGATTATAATGTAAAACAGACACTAGCCGCGTTTCCGTTACCCTTCAAGCTGCGCAAATTGCAATTTCGCAGTTTCGCATTTACAGGTCACATGACATGTGTAAAAAGTCATATGATCATTCTTAAATGTATCATAACCTCCACGAAACACTTAATACGTGTTCATTCTCCAGTGTAAGGGGCATTCCTCTTAGACAGTTTAAACTGCACATGTCTGCGGTTCTGATATGGACACTGAAGCTGTTTGAGGTCACTCGGTTGATACTCAAGTTTATTCCAGCCTCGCCGCGCATGTTTTTTAAGTATCTGTATGTGCTGCCTCTGTGGAGATAAATGCATCCTTTTTATAAATATATTCAAGATCCTTTCAATCTCACCAAAACTCTTTGCTATGACTTATCCCAAGAGGCAAATGTTTACATTTTAGCTGCATTATGTTGGTTAATGGAATCGTCGTCATTTCGTCATTTAGTATTTTAATCAAATATCACAAACGTTTTTCACAACTCTGAAACGTGGCTACTGGCAGCTTCAAAAAAGACGGAAAGTGTGAACATAGTCCTAATTTGTCTTTCGAAGATGAACAAAGGTGTTTTTGGATTTAGCATGACATAAGGATGAGCAATGACAGAATTTTCATTTTTTTCTAAACAATCTCTTTAATTAAGAAGAGACAATTTAGAATGAATTCTATCCATTCTGATCATTAGCTATTCATTTTCAGATGTGAATGTTGCATTAAAAATTAATGAGTGTTTGCAGTCAAATGGAGGGGCGGAGAATAAGATATTATATAACTATTATTATTATTTAAAAAATCTGGCATACATCACCAGAAGCAGGAAAAATCGTGTGATATAAGCTCAATTAAAAAAATGAAAGGTAAATAAATAAATAAAGAAATAAATAAAGTTGAAGAAATTGAGTCATTTTCACGGCATCTACTGAAGTTTGACTTGCGCAAATGGAAGAAAATCCATTAAAAAATCACTTCTACTCAGGGCTCGTTTTATGCTGCATTCCTTAACATCCGTACGCCTGCGACGACCCACAAACAGCTTGTCAGTCATTGGTCAATTATCTCCATGTGCGAGAGCAGTCTTATTGGCAGTGGAATGGCATTTTGTGCCACAGTGGGGTGTTAGCGTTGTGCCACGCTGGGCTGTGCTTCTCACTGCGTTGCCATGCTGTGCCCGAGCCCTGGCGCTGGCACAAACATCATTCACACTCCAGCACTCCTTGCAGAGCCCTGACAGACTTACTGATTCTCTGCCGCTCTATCTTTCTCTCCCAACCCCCCCAGTTGTCGCCATACCACTGAGCTCTTAAAGAAAAGCGGTGCCACGCAGTCCAGCTTGACTGTCGTGTTGAAAATGCAGACTGACTTTTATAGGAGAGAACTCAGTGTGTGCCGCACAAAGCCCACGGGGGAATCTGCGAAGGTTTGATGCATTGGCTCAATTTGCCATATCACAGGCATTGATTAGTTTTGTGCGTTTGGAAATGTGCACACGCATATCCTCGCACGAGTGTCACCATGGTGGCCTGCCTAGACAAATTGCTTTTTCTGGTGTAGCCTGATATACCATTGCTCATTATTGCTATCGAGTGGTTCAGATCTTTTGGCTGCCGTGTTGTTGAAGGGCAAAGGAAAAACGTCCTCCTCGACAGCAGAAACATTCTTGGCCTTTATCGAGCTGCGAGGCTGCGGAGGAGTCCTCTGTAGAAATGGGGAGAATTACACCCTGGGGATGATGAACCAATCCTTTCTTGGCGCCCAATACCTCCAACATGGCTGTCATGGGAGCTTTGTGCATGTGCGAATTTAGATCAACTGTCTAGACCACAAAGCAATAGAGGCATTGATTGGTCAGTGTGGCTTGCATGTGCTCTGCTTGTTTCATGCTAGGGTGGACAAATAGCATTGCATGTTGGTACTTATTCGCAAATACGTGGATGTAAGAGAGAAACGGGGAAAGAGAGAAAAAAAGAGTGAGAGAGGGGGGAAAGGGAGTGTAAATAGTCATTGTGACCCTGTTATGTGTATGAGAGGGTGAGTGGCTGATGGAAACAGCTATTTCGGGGCAGTGAAACACTGTGATTAAGGGGCAGGCTGCCCTCAATGGGTCATTCGCAGAGAAATGGGCTTCACACACATGTATGCACACACTACATACGCTCAGTTGGTCCGCTGTAGAATAAATCCACATTGGTTAATGCTCAGATCTCTTTAGGTCTGTCTACAGATAGATGCAAAGTTACTTTTTTTATTTTTATTACTATTGTATTTTCATTTTGTTAATATGAAATATCTACGTAATTTTGGGAGAGCTTGAGAAATGTGATATTTAGGCAAAATAAAAAAATGTACAAATTTCCTTCTGGTACATCAGTGAGCATTTGAAATTTTTTTAATAGATGTGTCGAGTCCCTCAGTTGTCCTCAGTGTGACACAATGAGTCTCAGAATCAGACTGTCATTGTTGGAAAAAGTTCAAATATGCAGAAGAAGCTGGAAAAAACATTAAATTTGTGGGACCTGTAGGATTTTTGTGAAGAACAAAAGGCAGTTAAAGGGTTCAGGACAAACAAGGGACTCATAAACACTAACACTAAACAAAAAACAAACAAAAACAGCTTCATCACCTAGGTAACAACACAGTATTTAGAATCAAGTTTATGTAAACTTTCGAATGGGGTAATTTGTATAAATTCAGTTTTTATTTTCTCTTTTGGACTATATGTTAATGTCTTTTGTGTGAAATATGTTATTCAGGCCAGTATTAAATAAAACAAAATAAAAATGTATTTTGTATGATCCCTCTAATTTTGGTTTAATAATTAACATTTTGTAGATATTGCAAAGTGCATGTAAATATTTGACCACAACAGTAGAGAGAAAGATAAAGGAGTCTTCTTTTAAAGCACATTCAATTGGTTCATTTCTTAACTCTGAATTTTCAAAAACCTTGACTTCTCCTTCCGTCTTGTCCTCAGCACATCTGGCATCACCCTCCCCGCCCCATATTATCAGCCTGAGGAGGATGACGAGCGGCCCTTCATCTGCTCGCTGGCTCAGGATAATGGCATCATGTCCTGCAGCGACGTGCCCACTCGGAGAGAAGGCGGACGGGAGTGCTGTCTAGATAAAGAAGATGCGCTGCACCGTCAGGCCCTGGGTCTGAGTGCGGAGCCGCTTGTCAACGGTAGTGCCTCCGCCATGGGACTCTGTGTGAACTGGAACCAGTACTACACCCGCTGTCACACAGGACACACCAACCCACATAAAGGAGCAATTAATTTTGACAACATAGGTTATGCATGGATCGTCATATTTCAGGTGAGAAATTGAGTCAAGTGGCATTTGTTGAAATTACACATCTGATTCTGATCCTAATAAAAGTCAACAGTACAGGTGTAAATGCGATTCAAAGCATTTTCTAATCCAATCACTCTAAAAACAAATTCAGGGGAAGTTGAAAATGCATGTGACAGCATTGCATGAGTAGCGTGTTGCAAATGCTAATCCATCCTGATGCGTCTTGGACAACAGTGAAGGGCGCCTACGCAGCTGTCAATCATGCACTGTGGTAAAACAAAGGTTTAAAGAAATTTATTTGCAAATGAGGTAAGAAAAAACAGCTTGTTTTCACTTGGAATTAATTAAATTTTTTCTTACCCATTGGCAAATATTTTTAAGCATTTACATTTATTTATTTAGCAAAGTGTTTACCCAAAGCAACTTGACATTTTTTTTGCAGTTTTAGTATGAGATAGATTTGATTAGAGAAGAAATGAAATACAGGAAAAAAGCAATAGAGAAGTATGTACTATGTGTGTATATTGTATGTATATATATATATATGTGTGTGTGTGTGTATATATATACACATTTCATTAGAATTGCTGAAGAATCCATCAACAATGAGGTTTTAATGAGTCATGATGTTGTTCTCTTCATGCTTCTAAATCTTATAAGATTATACATTTTATATATAGTCATAAAATTATAGACTCTCCCCTCAAAATCTGATCACAAATAGCAAACGCAACATTTGTCTGAACTGGCGACTTGTGATGGATCATCTAAGATGGATCTTCACCAGGTTCATAAAGAGCTTGATTGTGGTCTGGTCTGGTTGGTGCAGGTGATCACGCTGGAGGGCTGGGTGGAGATCATGTACTACGTCATGGACGCTCATTCCTTCTACAACTTCATCTACTTCATATTCCTCATCATCGTAAGTTTTTAAACCTTGCCATGTATGTGTTCAGAGATAGCATGTGTCCTAATTATTGAGAACGTGTAGGCTGTGGTTTTATATGGCATGTGTAATTGGGGAAGATCTGAAGTTTGGTGACCTTTAACAGAACCAGAGGGTGAACTAGATGTTTGGTCTCACTGGTATGAACAAAAAGACCATGTCTTTCCCCTGGACACAAAAAACACAACTTAACCCATCACAACAATCAAGCCTTTAGCACAAAGCCTCCTAATTAGGTATGCACTTATATTAAAGGGGTCATGAACTGAGAAATCAAAAAGAACCATTGGCAAAGAGCTTGAAAGGCAATCTGACCAATCATGACACAGAATTGCCATTTTGTCCATCAAACAAATTAGACTGTAGAGTAGATTATCTTCAGTGCACTTAAACTAAAGACATTGTGTTTGGTGAAGTCTTTTTGTGGTTGAAACAAAATACATTCTGATGTTCATTCATGTTTATTTTGTGCTTTAAATAAATATGAGATCGGATCACATGCTGCTTGAACTGAGGCACGATCTGTCACATTAAAGAACCGCAAAATGGCATTATTTGAACTTCTTAAAAATATCTGAATTTGTCAGTTTCCTCTTTGTTTCACAATTCATTTTTTACTGCGTGAGAATGTGTAGTATGAGAGTGCCCTGGCTTTTCGAACATTGCAACAGTAACTATCCCTTGTTACCCCTTGATCTTTTGACATGTAAAAGGTAATTTTACTATTAAAACATTGTGTAAGTTTTTAGAATTCAAAACTGTCTAGAAAAACAGTAACTGGCTTCTGCCTATGCATATGGCGATACTGTACCGTGAGTATTTAAAGGTGCAGGGTAAAAATTAGGACTAAAAAATATTCGTCTAATCAAAATATTCGGGCCAAACTGTCTGTCAACATACGTAGATTTGTATTTCTGCGCACCCTGTTCACATAGTGGGCTGACCTGGTGGTGACAGACAGAGTGAAGATGGCAGGC
>JAUCMU010000063.1:6559292-6584123 GCA_032275025.1 Enteromius treurensis
TTCTTTTTTAATAAATCTGCAAAAATGTCAACAATTCTGTATTTTTCTGTCAATATGGGGTGCTGTGTGTACATTAATGAGGGGAAAAAATGTACTTGAATGATTTTAGAATATGGCTTCAATATAACAAAGAGTAAAAAAATTAAGGGGGTCTGAAAACTTTTTCTCCCCAATATATATATATATATATATATATATATAGTTTAATATATAATGTTTTTATTTATTTAATATGATTATATTTTATTTATTTTATGTATTCTTCATTATTGCATTCAATTAGTTTCAATATGCAATTGTAGGTAAATGAAACTCACTCTCATTTGTGTGCTTACTCATAGACTCTGTCCGCAGCCGTATGTACTCTTGTTTGTAATAAACGCCACACACTTTATCACACAAAGCAGCGAGGCTTTATAAAATCTCACAACTGACAGCAGCTGGATCATGCGGGGCTCTGCATGGCTGAGCGTCTCAGCTGCACAGTAGTGTACACCTTAGCTTCAGCAGCGAGTGACAGGCCCATAAGGATCAGAGTGAGATTGATGGAGGGCAGAACAATAACACTCAGGCCCCTGGTGCCCACTGACTCTCCCGCCTTTCCCCCGCAGCGCTGCAATTCCAGCAGAGTGCACGGAGACAGATAGAGGCTGCTGCAGGATTGAGTGCATAAACCAATCCCGTCGATCCGTCTTTCCAACTCACGTTTAGCTTTCAGCATATCCCCTTCCCCCCTCGCCAATTTATAACCCCTCATCTGAAAACAATGCCCTGATTTATGTCTCTTAAATGGATAGAGTCGTCTCCAGCCTGCGGGTACAGTCAACAGGCTTTCGTAACTGTTAGCAGATGCCTGGGATGACGTATGGATGGAGCCAATGGAGAGAATGAATCAGCATTACAGACTGGCAGCTATATTTGTGCCAATTATTAATCGGCTTCATCATTGCTCTGCTGCATAGAGAACTGCTGAACACAGATGAGGAAAGAAACACATTTGTCACTGGGTGGTTTGTATGAAGCTGTGTGGAATGTTACAGATAAAGTAATGCGGTACAACATTGCGTAGTATGAATTTATGTATTATTTTTATTATCACTTGGTGGAGATCACACTACTTCCCAGGGATTGTTTTCTTCTTCAGAAAAGCGTAAGCATGTCACAGGACCATCACCATTTTATACAAGCATCTATTTCATTTATTCTGAGTGTTTCAGGAAGGAGCAAATCCACCACTGCGCTGATGCAGTCCCCTGATTCTGATATATTGTCCACTATTCATATTTATCAGCATTGTTTTGCAGTTTTTAAGTGGTAAATATGGCAGTAGGTGGCAAGAAATCATTGTAATGGTCTGTATGTCACTGCTAAGCATGATACACACTGTCTAGAACCACCCATTATAATCGCACATACAACAAAGATTTTGCACCCCGAGTAAGCATTGTTCAGTTATACTCACATATTTCCTTTTAAATGTAACATGTTTACGACCTGATTATGTAAAATTTGTCATTAGTAACATGCTACCGCCAGCACTGTTTTTATGTTTATAGCATCACCCCATCTCATTTATCTCTAGGTGTTTGTTTCATTCTGTATTCTGTGATCCGTCTCTCCAGCGTGACTGGCCTCATCTCTGGCTGCTGTCCAACCAGGACATATGTCTCCTCACACAGCGCTGATATCATTTTTATAGGCTCCTCATCTCTGACAGACTCATTCATCTCACATCCTGTTGAGGTCGATGGGAAGCATACTGTATCAGAATATCTAAACGTGAGAGCAGCATTCAGAGCTTGTTTGTCTGTTTGTTTCTGCAGTATTCTGGGAATGCACATATTTGGCTGCAAGTTCAGCCTGAAGACAGAGGCTGGGGACACAGTACCTGACAGGAAAAACTTTGACTCCCTGCTTTGGGCCATTGTCACAGTGTTTCAGGTGTGTAGAGCTCTCAAAACTCATCTCACTTATGAAAGCACTGCTGCTGGTGGCGGGGAACACGGGGCAACTGGGAACTGGGTGAAAACACATTTTAATCACACGCACACACCTGGGTATTCTCTGTGGAGATGGAAGCTTTAGACTGCTACATGGTTTTATCATAGAAAATAGGCCATACATGTCTTCATAATTATTATATTTTGTATATACTATTTTTAATATTGTTAAAATAGTAATATTTATATGTATTAGCGTGTCTATTATGGACAATAAATAGAGAGGCAAAACAGAAATAATATAATACAAGATGATATCAGTATTTGTGGATGCATTTATTTATTTATTTATTACAATAAATAAAAAATGGAAAGCATTAGATATAAATGCTTATTTATGTTTTCTTTATATTAAACAAATATACAAAAAATTAAATACATTTAATTAAATAAATATATAAAGTTTACATATATAATGTAATTTTATTTAAATCATATAAAGAGTTTATCATCAAACACACGCATTTATTTTTTTCTTTTGCTATATACAAATATAAAAATCAGAAAACAAATATGTATGTATTTTTGCTATATAAAATAAAAATAAGGAGGATATATAGTATGATATTATTATTCGTGGGCTTTTTAAATAGTAAAAAATGAAAAATGTAAATAACAAAATATGGAAATAGTTTTTTGTTTGTAAAACCTATCTTTTATTATGTGTGACAAACAAAATATAGAATTAATATAATCTAATGATATCAATATGTATGTATGCATGCATTTATTTATTTTACTGGCCATTTTCTTACAAAAAATAAAAATAAAAAAGGGAAAGAATTATATATAAATGCTTATTTATATTTTTCCTGTATAAACGAAATAGTAAGTAAAATTAAAAAAAACATATAATGAAAAAATAGAGACAAAGAAAAAAATCTGTAATAAATATCTATAAACTCTTGAATGAATATTTACTTATCAAGCTAATTTGCTTCCATTAAAAAATCTAATATAAAGTTTATTTAAGTATATTGTTTTTTGCCGGTTTATTTGTTTGTGTGCAGATCCTTACTCAAGAGGACTGGAACATGGTTTTGTATAACGGCATGGCCTCTACCTCCCCCCTGGCTGCCCTGTATTTCGTTGCGCTCATGACTTTTGGAAACTATGTTCTGTTCAATCTCCTTGTGGCTATCTTAGTGGAAGGATTTCAGGCTGAGGTAAGCTACACACCGCAAGGCATTGGAGAAATCGAGCGTTTTGGTTGATCAATCTCCGACGTAATAGGGCCAATGACTTTTGTATTTAGCTGCTGAATATTAATATTTCATGCTCACTGAGTTGATTTAAATACATTATTATGAAAAGCATCCGTTGGCGCTTTTCATAACGGGGTTAAATTTGTCCTGGTGTTTAGCAACAAAATGACAAGGAGAACATGGCATGGCTCTAATAACTTACCGCTGTCCTGGGGCATTTTTCCACATGCTTTTGTTGTTCTTGTCTGTGAATATATTTTCGATGGGCATGCTTGTGTAAATAGGGCTTCACGAGCAGGTATGCAGACTGCCGGAGTAGGTTGTCTCTCTAGGGAGCATGTAGAAGTGGGCCTCCAGGTTATGGTCTAGATCTGAGGCACTGTGTGAGGGTGAGTGGGGAACTAGAGCAAATGCTATTGACTTTCAGAGAGAGGGCAGGGAAATTGACAAATCTATTAAAAAAATGCTCAGGGCTGTTTAGGTATTTTACAAAAGAGATCACACCCCTTAATTTTCGTCTTTTATTTGTCTATGGCTCACACAGTGCTAAAATAATATTGTCAATGGTTATGTTCACACACTACGGTTATAAACTAATGAAATCTGCACTCTACTCTGCTAATAGTTTCAGAGTGATACCTCTGTGCCATGTGAACTCAAGCTATCTTGTGTCCCTGTTTTTTTGTCTGTGACAGGGTGATGCTAACCGTTCCTATTCAGACGATGACAGATCCTCTTGTAACTTAGAAGAAACTGAGAAAAAAGATTCGCTCCAGCTGTCAGGTACTGAGATGTGAACTAACTTAAGGAAGTGTTCTTAAAGCAGCTGTATCTTTCCTTCTGTTCAGTGCTGCATTTTTATTTTATTTTATTTACTTTATTTATTTATTTGGTTCAATCTGAGGAGAAATGTGTTCATGTTCAGAGCTCCTTTTCAGATAATCAAGGCTAATAACAGTCTTTTACAAAATGACATGACACTGTACTGTGGTCAGCTGTGTGTTAACATTCATATGGTAAGCCTTTCTGTATTTTGACGTTTTAAAAGTAATTTTGTTGGTGGTAAGGAGGTTTTGTCAGTGATAAGTCCAGATGTAAATGTTGTATTATGTCAATAATTTTAATTAGTTTAGGCTAGTCATTTATCGTTTGGTATTGAGTTTGGAGTTCAGTAAGATTTTTATTCATACTTTTTTTTTTATTACAAATAAATGCTGTTTCTTCTCTTTTAAATATCACAATTTCCTCAAAATTATAAACGGCACAATTGTTTTATTTTAATTGCTAATAATAATGTTAACTGAGCACCAAATCAGCATGTTAGTAGTGTTTCTGAAGGATCAGTGACACTTAAGACTGGAGTAGTGGCTGCTGAAAATTCAGCTTTGCCATGGCATGAATAAATTACATTTTAAATAGAATTTATTTTACATTGTAACCATTTTCATAATACTAACTTTTTATGCATAAAAGACATCTTTAAAAAAAACATTTTCAAACTCTTGCTGACCCCTTAGCTATACTAGTTATTGTTACAAAATGCTAAAATGCAATATCCTAAACTATAACTGAGTAACTGAAAGAAATGCATTGAAATGTCTTATTAATATCTGGTCAAAAAAAAGAAAAGAAGTCATGCCGTCGTGAGATCTAAGGACATGCTGTTATGAATAATGCATGTACACACTTACGCTCTCCACAGACGGAAGACAAACTTACACGCTCCCACCAGTCGCCTGGCATGAGAAAAGGCTTTAGAAATACCAGAAATCACGCAAGCTTGAAACTTTAAAAGACTTGGCAGAATATACTTCTTAGTTCCGCACAACAACCACAAAACAAATTGTTTTTTAATTTACTAGTGTTTCTCAAAACTAGAGTCCTTCTAATGTGTTTGTGATCTAATCAGTCTTGGCATGTGTGTTTGTGCAGATCCCAAGATTTCCACTTTGACCCCTAATGGGCATCTGGATTTGGCACCTGCACCAAACGCTAGGGGCCTGTACCCGTCTGAAAGGCTGAGCTTTGCCCTGGGTTCCCGCAAGAGTAGCGTGAGCTCTCTGGGCAGGGCTAGCCTGGAGCAGACGGCGCTGGTGAGCTATTGTGCATGCTGCAGTCAACCTGCCATTCATTTCAGGGTCTTACTCACCGAGAGGGCACCGAAGCTATATCATACCGCTCCAGCAATCCAAACCCTCTCAAAAAAGCACAAAGAACACAATAATTATCCATCAGCTCTGCATGTATTAGCATTTTACCAACCATTAATAAGACACTTACTCAGCACTTAGAGAGCCGTCTCTACTCGTCTAGCTTGCACTATATTAGCATGCACACAGAGGGTCATTGAGCGGGCACTCGAAGAGCTGAGAGCAACTTATAAACTAGATAATTATTTTTACAATGGTTTAAATAATAACAGCCCTTGTGAGGAGGTTGGCTTTTTATGAGGGTTCTAGACAGTGAGGGGGAATTTGCTAAGAATGAGCAGAAAGCGTGGCTTGTTTGTATGCGCTGTCTTTCGTTTTAGTCAGATTCATTTTGTAAATATGTAACACCCAAAACTTGAGTGCATCGTCTGGGATGGTTTTGGGTTTTAGGTTGTGGAGTTCGCAGCAGATTAACGCAATGAGAGAAACTTTATGGTACAGCAACATCCCACCACTGTAATCCAGACACCTGGACCTGAACCTTCTCTTTGAAATGCTGTATTCGTTCCACTAAACGTGTTTATCATCGGCTTCCTGTGGACAGTGGAAGCATAAAGTTAATTATGCCAAGAAAATAGTGCAGTGTTGATTAATACGTAAATTTATAGTAATTTAAAAAATAAAATTACTGTTGTCTGATCTCTAACGATATCCAATCACCTAAACCCATCAATTAAAAAAAAAACTGAATGTGTTAATAATGCAACTACTGTATGTGAGCACATTTGTCACTTTAAAAGTTTTGCACGTTGAAAAATAAATATGACCTCATGTTGTGTTAATCGCATTTATACACTGACTTAGAAATTTCACCCGTTAAAAAACTAAAAAAAATCAAGAATGATTTTCTGCGTTTTTTCACATCTATAGTAATCATTTTGATAGGAAAGAATGACGAATACGGGAAATAAATGCGGTGTGCAGGGACTTTGAAGCACACAATACAAAGGTTTTTTATTTAAGCATGTGTGTACACTGTAAAATGCAGGCTAGTTCATTGTCATCGCAACTTGATTTACAGTTCTGAAATTTGTTCTCACAAAAGCTACAAAGTACATAGCAATGCTCCAAATAGCCTAATGGAAGAATTGATAGATAACACTTCCCAGAGTTGCTCTTTTGCTCATTTTCTCACCCTTTCAGAACAGCCTGCACATCTGTTGACAGGTCAGCCGGTTTCCAAAACGGTTTGATTACTGCTGCAGCACTCACAACTACAGTGCTGTCAGCCTGTCTCACAGCAATGCACACTGGAAGTGTCTGTAATGGCCATACACTCAGAGTTTAATATGTTTTTAGAAAGAAAATAAGTCTTGTATAGGTCAGTCTTGTAGTGTGTGTGTTTGGGATGAAACATGTGTGCTTAAATTCATGTTCATATATTGACTTGTATTTTATGCACTTCAGTGTCCAGGACGAGCCTCTCTGTACCACAACTGGGGACGGCCCGCAGGGCCAGGAGTATGGAGTCGCAGGTCGAGCTGGAACAGCTTGGGTCGATCCTCTAGATGCCTGGGGATGGGGGGCGGAGGCAGTTTAAGGGTCCGTAGCCCTCACTCTCGCCCCGCTGAGCGGGAGTCCCTGCTGTCTCCTCCGCCCCCTCCTCTGCACCCGCCTCTGCTCTCCAGACACTTCGTCCCATGCAGAGAACGGCGGGCACTCTCTCTGGAGCTTCCTGAGCTGCTGCAGGTGCCCGGACCGGCCTTGCCTCCTCTGCATCCCCGGCAACGTAAGAAGAGCTTCTCTGGGGGTCTGGGAAGCGTTGGAGAGCACCAGGACTGTAATGGGAAGACACCGTCCGTTCAACCGCAAATCATCAATGAAGTCTACCCTCAGGTCAATACACAAAAGGACAGGGAGGATCTGGACGATGAGCTGGACTATGTAAGTGACCATTAAAAAATGTTTTTAAGGGACAGTTCACTCTTTCTGTAATTGCGTTTTTAAATCATATGACTGATTTCTTCTGTGGAAATCAAAAGTAGATATTTAGCTGAATGTCGAGCAGCAGAAATGACAAAAAAAAAGCACCATAAAAGCAATTCATGTCATATTCAAGTCTTCTATACCCATACTACAGCTTCGGGTGAGTAACAGACAAAAATGTAAGGCTGTATTTACTGATCATCACTTCCGAAATAGTCTTCAAATCTCATTTACACACACTGTCAGCTATTGACATTTGAAGTGATTGCCATCTAACCTGGCACAATGCATCTACACACAATGATTAAAATATGATTTCTGAGCCATTGTTCAAAGAAAAACTGAAATTATAGTGTGGCAGAGGAAACAATTCAGACAGCCAGGATGTGCTAAATTTGCTTTACTGTATTTTTGACCAAATAAATTTAGACTTGTGAACATAAAATACTTATTTTAAAAACATTAACAAAGAAGTCTTACCCGACCCTATCTTTTTAAACTGTAGAGTATAGATTTAGGAGACATTTATGGAGCTTTAGAATTTGGTGTTCCATGAAAGAAAAAGATTCAAACGTTGGAGCTAAATTGGTTTTGATGAAAATGAGAATTGTCTTTTAAATGGAAATTATCTTAAGTTGGACAGGTCCCTGTAAAACAGCGTTTGCACACGTTGTAAATCTTCTTGAAGCAGAGCCAGTTGCACATACAATGGACTACACAATGAAAATCGCCCAATTATTATCTGTTGAGGAGGAACGCTAACAGATGGCAGTAGGATTTCAGTTTTTAATTTACAGCCAGACTTTAGTTTTTTACAGCCAGACTCTCTTGTTTTGTAAGCAATTAAGAGTAACATGGCAGCTCCAAGGGGACCTGAAACCTTGGAAAGCTCCATTTCATAACTGCTTCAGCTATCTAACGTTTTTCCAAGAAAGTTCTCACATCCAGAATACTGTAGAATTAATCGTAACCCTTTTTTTTGCCAACTAAATACGTCTTTTTTTTTCGGCAGAGTCTATGTTTCCGGATCCAGAAGATGATAGAGGTGTACAGACCAGACTGGTGTGAGACCAGGGAAGATTGGTCCGTCTTCCTCTTCTCTCCCCAAAACAAGTTAGTCCCTTCAGTCAAGAACATACTTTCTAAGAGCCGATGGAAGCTGTATGATTTGTTTATATACAATTTATGTAAAGTTTCACATGTTACACGTTAACTGTGAGTTCTCTCTTAGTTCATATTCACTGAGAGGACAAACGGGCACATAGTTTTGGTTTCTTAGCTGCTTGAATGACCTTTTGGGGGATTATGTTCATCGCCAATCAAATGGCATTTAACATTTATGTGATCAAAGAGATTTTGCTGCAAAACTTATCACTAATAATAAATAAATGCTATTTTGTAGATGCCATCTTATTTAGTTTGCCTTAGTGGTTTATTAGCTTACGTAAAGCAGACAGTACAATATTTACAATAATCACCTATGGTAGAGTTTTCCAAAATGGGGTTCTTGCATTAATGAAATGGCATATAAATAATACATCATGTAACATTAAAGTACGTAAATACTTTAAAAAAAAAAAGTGTACAAATATTTAAGGGTTTTATTATAATAAACTAGAACTACAGTATAGCCAAATCAAATCTGTAATAATATCTCAGTGATACCAGTGTTTCCGCAGACTTGCACATTATTTGTGATGGCATATACATAAATTCATTCTCTACCAGCGGGAGCGCTGTTGTCGCGGTAGTGATTAGGTTTACCCGGTAACACTGTACGCAAAGTAGCGCTCCGCTCACAAACGCTGCTTTATCAGACATTATAACAAGATGAAATTACATCCAAAATATTTTGAAAACAGTCTGTTTTTTTTTTTTAGAAATACAGTTATATAAAAACACCCACACTGGGAATCGATTTTGAAACGTGCAGTGGCTCATGTTTATTCAACAAAGTCAAAGCCTTTTGAAAAATCTATTTGTGGCGGTCAGTTTTAATATTGTGGAGCGCCGCCACAAATAAATCAACGAATGGGGAACACCACTTCACATAGAACTGTGAACATGCTAATTTAAAAATGTAATTAATAAAATGTATTAATACATTAATAAAATATCTTAATGGGTAACTTGAAAAAACATTTGTGTAAACCTTGTCTACAGTAATGCTTTTGTACTTGTGCTGCTGTGTCACACACCATACAAAACACCTGCTGGCAATCAGGCACCTTTGTGTCCCTTTACACTTTGAAAATTACTCAGGGATTTGTCAGGTAAGAGACAAATGTTGTCAGTCTAAGCAGCTGGAAGTCTGATCTCATTATAGCACAAAACAGATTAGTAGTTGCTCCACGTCTAAGAACAGGTTGAAATTAAGCAGATAAAGGCAGGCTTGTGTCACAGGTTGTTTCTTATAGTGCCACTGATTTGATCCCTGAATTACACGGCGGGAAAGATGCCCGCACACCTCTTCTTCTCTCCTGACGGTAACTCGGCCAGCAGTTATTCTGCTATGATCAGAATGCCTGATCAATAGCACTGATGGGCTGCCAGCTCTTTAGAGGGTGGCTTGATTAGGATATTGATTTGTGTCAGCGAGAGACGAGCCGATTATTCCCACCCTCTGCCTGTCAGTCTGTTTTTTCCAAACTGTCCAGTCTTTGAATATCCAGCTAAAAGCAGTAAAACTGCAGTGGGAAAATTGAGATACTTGACTGTTCCGAAAACTAGTGAGCTGCCAGAATGCATTGTGACAAGCTGTGGGAAAAAAACAAATGCAAGATAGGAGATGAAGTGAGTTATATACTACTGTTCAAAAGTGCAGGGGTAGTAAGATTTTGATTGATTGATTGATTGATTGATTGAAAGGCAACAGTTAATCATTCATTATTTTATAAAAGATTCTAAAATAAAGACTGTTTTTCTATTCATCAAAAAATCTAGAGAAAAACCTTATAGTGCGGAATCAACAATTGTATTACCATTTTCAGCTATTTTCAACAGTTATAATAAGAAATGTTACTTCCTGAGCATCAAATCAATGATTGATTTCTAAAAATTCAGCTTTGCATCACAGAAAGAAAAATGTAATTAAAACAAATAAATAAAATAAAAAACAAAAAAGAAACAGATAAATAAAATTATAATAATATTTTGAGAAAAAAATGTGTTTGTTTTTTGTACTTTTGTCAAATAAATGTAGCCTTGCATAAGATGCTGCTTTTTAAAATATATAAACGGTTACTGCCCCCAATCTTTTGAAAAGTATTTTACACTGTATGCCAAGGTCTATCTTACGTTTACTATTGAGATGTTAAATCCATTGATGGTTGTCTATGTAAAATGTTTCTAATTAGCTCACTTCTGAGATTCCATGGAGATTTTAATGTTTTCTTTGTAGGCAGCAACTATGTTTACTTCTGCTTTAGTTGGTCTCTATATACAGTATCTCTGTTCCTGACCCCCTCCTTCCCTTTTAGGTTCAGGTTGTTGTGCCAGTCCATTATAGCCCATAAGCTGTTTGACTATGTGGTGCTGGCCTTCATCTTCTCAAACTGCATCACTGTGGCTCTGGAGAGACCCAAGATCCTTCAGGGTAGCCTGGTAAGACTGAGTCTAATGCACCTTTGATTCAGTTTTTAAACCTGTTATATTAGTTATTGATGATCCACAAGCAGATATTCCTCACAGCATAGACAAAATTCCAGTTTTTCCCTTTCTACTCTTTCCATAATTTTGCTTTCTTTTTTTTTCTCTCTCTCCTCCTCCTCGTTCTACAGGAGAGGCTTTTCCTTACCGTGTCCAATTACATTTTCACAGCCATTTTTGTAGGAGAGATGACACTCAAGGTAAATATTTACATTCACAGCATGAGAAATTGTGCTGATTTCAGAGCTCCCATGTATATATATTTTTTCCTTTGTATGTGCTGACATACCTATGTTCTGAGAATTATCAATATAGTAATTATTTTCACAGACACTGTGAAAATTCCCACTACTTTTTTTCTTTTTCTTGCATGTTTTTATGGTTTGTGTATAGTATAATCCATTCAGTTCAGTGGGGTGCAAAAAACACCAGTAAAAAAGGGTTCTGTTTTAAATCTTTCTATTTCAATGTGATTTTCAATTACAAATGATGTTTTCGGCATAAAATGAATGAAAAGTTTAATTAAAAATTTATATACATTTCATAATGTTTTAGTATTTGATTCCCCATTCGAATTATGCTTTAGCGAAAGCTGCAAAAATGTTGTTTCTTTTAATCCTACTTCTTGTGCTTCAATGGAACCTACAGCAACTGCCTGTACAGTGTCACATTTCCATATTTGATAATTGACCTAGAAAATAGTGTGAAATGTTACTTTTTTCCCCAAATCCAAAATCTCAAATTTTATGTATGAATGAATATTACATAATCCATCATCGTATTATACTTTGATAGATATTGAACAAAACAAAACAGATTAATTGGAGACATTGTTAAAGACTTTATATTTTCCAGTAGATGAAACAGTGTGTGTGTGCATCTCTCATTTCATCTTCCATCTTCCTTTCGTTCTTTTTCCCACGTTTCTACACACACTTTCTCCTCTGGACCTTTTAAGAGTGGGGCATTACATTTGCTGGCTGGCTCTCTTGAGGCAAGCAATTAAGCAATGATATTAATTAGAGCTAGTCTACCCTTTCAGATGCAGTCGATCTCACAGACTGGCCCATCTATTCAGCTGTAAACGCGTGGCACTTGTAGGTTATCAGTTACGTAACTTAATCAGTTATCGGGTAATGGAACAAACTCAAAATAGACCTGTCAAAAGCAATGCAACATTACATACATGTAGTTGGACTAAACCAGACTGTTGTGTACAGTATAAGCAGATTTGTATGATTTTATTTAGTTTTTATTTTATTTTTAATTTATATGCGTGTTATTCTCCATCCATTCATTCATCCATTTTCCAAACTGCAACATTTTTTTAAATTTTGTTTTAGATAGCATTTCACACGTTTTAGACCGCATTTCACACACTTCTTGCCATTTAAAATGTCATGTCAACCACTTATACTTATACATTAATGTGAGACGATGCAGAGCTTATCCTTCACTGTGGGCATTTTTAAAAGCGTTGGTGCAGTGGGAGACACAAGTCAAACAGTGATTCCACCTTTCTCTCGATGACCAGAAAATCAACAATTACAGTTCATCCTTGGGGAGGCAGATTCTGCAAGCTACAGCAAAAAATATAGCTACCGGTATAACATCGCCTGAGGGGCAGCGGCTGATTTCACTGTCCCCAGCCCACCTACACTCGACTAATAGGAGTTCTGCGAGCACATCTGCTCTCACTCAAAAAGCACCTCCTTAAATTGCTAGCGTGAGTGCCACATTACTGTACTAGCCTGGTATACATCACTGATTTATTATTGGCTTCCTTTGGCAGTATTGTAAAAAAACTGTCAGACTAATACAGCCCAAATTGATCCCAAGAAATAGCAGATATGTGTCACAGTAAGGCATCTCATTTCTTAAAAGTACATAATTCTTTCTGTCTACCTCTGTTTTCTTGTTCTCTTTGCTCTTCTCACTCTTTAGACAATGCTGACGTCAGATTGTGTGTGTGTGTGTGTGTGTGTGTGTGTGTGTGTGTACACGTACTGTTTCTTTTCTGTCACTTGTCTTGTTAGTGTCACAAAAACTTGCCTGGGAGGCCTAAGGCTCAGTTCACCTTGGAGCTTCAATGGATTTTGTATTTTCGTCACTTTTACTGCATTTTAGTTCCATATTTTTTGCTGTTTTTCCACAAGTTGCAATGCTTTTTAAATCTCCAAGTCATATCTCTCAGCCTTCAGCAGCTCCCTGAAGTACATCTGCATCTCACCGCTGACAAAATGCTAGATTTTAGATGTAAATTGTGCAGAGCTCAGTTGAGTTGTAAAATCAGTTCTACAGGAAGCACTATTTTAGGCCTATAATTAGAAGTCTTGGCTTACCTGGAGATCACAAACTCTGACTTTCCTGTCCCTTCAATAAATGTTTTGATCAATTCCAGCAAAGATATGTAAGCAAAATCTCTTTCCAGAACATTCTCGTACACCGTTCCTGGCTGGTGGAATGACCTTCCCATCACTATCCGAAATGCCAACTCCCTTACAACTTTCAAACGACTGCTGAAAACCCATCTCTTTCAACACTATTTGACATCATAAAAAAAGTCCTCTTTAAGACTAATTGTTTTTCCCCACCTGTTAGTCGCTTTGGATAAAAGCATCTGCTAAATGAATAAATGTAAATGTAAAATCACACTAGAAGGGATCAGAATTAAATTCAGAATCAGATTAGAGGAGCAGAACTCGGTGTTACACAAAACTGAACAAAATCGATATATTTTCTGTGTTGTTTCTTTGTTTGTTTTAGGTGGTGTCTATGGGTTTGTATCTTGGAGAGCAGGCATACTTGCGCAGCAGTTGGAACATTTTGGATGGTTTCCTGGTTTTTGTGTCTTTGATTGACATCGTGGTGTCGATGGCAGGCGGGGCCAAGATCCTGGGGGTGCTCAGGGTTCTCAGGCTTCTGCGCACACTGCGCCCCCTCAGGTACAGCTAAAAAAGATGCAAGCGTTCATGTGGCATTTCCCAACATATGCTTGGTTTATAACTCTGCTAAATGTTTTTATTTCCATTTTGACAGGGTTATCAGTCGAGCTCCTGGCCTCAAACTGGTTGTGGAGACTTTGATCACCTCTCTGAAGCCTATAGGAAACATAGTTCTCATCTGCTGTGCCTTTTTTATCATCTTTGGCATCCTGGGAGTCCAGGTAAAGAACAAGATGCTCTCTGAAACATCTTGTCCGTGCAGACAGAGGAGACAGTGTGCTACCTCTGATGTTTCAGAAGAGCATTTTAAATGCAACTTAAATTAATCTTTGTATCTTTAATGTTCTTTTATCTTAATGTTTTTGTTTGCATAATATATGTGTGTGTTCTGTGTGTATTTATTATGTATACATAAATACTCACACATACAGTATATATTTAAAATATTGACATGTCTGTATTTGTATTCATGTACTTTTTATTATAAATAAGTTAGGGGTAATCTAGAGCTAGCTGTGAATTAAAAGATTTTAAATTCACGATGTGGAAGCAAAGAATCGCCCGGAGCAGTGCGGAGTTCCATGGTCATTTTCCAAGTTCTAGACAAGTTTAAAGTAGTTTTGCTCTTGCAGCACAATATTTGACTGGAAGGGTAAAAATTATGATTATTTTTGTTAGTTACAGCTCGATAGCACTAGCATTCTGCCCACTTCAAATCAGACACATAGATTAAATAGTGCAGTAAGGTCAGATTTATTTGAATGAATTATAGCATTTATTTTAATTATCTCTTTCTCTGTGTGAGTGTGTGTGAGTGTGTGCGAGTGATATGTGTTGATTAGTGTGCATCAATTAAAGCGGTGCATTAACATGGAGCGGTGATTAAACTGACTACCTCTGCATTAATGCATGCCTTCCAGCCAATCAGAATCCAGTATTCAGAGAGACCATGATATAGATATGTTTAATTTATAAACAACCTCCTTTCTGAAATATACTGTATATATGCATGTGAATGTATTTATATATACTTAATAATTATGACCAGGACACACATATTAAGTAAACAAACCTTTTATATTGGATGTGATTAATGGTTATTAATTGTTTGACAGCACTACTGATTGATTTGATTGATATATAAATGAATATATATATATATATTTTAACATTTGAATGGTAGTGTTTAAATCTTAGTGTTTCTAAGAAACACATAATAGAAAATGTTTTCTTATTCTATCCTGGCCTCCTTTCATAACACCCTTTTTCTTTCAAATATCCTCTGCTCTGACAGTTTTATTAAAGAGATGCTTGAGTAGTGTGGCGTTGAGTGACATGAAGTGTGTGCCATTTCTTTTGCCTCAACAGCTTTTTAAAGGCAAGTTCTACTACTGCTTGGGTCTGGATGTCAGAAACGTCACCAACAAGTCTGACTGCCTCTTGGCCAATTATAAGTGGGTCCATCACAAGTACAACTTTGACAACTTGGGGCAGGTTTGTTTGTTCTCTGACATGGCTTATCAAATTACATGACAGATTCACAAAATACCAAATACTGAGTTACTCAATTTGGTGTTTTGTTCGATGTACCTTTATCTGTGTGCATCAATACCAGAAAGACCTCTTCTTTACATCATGCTGTTGTCTATCTGTCCTTGAACCATATTTGTCTGTTTAACCCCCCCATCTATCTTTCTTTGTCCCATCTCCATTCTTTTGCGTGTCCTTGCATGTGCTCGTATGAATGTGTGTTTATGTTTTACAGGCTCTGATGTCCCTGTTTGTGTTGGCATCAAAGGACGGCTGGGTCAACATCATGTATCATGGTTTGGACGCAGTGGCAGTGGACCAGCAGGTAATGCTCTTCATGTGACATGTTCATACTGATAATACTAACCTGATGAAAATAAATGGGGCTCTTTCAATGTCATATGGATGTGCATTTGCATATTGTACTCACAGTAAACCATCACAGTTAGTCCTATAGTTTTTTTTACAGTGGCCTGGTGCAAAGTGCACTATTATTAAAAACACTATATCCTATAACAACTATATCCTGTGCAAATAAGCTTAAACAACTTTTTGTAAAAATGAATTTATTTTCCGTAATAGTTATTTTCATACTTAAGTTTTAAACGGTCTCTGAGCCAAACAAAAGTCAGTTTCTTTTTAAACTAAAATAAAGAGCTTTAAGGAATGAGCACTCAACAGTGAATATTTAATCCTGAATACACACAATCAGCTTTATGAATACTAACAGGCTTTTAGCTCTAAAGCTAAAAACAATGACTTTCAAGAGTCCTCGATTCAAAAAGCAGTGAGCTTGCATCAGTTAGGGACCAGCACATAATGATTAAGTGTAGGCCTGCAGCCAGACCCTCTCACACTGGAAGAGCTCAGCATCTCAAGGGAGTCAAACACAGGGTGGGGGAAAAAAACCTCATGGATTAAATGGCATGTGTAATTTCCCCACTGCATCATCTCTGTCACACCAGAGTCCACTGCAGGATATAATCTATGTGTGGAAGCAGATGGAAATGTGCAGAGTACCGTGTGCTTTCTCATCCCATGTTTTACAATGAGCTAATTTAGACTTTGGCGTCTTTGTTTCGCTCCACACTGCTGCTAAGCAACCAAGTAAAAGCTGCACCCAAGTTCACTTTACCATAATTTGACCAATTTCCCTCAAGCTTATGAGTGTCTGCATTACACAAGGCTGTGTTGATTATCTTGTTAAATTAAATTTTAGGCAGCTCTCTGTTCTGACTGGTTTCTTGTTGTCGTTTTAAAATAGTTCGTGTGTAGAAAAGCAATGTTATTATCATTCCTCATTGTTCTTCCCAAACCTTGAGAAATAACCCTTTCTGCCTGGTTTGTGCTAGGGAAGTCAATTATACCTGATATAATTCCTATAGGCAGTCACCATTCAAATTGTCTTCTGAAAATCAAAGTGTATGGTTTTGTGCCTTACTCTTTATTTCTTAATTTTTCAGCCCGTAACCAATAACAACCCCTGGATGCTGCTGTACTTCATCTCCTTTCTCCTGATCGTCAGTTTCTTCGTACTGAACATGTTTGTTGGAGTGGTGGTGGAGAACTTCCACAAGTGCAGACAACACCAGGAGGTGGAGGAGGCCAAGAGGAGAGAGGAGAAGCGCCTGAGACGCATGGAGAAAAAGAGACGGAGTAAGAAAGAGGAAAAGAGAGGAGAGGCAGGAAGCATGTGCCGTCGAAAAAGGGTCTTGTCAGTAAAACAGTAATAACAATAGAGAATGCTGGTCCGTTGTGATCATTTTTTTTCAATTTGAAATGAAATATGCAGAAACGAGAAAACTGTCTTTTTTCAGTTTTTTCGTTTGTACAAAAAACGAGATTTAAGCTTGATTTTCATTTTTTGGTTCATGGGTAGAAAACGGATGAAAGACTCAAAATTTAGTTTTCAAGTCTCAAGTCTCTTTTATTTATATAGCCCTTTATGCTACTCCATAGACCAAAAAACTTAACTTCCAAGAAATTGTAAAATAGAATAAAAAATAAATAAAATACAACATACATAACATACCATGGCAGAGTCAAGAATTAAAAGCGACACAAAAAAGATATGCTTTAACACAAGATTTTAAAACCTCAACTGAGGATGCAGATCTTACATCAGGGGGGAGCGCATTCCACAGTCTAGGACCAACCACTGAGAAAGCTTGATCCCCTTTTGTTTTAAGACGAGTTCTTGGTACAAACAACTGCAAACAATCGGCATACCTTTGAGCTCTTCAAGAGTTTATACGCACCAAGTCCCTAATATATTCCGGGGCCAACTCATGAACAGCTTTGTAAACATATCACAACACCTTATACTGAATTCGCTGTTCCACAGGAAGCCAATGAAGCCTTTCGAGAACCGGAGTAATGTGCTCCCTTTTCTTGACACCAGTAAGGAGCCTCGCGGCAGCATTTTGGACCGTCTGCAGCTTTGTGATTGGCTGATACCTACACAAAGAGCATTACAATAATCCAAACGAGAAGATATGAATGCATGAATCACTTTTTGAATGAAGTCGGGAACAGACAGAAAGGACTTCATTTTTGCAATAGTAAACTTCTTATTTTGGGTTGAACATATGTTTCCCAAGAGCCAAGAAAATCTGTTAAATCCCTGTCATCATTGTTCATCCCGAAAACCAGAACTTCCGATTTGCTGGCATTTGACTTCAGGCAGTTTTGCTCTAACCAGCTAATCACCTCCTTTAGACAGAGTACCAAGGATTGATTAGGACTTGAGGCTCCAGCACTGATCGGTAAATAGATCTGGATGTTGTCTGCATATAAATGATATGAAATACCTTGTTTCTGAAAAATAAGGCCCAAGAGCAAAAGAAACAAAGAAAAAAGAATAGGTCCCAAAATTGAACCTTGTGGTACTCCACACTCCAATGCAATAGACTTGGAGGAAAAATCCCTAACCCTGACAGAAAATGATCGCCCCTTTAGATGTGAGGAGAACCATTTTAAAACCGTCCCTCTCAGCCCCACTACATGTTCCAAACTATCAATAAGAATATCGTGATCGATCAAATCAAAAGCTACACTAAGATCCAGCATAATTAAAGCTCCTCTAGTCCCTGAGTCTGCAATGAGTAATACAGGAAGTCATTTAAAACTAGCAGTAAAGCTCACAGTTTTCCACTTGAGGGCGGTCATGACATGCCCCTTAACGCCAATTGGTCAAACAAATCTGAGCGCATGACATCGTCATCAGTTTGTTCAGCTACTGTAAATAAAAGTCTTCTGCCGCTATATCAGTATCAATATGTCATCTTTCTTCTGTGCAGCCTAAACGCGTTTCACAGAAATATTTATTTCACAAATATTAATAATGATGAATAATCAGTAAAAATGACGGCATTGTCTATCTAAAAAATAAATAAATAAAAAAGTGAGTGCTGGTGCCTCCGTGTCCTGCAGAGCATCCTTTAGATTCTAAACATACCACCACATCTGTTTTTTTAAATAAATGTATTATGATATTACAGGCATAATGTTAAAACATATATTGTAGTACTTCTATATAGATTTTATTTTAGGCAGGTCGTGATGACTCGAGAAGGCTAAAATGATCAAGCATAGTCTATGATCAGCTCTGTTTGCAGCTGGCTGCTTGGTCGTTACTTTAAAACACAAAAACTTATATTTAACGGACAAAAAATGCTCCAAGCGTTTTTGGGTTTTTCTAAATTAACTATACAACGAAACGAAATGTAATTATTTTGCTATTAAAAACAAATCTGAACGATTTCAGGCTAAGGCCTGAGCATCTCGGGTCAGGGCCAGACTCGGGCCATAAGTCTCAGGCCTTGTAATAATAGGCTATATTCAGAATTGACATAAAATGTTTTTTCGTGTTTGACAAGCGGCCATGTGCGACACACAGAGAAAGCTAACTACTACTACTCTGCTTTCATTCATCCTTATAAACATAATAATGTGAGAAGCACAGAGTAATATGATTCTGCAACTGAGCATAAATTAAATTTAAAATAATTTAGTTCAGTTGGAAAATGTACGCTACAATTTTAAACTTATACTGTACTATCAGCTCTTCAACAGGGTGCGAGGTGACAAAATTAACCCTATGACCAGTGAAAAGCAGCACCAAAACCATGCCTAATACATATTTTACAGTCACTGTATGCTGTTATGCTTAATAGAAACTCAAAAGCTTCCTACCAGTGGCCCGAGCTTAACAGTTTTATGGAAAATAGTAGAATGCTAAATAGTGTCATTTTTAGTGATTTTTAGCATCACTGCCATTACTGGGTGTTTTTAGGGAATGTTTCCATTTATTTGCATGCATTTGTACGGACATGGAACGCAATCGCGATTTCTGCCGAGGGGATTTCAAGCCTGGGTGTGTATTAATATTTGTAAAAAAAATAATTATTTCTGTGAAATGCATTTAGGCTGCACAGAAAGTCGACATATTTATAGATACTGATATAGCAGCAGAAGACTTTTATTTAGCTAAACAAACTGATGGTGTCTCCACGAGCTCAGATTTGGTTGACCAAAACAGCAATAAGGGCCGTGTCATGACCGCCCACAAGTGGAAAACTAATTTTCCAGTCATTAATCCGTTTTCTACCTGTGCACCAAAAAACTAAATCCATCATTTTTTTGAACAAATGAAAAAAACAACCGTTTTCTCAGTTTCTGCAAATTCCATTTCAAATTGAAAAACAAATGATCACAACGTACACAAACCGAGAACCCCACCTCTTTTCAATTTAACATGGTCTTTAGTTTGGGAAAGGCAAAATTAATTTAGATATTTATTTTGCTTGCAATAACTCATGATGATCGAATCAACACTGCAAAAAAATTATTTAAAGAATAAAAAAAGAATGAATGAAATTAATAAAACGGAAACGGAAAAAGAGAGGGGAGGATGAAGCACAGTGAAATGAAAAACAGTCTAAATGAAAAGAGATGATTTGATTTGCTCATGATATGCTGAACATCCAGTTTAATTCTCCAGACATCTCATAATAACATTAGCCAGATGGAAAGACCGCACAGGTGTGTTCTGTGTTGCATTGTTCCTTTGCAGAAAGTAAATCTAGTTTACGCACTAGAGAGTAGCCTTTCCTTCACATATATAAACTGTCGATCATTTTGATGGTAAAATATTTTTGTCCGGATCTAATGTGCAGAGATTATTGTAAGTAATCCAGTAATTCAGTAAGAGACTGTGCATTTGAGTGTTATTGTAGTGTTAAATGAAACCTGGTTGACTTTACACACTTCAGTTTTATATATTTGTTGTCAAAAGATTCTCTTTCTGATTTGATCTATTTGTTTCTCTCAGAGGCCCAGAAGTTGCCCTACTATGCCAATTACAGTCACGTGCGACTGATGATCCACACCCTGTGCACCAGTCACTACCTGGACATCTTCATCACCTTCATCATCTGTGTAAATGTTGTGACTATGTCACTGGAGCACTACAGCCAACCTCATGTAAGATCAAATCTAGACTTCATTCTCCAAAAATATATATATTACTGTTGAAAAGTTTGACTCGGTAAGAAAACGCTAAAAATCACTTTTTTGTGGGTACGCAATATTTTAGTAATAATTCTACGTCTTTGTACATGAGGCCCCTGGTCTTTAGCAAGTCCAAAAAATTGGATTGAACAGCAACAGATTTTGAAGAACAACATCACATGGCATATCATATGGTGTCATTATTTATTTAGCCAGAATAAAGCCAAATAAGGAAAGGCCACTGGTGACAAAATAAGGATTGACTTGCCTGTAGGTCCACTCTTGAAGTAATAATTTTCTTTATGATTTTATCAGTCTTTCAGATCATTCTGGGGGAATTGTGGCACATGCTTCTTTACGACATTACTCTAGTTTATATGTGGGCATTTGTTTATACGCAGCTCAAAGATTTGTTTCTTTTTAGCTATTCTGTGTTGTAGATTTGCTGATGTGCTTGGTATCATTGTCCTGTTGCACGATCCAGTTTTTATCTGTTGGACAAATGTTCTTACATGTGACTCTAGAATACATTGGTATACAGAGGAGTTCATGGTCGACTCAAAAATTGTGAGGTGCCCAGGTCAAAATCATACCAAAAAAATCAAGCATGTTGGTGAAGTATTTGTGCTGATAAGCTCTTGAGGCTTTCACCTGTGCGTTATGGCCACATTAGACATTGTTTTACAGTAGAAGCCTTATGGTTCGTTCAGATGCAACTTTCTTTTTCAAAATAAGCTATCTGCAGTGTTCTTTTTAGATAGAAGAGACTATCTTCTGGGAACCCCAAACACGTCATATACAGTATACTTGTCTTGTCCTTTTCTAATCATATTGTCACAAACTTTGTCATTTCACATGTTAACTGAGACCGGTAGAGGCTGAGGTGTAGCTCTTGGGTTATCTGTAATTTGTCAGAGATTTGTGCGGTCTGACCATGGCATCAATTCTGGGACATTCACTCCTACTAAGATTGGTCTTGAATGTCTTCCACTTGTGAATAATTTCCCTCACTTTGAAACAATGGACTTCAGATTGTTTGCAAATGGCCATATTACTCTTCCCAGATTGATGGCGGCAACCACTGCTTCTCTAAGATCATTGCGGTCATTTCCTTTTTGGCATTGTATTACTGTATCTCACACCTGAAGACTCCAAAACTGCTTCTTTTATAGAGATGCTCACACTTGCTGATGATCAGGTAATCAGAGGTATTTAGTTAGCTGTGTCTGACTGTTAGCCTCTTAATTTCTTATGTTAACAGTAAGGGTAGTTTATTAGTGTACCATCCATGGCTTTTCCATTTTGGAAGAGATTTTGTTAAATAAATAATGTCATGTATCTCATGTGTTGTTTTAAGACCTGCCAAGGACCAGATGATATTTTTGTATTATGTCCTAATACAGAAAACCAGAATAGTGTGTCTTTTCTTTTTCACATCACTGTATGCATGTATTTGTCCTTACAGCCCTCATTGCTGATTTGGCTTTGCCTTATTGTTTTCTGTGAGACTTTTTGTTGACAATTCAGAAATGTCCCTCAGTACCTCTAGCGATTTGACACCCTAAGGGTCCATTCATTTGAGAAACTTTGCTCTGAATACACTTCGGGTCTGATCAATGCATACAGCTGTACAGTACAGTATATTAAGCTTTACCTGAACATTCATAGACTACTTGATATTATTATACTTTATGAACCCGAGGCGAAAGTCTTTAATCATTCACACCTCTCTTGTTCTCTTCCTCTGTCTCTCTGACTTCCTCTCCTTCTGTATGTTTCCTTTCCCCCCAGTCTCTGGAGATCACACTCAAGTACTGTAATTATTTCTTCACCAGCACCTTTGTGCTGGAGGCTGTCCTGAAGCTCATCGCGTTTGGCTTCCGACGTTTCTTCAAAGACAGGTATTCAGTTCATTCCCCTTCTCACCTTTCATCTCCTCACATTTCCTCTCCTCCAATCTCTAATTGATTTAATGAATTCATTATATGTCGATTCCACCTGACCGTATCCTTTTAGTTTGTTCTCTATAGTCACCGCCCGGAGGGTGTGTTATTGGCAAAACGTTGCATCTGCTGTTGCATTCATGCCGCAGATAGAAATGAAATTAGCCCTACATGATGTTAATACAGCACAGCGCAGCAGACTACAGTGAAGAGCGAGAGCGAATGTGGTTATTTGTCTCAAGGGTTTAATGAAATCTCTCTCATGTGTTTGTTTCCCTAATAGAACTTCTACTTATCATTAGGCTGCTTACAAGAGCGGTTCCTCTGGCTTGTCATAAACTAATACTGACATGTATCAAGGTGCACTGAGCAAGCACAGGGTGTAAACATCCTGGCATTTTGTAGCTTTATTAGAATATATTGTATTGACCCATTTAAAAGAGTAAAAAAAAAAAAACAGGCTCCGATCGTGGTGCACTTTGTCTTTTTTTATTCACGCATATTCGGGTCTGACACCAGAAAGCTTTCAACAAGACATTATTTATTGTCGTAGCTATCCGTGCCTCTTAACTAGGTCACAATTACGAGCTGGATGGCAGAGGTGTGTGCGCAGACAGGTGTGCCGTGGCTAGTTCCAGCACCGCAGATGTGGGCGACTGTGATTTGTGCTGGAGTGTAAAAACCAGCCGTCCCTCGTCCTGCATTAGTGAATGAGGTCACCTATGCTGGAGTGGGTCCTTAATTCTCCCTAATTGGGTGTTATTAAGTGGTCCCCAGCAACAATTCAGTTCCCAAGCTGCCTGTTTGACCAGACAGAACTTCAAATGTTAATTTCTTTTAAGCCATCTCTCTTGAGAATAATGACCAGCATGAAATGAAACTAGATGGGAAGGTTGAAATCAGAGTTCACGAGTGTTGAATTTCTGCATAACTGAGCAAATCTGTCCCTTGTGAATGTGTGCAGGTGGAACCAGCTGGATTTGGCTATAGTGCTGCTGTCAGTCATGGGAATCACGTTGGAGGAGATCGAGATCAGTGCTGCTCTGCCCATCAACCCCACCATCATACGCATCATGAGGGTCCTGCGCATCGCACGAGGTTAGTTATATAAACATGGACACTGACCTTCTCAAAGCCCTCATCATAGCTGCTGCTGGACATTTCAGCACCCCTAAATATATAATTAAACGAGAACCCCTAAAATATGTAAATATGTGATCTTTTCTCAAGCTTATTGAGGCTTCAATAAGTTACCAAAGGGTGTGTTTTTGACTCTGAATTGTCTCATCAACACAAATGGGTCATGATGGTCAAAACTTTTCATTAAAGTTGTCCTAAAACCTGAAACCAAAATATTTCCTTGTCTTAGGACAACTCTTTGGGCAAAGTTTTGCATATTTTTGATTCACTTCAAATGTTAACTACTCATATCAGTGGTTTTTAAACTTGTTCCTGGGGACCCACAGCTCTGCACATTGTATTGTACTGTATTTCTCCCTAATTTAAACACCTGATTCAAATCATCAGCTCTTTAAGAAAGAGCTCCATGAGCTCAAATGAGTATGTCAGATAAGGGAGACATGCAAAATGTGCAGAGTAGTGGCTCCCATGGAACAGGATTGAAAACCACTGTCCTATATTAAAATTAAATGTATATATATAATGCATACACAAACAAGAATAAGTGGTCCTTTACTATAGTCGGTCAACACTGGATTCGGGATCTGATCAGTGGCCCATGTGTTTATAAGCTCCTTATATATATATATATATATATATATATTAGGGGTGGGCATAGATTAATTTTTTAATCTTGATTAATTTTGAAATTAATCTAGATTAAAATGGTTCATTTGAGATCTGCCAAAGGCATTCAGAATTTGTGTGCTACCTATTATATTTGAGATATCTGT
>JAUCMU010000063.1:6586609-6617298 GCA_032275025.1 Enteromius treurensis
TCTCATGGATGGGGTTTTGGTTCCTTGCCGCTGTCGCCTCTGGCTTGCTTAGTTGGGGACACCTGATTTCTAGTGATCAACGTCGTCTTGACTACAGAGGCGGTCTCTGCATTGATAAACAAAAGTTTAATCTCGTCATCTCACATTACCATCACTATAATTTTCCTACTATCTTCACCCGTCCAGCATCCTCTCTCATTGCCTCTTTTGGGGGGCGCGAATTTGGCTGCTGTCCTCTCAAAGCTTTTTTGGGGGGCAGACGGAGACCGAGCGGAACGCCAAACTCTTGCCCACGCTAGGGTTCAAACCATTAGGGTTCAGAGTTCGCCGTTCTTCCGGCTCGCTCCCCAGACAGCACGCCAAATTCGCTTATTCATTTACTACGAGGAAGCGTGAACTCTTGAAGTAGATTTCGTTTTGCATGAACTTATCTTACTGGACTGCAGTTTTTTTATATAAAAAAACAATATTTTTTACTTAGAGATATTAACTGGTTTATTTAAAAAAAGGATAATCTTGAATTTATTGTGTTAATCTAAAATGTTTATAATAGTTATATTTACATACAGTATGTGCATTTAGCAATTGGTGTACACAACAAGTAATTCATCATAACAGTTTTTTTTGTCAAATGAACTTTATTTTCGCCTTGAAGATAGCCTTGCTGCTGACTTGGTGTTTAAAAATGGCCAATAAATAATGAATTAAGTTTTGCAGTAGGCATACCTTAAGCCAGAGATGTAAACTACTTTTCAAAAGTCTGGGTTCTGTAAGATTGTTTTTCTCTTATCCTCACTGAGACTGCATTTATTATAAACAAATACAGTAAAACAGGTATTCTGTGTAATATTATTACATTTTGAAATAACCTTTTTGTTCTGTGATGACTGCTGTATTTTCACCAATCGTTACTCCAGTGTCACGCAAAAAAAGATTGTGATGTGCTGATTTGCTGCTAAAGAAACATTTATTATTAAAACAGTTGATCTGTAGTCCTTTTTTCAGGAATCATTGAAAAGAAAGTTTAAAATAATTATTTATTTAAAAAGTAATTTATTGTCTCCTTGCTGAATTAAAGTATTAACAATGATAATAATCAACTGAAATGTTAGACACATGGTATTCTTCCGAGGACCTTGAAGAACCTGTGTTTTATGAATATATAGTAATCGATCAGTACAATCAGCACAATATACATCACACAATCTTTAGACCATCATTGCACAATAGTATTTTGTAAGCTGCCTAACCATTTTTTTGTGCATCACAGGCTTGTGAAACACTTTCGATCTTACCATAGGCTCATTCTAGATTTTGCCTTAGGAACAGAAAGAATGAAGCACTTTTGCAGATTCTACACACACAGCCTGGTTCTGTAAAGCCATAATGCTCCCCTAACATCTTGAAGCCAGAATGTCTTTGTCGTTTTGTAGCATTGGTTTGTAGGTTTGATAGCCCATTACTTAGCATTAAATGGTAATATAGCTCAGCTGTTGTTTTATCATACCCGCTGGCACACTGCATAAAACGACATGACCAGCCGCATCGTGTAACTATACAAATTACATGAATGCGATCGAAGCTGATTGTTTTATTCACCATTTTGCACGTTTATAGCTCCCTCACACTGTTTTCTTAATTACCAGCACTTTAGTCTAGCTGTTAGCGCCGGTGCCATATTCTTTGTCGCCTTCGGTTTTACAGTATCTCATCTCTTTGTTTAGGTTTGAGATGCCTGGGCTGTAGTGGACGCCCCCTGAACTCCCAAACACATATTGTTGACAGGCTAGTGTGCTAGCGTTAGCGTGATGAGCCTTGAGGACACAGTTCATTTGCTCCATTAAGAGAGTTAATTCTGTTCCCAGAGCTGTACCTCTGACATGGCCGCTGCTTCCATCCATCATTTATGAGCTTTTTGTTAAATCACAAATTTGTTCTGCTTCATTTTGCTACAGGGTAACAGGTACAGACTGTGACTACTGAGAGACTCAAAGTGCAGGGGCATTAAAATGTACATTACCCTGCATTTTGTTATTATTACATCTGTTCCAGACGCTTCTTCCATCTGTATTAAACCTCGGGCTAATGTTTAATCTTAGAAACATTTCAAACATCATTATCTTCAAATCGTTTCCCCCCTTTCTTTTTTAGAGGAAAATGTATAAACATTGTTATAACATGAAATATATATACATGTGATGCAAAACTGCACTAAAAAATTAGATGCAATGACTATTTTTTGGTTCTTTTTTAAGCATAAATATAGTTTTAGTGCAGAAATTTTGTAATGTGTTTTTATTAAGGCACTGTGCGGTTAATGTGAGGGTAAAGGTGTTTTACTTGAAATTGTAATCCATCTTCTTTGAACTATAAACATTTTTTTAATTAATTTTGCATTAAATACCGGGCAGCCACATTTAAAGATTTAAGATTTTGCCTGCTAGCTTTAGCTCAATTCAGAATGTGGTACCGTTATTGGCCTTTAATTGTTATTTGCATGGTTAAAAGGGTCTGCTAAATGATTCATTGTACAGTAGATGCGTCACAGCATGCTTGTCTGTATTTCGTGTCAAGGATGAGTGCATGTGCAATGGTTTCAGTCTTGATTGTTGTCTTTCAGGTGGGGAACCTTGGCCTCCTTTTCATGCTGCTGTTCTTCATTTATGCTGCACTGGGGGTGGAATTGTTTGGAGAGCTGGGTAAACACATACAACTCTTTTACTCCTTTTGATGCTTATTTTCATTCCAAGCCCTCTCTCTTGACCTTCAATTCTTCTGAATTCAAAGCTGAATTTGGCATGACTGCATAGGTAACATTGAGACAAAGCTTCTAGGTGATGATATGATAAACATTCACAAAATATGTTTTTTAACAATGTCTCTGTCTGCTCCTTGCAGTATGTAATGAGGACTATCCATGTGAGGGCATGAGTCGGCACGCCACCTTTGAGAACTTCGGCATGGCGTTCCTCACCCTCTTCCAGGTCTCCACTGGTGACAACTGGAATGGCATAATGAAGGTACAACAGAACAAAAGCTATAATACTATGAGTTTCACTATATTATAAACACAATTAGTCGACTGTTTTCAAATTTGACGCAAAAAGACAAAATTGCTAAATTGTGAAAAATCATTAGAATTTCAAATAAAAGTTTTCTATTTTAAAATGTAATTTATTCCTGTAATGGCAAAGCTGAATTTTCAGTATCATAATCCAGTCTTGAGAGTCACATGGTCATTTAAAAATCACTCTGGTATACTATTTTACTGCTTTTATCAGTGTTGAAATAATATTTGTTGTGTAAACCGTGGTACATGTTTCTTTCAGAATCCATTAAGAAATTGAAAACTAAACAAGAACACAGAATTTATTTGAAATTTACAATAGTTACATGATAAATGATGTTACAGTCACTTTTAATCCATTTAATGTGTCACTGCTTTATCAAAAGTATACATTTGTTAAATAAATAACTACAAAACTTACTGATGGCAGACTTTTTAATGTTAGTGCAGGTACACAGATACTAAGCTAATGAATATTAATTATTCAGTGGCTAATTTTATGTTTGTAAGCTGAAGTCATTCGTGCTGCCCTATTCAAGAGCTCAAAAGAGCTGACATATTTCATTGGATATCTTCATCCCTACATCTGCCACTGTTGTTCCTTGGATTTTGTAGATTAGTGGATAAATGCATGGATCAGCAGTTCAAGATCAAATATGATTTAGATTTGAGTATGTGGAATTCAAGAACATAATAAACAGAGCCATAATTGCATTAGGCTTGTACTGCACCAGCAACAAGAATACATTTCTTTGCATTTTAGTTTATTATTCCACTGTAGACTAGAAAAGACTGCTGTTGTCACTTTTTGCCACTAAAGAGAACTGAAGCGACAGCTCAGCAAAATATTTAAAATAACATATTTCAATGCTGTATCTGCATTCATCATAGCACAAAATATCAAAACCAAATTAAGTGAAAACTTGCTTTTCTTTGTATTAAATATAGCATTGCTGTTTCATAAAGTGCTGCCAACCAATTCAGTTGCAGAAGGTGCCCACTGCAAGTGATTGGTACCCATTTAAGCACAGAATATTCAACAGAGGAAGCTGTCAACTAGACACTTTTGAAATACAAGCATCAGAAATGTACACAAGCAAAACGCTTATGATTTCTGATGCTTCACCGCAGTAAAGAGACCAGGATAGAGACAGCGGCTTATAAATCTACAGTTTTACAGTCTTTTCTCACCATTTTCTGCTCTTTTCTTGATCCATCCTTTTGCTTTATGTGGTATTTCAACATAGCCTCTTTCATCATTGTTTTTCTCGTCCTCCTGTGTCGTTCTCGTTTCTAATACTTGTCTTTGAGGAATGAGTTCTTATCGGCCTGTGTAAAGACAACCTGCCGCGTTTCATCTCCTTTCCCTCCGACCTGCCGTTTATATGAGATGTATATGATGGAGGAACTGCCAGCTCAGCACATTCAGCGCAGTAGTAAAGCGCACCTGAATAAATGAGAACACATTGGCGTAATATCGAAGCATAACGCCCCGCACACCCCAGAGGGAGCGTTTGATGGAGGGTGACAGGCTCCCCCCATTAGACACACACACAATGAGTTTTATGGTTGACAGAGGCTTGCAGTGATTTCCTGGCAGCTAAAGCACCATAATCAGAGCTGTAAATTACAACCTGAGTTCCTACCTACCTGCAAAGAAGCCACCGCACCCCAACCACACACATGAGTGGCCAAGCAAAATTACTGCCAGAGCCTGTGCCCATCTGCATCTCACTCACACCTGCTTTGGAAAGGGGGGGACGGGGGTTCAGAATGAAATTGGCTTTCTGGAATTTGTTCCTATTGTTCCTATAGCTCATGCTAATCAAACTGCAGATGATAAGAGGATAGTTGTCACACTAAGTACTGGTTATCTGCCGCCTCTAGGAAGTCAAGGCCTTGGAAAATGGTTTTATCATTTAATAGCAAGTGTTTGATGTAATTAGTATTATTTTCAGAAATGGGTGTCACATGTTCAATTCACAACCACATTGCTGTTAAACAACAGTTTTTTAAACTAGAAGTAAATCCTAGAGTTTGACACTTGAGACAATTTCGGAATATTTTGACGACAATGTTTTAATGCATTTTTAAAGACAATTTCAATAAATAAAGGTAATTGTGACTTATGTCAAAACTGAGATTGTTTTATAGCTATATATCTATACAAATTAAGAACTGTGGAAACAAGCTTACATCATTTATGATATTGTATTTTATTAGTGCTGCACGCACAAAGATGTGTTATTTGAAAGATTTCTTACTTTTGGGGAGGATGGTTAAGAAATCGAATTATTAGGTTGCAGTTTATCATGTGTAATGTCCAATTGGATACCAAGTTTTCAGCACAAAACTTAATTGCTGTATTTGTATTATTGTCCTATCTGACACAGTCCAAAAACACATTGAATTAGTATTTATGTCTTGTTTTTCCTGTTTAAAATGTAAAAAATTGGTTTAACTAATCTCATAATAGTAGCTAATATAAGGATATTTATCTATTTATTCTAGAAAACAAGACTAAAAAATCTAATTACATAAATGCTGATCACTGCAGTCCATCTATTGAACTCCATCAATGAAAACGGGTCTAAATGAAGTGTTATCAAGTATTGTAATTCTGTATTCCCAATTTTTCCGGTCAGATGAATGGAGCATAACAAACTGTGGTAGAAGTTGAATTATCTTTATCGTTACTCTCTCTTTACTTCTGTAGGACACTCTTCGAGAATGCCCTCCGGGCGAGTACACCTGTAATCCCAGCCTACAATTCATCTCTCCGCTGTACTTTGTGAGCTTTGTGCTCACGGCCCAGTTTGTTCTCATCAATGTGGTCGTGGCAGTGCTGATGAAACACCTGGATGACTCCAACAAAGAAGCCCAGGAGGAGGCAGAGATGGATGCGGAGATTGAAATGGAGCTGGCCCAGGGAACGCTCTGCTGCATCGGAGGAGGGGGGTCTGGAGCCGAGAGGAGCGGTGGGTTGCATCAGGGGGCTGGACCCAGCTCTACTGTTCCACCTCACTCCCCAAACACACTCCCAGGGGTCCACGAGCCAAACAGCGCCAGGAAACTCTACTCATCAGCCCAGGTAAGACACACACAGTGATGTCAGGAGATGGATGGATGGATGGACTGATAAACAGATTATTGATGGAGAAATGCATTCATGAATATTATGATTCGGCTGGATGGTTATTGAGCTTTGGATTGATGAATTGACGATTTGGTTGAAAGTAAGAAAGGATAGATCATCACTGTTGATGACTAATGAATGATGGATGCGTTGTAGATATGCGCAGAAAGATTGTAGGTGGAGAAATGTATTGATTAAGAAAGGTTTGACTGAATGGATGGCCACATTAATGATGGCTACTGTAGATGTGATTGATGATTGGAGTGATAATGGGAAAGATAGATTGACTGATTGTTAATGGAGGAATGAATTGGTGAATATGTGATTTGGTTGGATGTATTCATGCATGAATGGCTGTAGCAAGGAGTGACTTTAAATCATGTTTATATACACTATCTCAGTATGGATATATTTACGCTTTAAATTCTCTCTATAAATGTAAATTGTAAATATTAATAGGGGTCTACGTTTAATTTATATACATTTAATAAGGTTTTGCATTTTTAATAATAATGTTCAGTACAAATATTTACTCTCACTTTAGATCAATTTAATGCATCCCTGCTGAATAGTAATATTATTATAAATCTTACATCATCCCACCTCACCGTACAAAATATTTATTTATTTGTAGTATATTATTTTAAATTTAATGCATTATATAATTTCTGAAGGACCATGTGACACTGAAGACTGGAGTAATTTGTTTATACTAACAGCTAATCTGGAATGTTTTGTAATATTTAACAATATTACTATTTTTAATGTCTTTTACTGTATGCTGATTAAGTAAACACAGCCTTGGTGAAAGTTTGCTTTAAAACATATTCATTTAATTTCACCTGCCATGTGGAAAATTCATGACTTGTACAAACTGAATATAATGGACACGTTCTGTAAATCTATATATGTTTAATCGACCAAATTTTAGATTATTGGAGTGATGCTGTTTAAACACTGACACGTCTACCATAATCTCCCCATAGCAGAATCTCTAGCAACTGGCAAATTTCTACCGTCATGTGGTATCTACAACCTCTGGATGGACGATTTCTGAAAGTTCTGTACACGTGTGTGTGCAGTGTTTTGTAGCAATCATTTTCTTCATGCATGGAAAAATGTTAGTGCCCTTTGCTCATGAAGTTAGAGTATGATTTGGATCTGCTACAAAGGGCAAAAGAGGCATAATAAGGGGGAAGTATATGCCACAGAATGAGACGTTTTCATTACACAACCTCGGGACTCGCCCCAGCTTGGGTCCTGTTGCCATGACAACACATTGTGTCGGTCTGCAATGCTCTTAAAGATATGGAAACACGCTAAACTACAATTAATCACCTTTTGTAATTAAGTTACGGATGAAATGATTAACTGTTGAACCAGATCCACCAGGAAAGAAAAGTTCTACACATGCATGACTGAATTGCTAAAAACAGAGTACTGACAAATGTTGTGGTGCACTCACACAGACACACACACGCGCGCGCGCGCGCCATGATGACTCACTGTCAGGCAGCTATTGTGGAGCTATAATTGTCTTTACCTGTCCATTTTTAGCTTCTGCAGCAGATTATGTAACCGCCGAGAAAAGAGGAAAAGAGTGGAGGAGGACAGAGAGAGAAAGGAACCGAATGCTAATTGAAGGCTTGAATTCATTGCAGTGTTAAGCGCACAGCTTCAGTAGTGAACCTGGGTTTTGTTTATGTACGTAATTGTCAGTGTTTGTGCATGCTCATGCATTCAGGTGTATACTGCCTTTACACATCATAACATGACATTCTGAAGAAAAGATTTCAGACTGTTATTGCATTATTGTTATTGTTTTATACAGACAGTTTTTCTTTTTTAAACAAATGGCCAGTGAAAGAAAGTGCCTTCAGAAAACCTTAATGGTCTCTGGAGGTCAAACCAAATATTATACGACCTTTACTTCATAATAATTTCATGAGGTTTGCCATGTAAGTAGTTGTAATGTAACAGAAATAAATAAATGAAAGAAAAATTAAATGAAGATATATTGTCTTACCACCTTAATTATCTGTAGACAGTTTTAAGAAATGTAACTTTTTTGTTATGAGCAGATATCACATAACATTTAAAATGTGAAAGAGGGCTATATACTGTATGTAAGATTCCGGTATATAAATTTTTTTCATATAAAAAAATAATAAAAACAAGAGGATAGTTAAAACTAGCTGTCTTGTTCAACATATCTACTTGTCGTCAGAGAAAATGGGTGCTTGATAAAAAAGCGTACTGGACACCATATGGAAATACCATATTCATGGAAAGTGCCGTATCAGTCCCGATAGCTGGTGCTTTGAAGCTGTTAGTAATCTTTCAAGTAATTTCTTCCGGATTTTATCCTTAGAAGTTTAGTCTAGTAAATGGAGACAAATAAGTCTCTTTTTTCGAGACCCTTATGTCTCATGTCTTCAGCTGTCGCAGTGAGGGCATGTGCTGAAACCAGCCCCAGTGCTGGTATTGGTTTTATTTTTGAATACCAAAAAGACAGATCACTGCCTGCAGGAAGTGATGTCCCATACCTGTTCAGGGTCTCGGCTCGATAGTGACGATCACACACACACAAAGGCGCACACAAACACCACAGACTAGACAGGAGCGGCTTTCGTGCAGTGAGCTCAGTCCTTATCACTAACTGCAGGTTTGGGGCTGAGAGATGGAGAGGAGGAGGCAAAGACAGACACAGAGACAGGAAAGAGGTATGCATGACAGTCAGCAGAACAGGAATTGGAAAAACTAGTTTGACTTCAAGCAGTAGCGATGTCAGCAGACTGAAAGCATTTTATCTCCTCAGAGAGCGAGAGAGCAGAACGGAAGAAGGTTAGAGACACGAGGAATGCAAATGTGTCATTAATGAGCTTCATTTTTGCTTAAGTTTTATATTCACAGATGGACAGCTGGAGATTTCACAAAATGAATTCTTCTGTTTTATATATAGCGGTTGTTAGGGTGGATGTGAACCTGACTACAAAAGCCATAAATATAATATAATATATAATATCTAAATTTGTGCTTTTTTTAATCTTATTTTTGTTTGCTATAGCACTTAATCACCCTCTTTAATAATGATTTTATGTGTTTTGGATAATATTTGATTTTTTTTCCGCACTTTTCCTTATCTTGTACTGTTCTTCTTTATCCGAAGATAAGCTGCCTTGGCAAACGATTTGGCAGTTCGAACATACTGTTATTTGTTACACCGGTAAGGCTTGCTTAAACTGAGCAGCAGATTGTAAAGGAGAGGTTTACGTTCCGAGTTCAAGCGCAGTTCAGTGTGTATTTATAACAAAACATATTTTAAATGCAGTGGGAAGTCACCTCCCACTCCAGGCATCTCTTCTGAATTGTGACTTGCGCACTGACACACTGACTGCAGCATTTCTGCTGAACAGCTCTTCTCGTCCTTAAAGCACTTCAGATTTTCTGGTCACACGGTGTGCCATGGCCAAGAAAAGTAAGATGAATTTTCTGAGTCACATTGATGCTTTCGAGTACGCGTATCTGATTTTTTTAGTATTTTTTGAAAAATGAGTAACACTTTGTATAACTTAATTTTTTTTATTTCGTTATAACCTTGTTATTTGTGTGGTTGAAGTGGCATTATGGGTCAGGGTTATGTATCGTTAAGAATTTATTTGAGGACACAGGTTGAAGAATTGTGATTTGAAGACATAGAATTTAAACTAATTGACTTTTTAGTAAATTAAAATGAAGAAAAGCAAAGATTCTCAAGAATCACTTTAAATGTTAACTTGACAAGACTTTAAAAAAAAGTTTCAAAAGACTTTGAAAAAAGAAGGAATTTAGGCAATAGATAAATAAAAAGATTTGTATAAGACTTATTATAAAATAAAAAAATGCTGTTATTTTGAACTGTGTTTATGAAAGAATCCTGAAAAAAACTTCACAAAAATACTTCAATTCATTTTTTGAAGTGCATTCAGATAGAAAATACAGTATTGATTTATTATTATATTAATATTAATCTAATAATATTTCTGTTATTTGATTGATCACATCCAAAATAAGTTTTTGTTTAAATAATATATTTAAGTGTGCACTGTGTATATTTATTATGTAAATATAAATAAACATACAGGCATGTATATATTTAAGAAAAATATGCTATATTTTTATATGAAATATATATATATATATATATATATATATATATTCATATAAAATATATAAATATTAATATATACATATAAATGCATAATAAATCAATATTTTCATGTTACTGTGCTGTAGTAAATGTATACTGTGTTTGGATTTGTATATACATAATAAATATACAGCACTAGATATTTCACAATATTAATATAGAACTGTATTTTTTAATTTATTGATCAAATAAATACAGCCTAAGTAAGTATAAGAGACCTTAATAATAATAAGTATAAGAGATCTTTTTAAAAACATTAAGATTGATGGATGGTCTGAACATGCTACACAGTTTTTATGCACAAATAGTGAATGGGTAGTGAAAGCTAGTGAACGGGGCTCAGTCTGTGTTAATGTGTCGGTCTGTGAGGAAACAGCATGTACTGATTAGGTCCCAGTAACACATCATTTTCCTCATGATCAGCATTGTACAAAACCACAGTTACAGTCAGCAGAAGAGAAAGCACAGAAAAGACTAGAATCAGACTTGTATCGAGTTCACGACCGTCTCCGGTTGATTCATCTATCTGTAAAACACAACCTTCAGAAAAGTGCAAAACTGGCAGATGCTGCTTTTCCTTGAGTTCACACCTGTTCGCGCCATGTGTTGAGTGATTTGCCACCGGGAAGCCGCCAGAAAGCTCATTAAATGAGATGGTTTGGAGGTGTACACGCTCTTGCTCTTCGATTTATGAAGAGACCTGCGATTTGAGGAGCGCTGAGCTAGCCATATGCTGAGACACTGATACTCCCATATGTTGAAATGTCATTAAAACTACATCCTTGCCAATTATACCGCATTTCCTCGCTCCATATGGCCAATACGAATTATGACCCACACCGGCACAGGTGAGACTATAACACCCATAAATGTGGCACTCGCGCTCAGAGCCATATTGAAAATGATTGTTCTCGCACTACAGGCCGTGACCACATCGCCCTGTGCATTGGCCGCAACCAGACCCAAGCGGGCCATTATCTCAGTGGGTCATGGCTGGAACCATAAATTGGTTACTTAAACCTCTGGACCACAGAGGTGTATGTGATCCTGTAACACTGGCCACTGCTAGGTGCTAATCTTAAGAGGATAATAGCAGCCTGTGAGTTGGTGTCAAACTCTCATTAGAAGTGCTAAGGTTTGATGGTGTTTCTAAGAGCGCTTTTGTTAGTCCTGTTTATTGCACATAAGAGGTTGCTTTTCCAATAACCAAGTGCTCTCAGAATTAGCAGGCAGGCCAGCCTGATCAATTTTCATTTAACTCAAATTAGTCATTTCAACTTAATTGTTTATTTGTGTAGGAAATCAAAAGCGCTTGGCAGTGAAGCAAAGAGCACAGTTACCTGGAGAAATAAATGAGTGTTATTAGATAACGCTGCATTTGGATTGTGTTAGATTGATTCTTCACTTGACTGCTTCCTAAATTGCTCTGCTGGGTAAAGAATATTGAATGGTCAAATCTGTATTCCTTCTTCCAAAAGCGTACTTTGTTATGAAATCATACTTGCACCACATTTACTTCATCTTGATATTAGCATTGAGTGATGTGGCATTTATGAGGGATGCTAAAGTAGACGTTGATTGATGCGGGCGAAAAGGTTTTTGTTTACGTGTTCAGAGCTACAGAGTTGAGCCAAATCTAAAAAAAAAAAAAATGTCGAGGTGCCTCAGACTTGTTTTCAAACTTTTAGCTCTTTGAATTTTTTCCACAAAGGATTTTGCTGAGCAGATACAGAGTGTGTGTGTGTGTGTGTGTGTGTGCAGGTTTACTGTAGCCCTCTGCACAGCTGCTCTTTGAAGCTCTGTTGCTGTAAGGCTCCTCTCAAACGCCGTCATTAAGACCAGTCCTGTGACACTGAAGGAGACCCTTTCTCTGACCCTACCCTCTCATTAATGTGTGTGTGTGTGTGTGTGTGAGCGCACAGGTGGGTGGGATGTTCTGTTTTGTTAGTGCAAGAACGATTTCAAAGTGTGCTATCATGTAAGAACAGTATATTGCACCAGAATGGTTATAAATGCCAATATTACAGGATTTGTTTTTATATAAAAATAAGGATTATATTATTGTTATTTATATTGAATTATAATGGTCATTCAAATGTTATAAAATTATAGTTCTCAATTACTACTACAGTTTTACTAAACAGAGCAAATTAGCGCGAGAGCACAATTTTAAAACAGCGCTGTTTCTGCTGGTGGTACTAACAATGTGCAAATTAAAGACCTGCAGTGCATCCTCCTAGCACACATTATTGCTGCCAATCAAATGCGAAATAGTTTAAGTCATGCTTTTGTGTGGCGTTAAATAATGCCACAAATAGACCCCCAGCCAATGACCCTGCACATAATTCAGTGAGTTATCGTTTATAACTCTATTAACTCTGATGTTGTTTCCCAGGAGAACTTGTGGCTGGACAGTGTATCTCTGCTTATCAAAGATTCGTTTGAAGGGGAGATGCTGATGATTGACAACCTCTCTGGCTCCGTCTTCCATCATTACTCCTCCCCACCCGTCTGCAAGGACTGCAGGACTCATCCACAAGAGGTACATTGCAGCTGTGTCAGTGTTTGCTAATGCGCTCTTGAGTTTTAGTCTACTACCCTACATGCAAGTCTTCACAATTGAATAGAGAATGCCTATACATTCTGTTTTAGTTTGGCAAGCATGATGCATTTATAAAATACAATTAAAAATCATTTTAGTTATAAAAAATAGTATTAAGGCTAGTATAAAAAGCATTGAAGTATGATAGGTAGACAGATGAAACAATTATTTCAAATAAATGCTGTTTTAAACATTTTATTAATCCTAAGAAAATAAATGATAATTAAGCACCAAATAAGCATTTTAAAGGATTTTGGGAAAATATATATAATCTTAACATATATTACAGTAGAAAAGGTTTAGGTCATTTCTTAATGATACTGTTTTGTACTGGTGCTTTAATCAAAGACAGACAGACATCATGTCTGACCCATAGACTCATGTTATTGTACTATAGCACATTGTTTAATGTACACACACAAGATCTCTCAATGCTTGTGTCCCATCACAGTGACGGACAGGACAGGGGTAGATCAGGAAAGAAGTAATTCAAGCCATAACCTCCACACCTGTCATCCTGCCATTCTGCCAGGCTGCCAACAATGTCAGTCCACCAGTCTGTTTCCACTCCCCTGTCTCTGCTCTCCATACATCTCTGATTTGCAAGCTCTTCTCTCCCACTCACTCTGTTTGACTCTAAACGTCTCTCTTCTTGAATTACCCAGATTTCTTCTTTGGAAAGTCGTCATCACGTTGTCAGACATAAACCATGCTGTCCATAACAATCCAAAGTCTCCGTTGGCAGTTTTATCACTCAAACTCATTTCAGCACTCTTCAAACTCCACAAAGCCGTTAGACTGGCATGTAGTAAAAGTCTGCAGAAGTAGTGGGGAAGTATTTTAATGATGAAAACCCCTCCCAGTTCTCATTGCTATAAATTCTTGCCTGCAGCAGATCCACATGGCTGAACTGGAGCAGGCGTCTCTGAGGTCGGAGCAGCTCTCAGATAAGTCGTCCTCACCCGCTCTGCCTGATGACCTGAGCCTAGACGAGCAGTGCGTGTACCAGATGGCTGCCAAAGAGGGCAAGGTGAACTTTCTCTCACAAAAATGATTTTGTCATTTTGAATGCTTCACCCCCTCAATTTTCTTAGTATCTACATTTTGTAATGTTTGAAAATCAGTTTAAAGGTATGCACTCATCAGGATTCTTAATATCTGTATTTATTATTGTTGAAGATTACTTTCATTATATGGCGAATACCTGATATTAAAATGTTGTACTGTTTTGTCTAAGATAATTAGTGACAATTAATGTTTTTATGTTTTTAAAAGACACATTTTGAAAGCTACATTTATTACATGCAACATACAGTAATATTGTGAAATAGTATTACAAAAAAGTAAAGTATTTTTATTTTGGTTAAAGTATTTTTATGGAAACCATCATACTTTTAGGATTCTTTGATATATAAGAAGTTCAGTCGGTGCCTGTAGCCTCTTGGGCAGTGTGCCACATAGCGCCGTTGCGCTTCGGGCATCACAAGTCCACGTCCCGACTCACAGACTTTTCCCAATCCCATTCCTCCTCTCTCTTTCCCAATTCACTTGCTGTCACGATTGATCTGTCCTGTAATAAATAAAGGCAAAAACAGCACAAAAAAAAATTCATTTGGAGCAGAAATCTTTTGTAACATTTCACGTGTTGAATTATTTGGGTGTTTTTGAGATAGCATTTTATTGTTTTTTTCCCATGCCCTTAATAGTGGCTTATGCTCAGTAACAGATAAAAATTCTTCATCCTGGAAATGATTTACCTCTATCTGATGTATAAACTTCTGTAATCCCAAACAATGATCTGTTAATTATATATATTCAGTGAGAATGACCACAGACTCACACTAATTAGACAGAAGAAATCAAATAACTATAAGCTGTTAGTCTAAATCCTGCAGTCTCATGGGGCATGTAGCTCAGCTGCTCAACCAGAGGAATTCTTCAGCAGACCTAAACATCTTTAGCTATTTGTTAGAGAAACCCCATAAAGGACAGCGTGTGAGGCAGATGGCTCAGATTATCTAGCAGAGTTTAATCGTTCCTTAATCTCTTTTACTGTTGTAGAGGGAAGCCCTGAATGAAAAAAGTGTTTAGTTAACCAAGAAAATGAGATGTTGCCATTTAAGAGACTTAAAAGTCTCCCGGGATCCTGAAAGCTCATGCTAATATTTCTGCTCAGGAAAGGGGCTGTGATGAGTGCCTGAACACTGAAGAACCTGGAGGGAGAGGTCACAGCAGGTTACGGCCACCCTCTCGGGTTCACAGCTCTGGGACAGAGGATGACACCTGCCCACATCAAAACACACCTGCTCGTCACAGCATAGGTACTGCGACACATCCACAGTATTACAGGAATGATACTGGAGGACAAAGCAAGAAAAAGCATTGTGTACATTAGTGGTGCATGATTCAGAATTTAAAAAATTGTCTCCCTTTCAAAAAAAGATTTTGAATTTAAATTGAACACTAGAAAACAGTTGACCTTACTTCAAAAAGGCAACCTACAGTTGTACACTAAATTATTATCATTCCCTATAAGTGAGTAATTAATGACAAACGTTACGGTAGGACAACATTTGCACAGCTTTTGAGCAAATACTTGATCATTTAAACATGTTGCCCACAGCTTTTGTTATCAACATTGTTAGAGTGTCATTCAGCTTCCATACATTCAAACTCTGCATCAGCTAACTCAGATTAAATTCAGTAACTGAATTTGTGTGCAGGTGGAGTTCCCTGTAGCAGCAGTAATGAGGAGCACCCAGGGGTTTCTGGAGCTTCGAGCCGCTCTACCACTCCCATCCGACTCCCTGCCGAATTCTTCCACCCAGCTGTCGCAGCCCTCCCCGCACCCCCGAGAGGCCGGCCGGGGCACAAACCAAGAGGGCTTCGGCTAACTTCCCCTGCCTCATGGGCGTCTCTACGCTCTCCCGGAGCAAACACCAGGCTGCTCACCACACAGGTTTGATCTTACACAGATATACAACTCGTGCATTGCATGTCACTCCATACGTTTACATGGACTTGAGTAATCAAAGACAATATTATGATTTTGGTGTTCACTTGAATTGCTTTTAAAAATATTCCTTTCATGTTTCAGTTTTACTGTATGTTATAGTGCATAGATCGATTAGAGGCATCCCCCTGCGAGGCCAATTGATTCATCTGTATTTAATCTTATGAAAAGAAAACTATGCCGTGTTTTTACACTTTTAATTACAGATTCTGTACTTGAAATCTGGTTCAGTTGTAGCCTATTTATTTATGCTATGGCCAGCTGTCGAGTATTAGTTTAGCCTGTTACTCAGAAATGTATATTTACATGGTAGATTCCTAATCGCGTTAATATCAGATTGTTGTCAATATTGTTGTCCATGTAAATCACATCGTTGCTAAAACCTTGACCTTTCTGCCCCTAGTATCCATCTCACAGTGACTCCTCCCTGGCTACGGGGAGCTCAGAGAGCAGCCTACCGACCACCATGGAAGAAGGGCTCAGTTTCATCGTATCCACCACCCAGCCGCTGCTGGATACGCTGCTCGACGATCGCGCCAGCCTCTCCACGGAGACCCTGAGACCCAGTCCTCCAGCTACCAAGAATCTCCAAACTACAAGGGGACACCAGCGCAGCAAGAGCAGCTGTGAAACGAACATCAGTGCAGTAAGAGCTCGGCAAGGCTCTGATGAGGATGTAGGGATGGTACGGTGCGGCTCTGACCAGACGTGTGACAGCCAGCAGCTCTCAGAGACGGCGAGCAGCCTGTCGCTGACGTCACTGCTTCAACCGAGCTCTCTAGCGCCACCGTTCGTGAAGAAGTGCAACAGCACGGGAAGCTTAGACCACGGGACTCTAACAACCCAAGAAAAAGTGTTCATAAAAGAGCCACAGGGTAACCTCCCCAGCCTCTGGAAAAAAAGTAGAGAAGCAAGAAGAGAGAGTCAGTCGGCAGCACAAGGAAAAGACGGCGAAAAAAGTACAAGCCAAATAACAATTGTGGGCTCCAGGAGAAATAGATGAAACTTTACCTAGTGTTAGTTATTTCTAAGGCCCACAACTCGATCTCTGTTTTTTTCAGGGACCAGTTTGACATGTGGCATTCCATCTCAAAGTCTTTCTCTCTCGATCTCCCTGTTTTCATTTGTGACCTGTTACCATTTTGTATTTGCTTGTGGTAAACGTCCCAACAGGACTGTAGAGAAACTGGATAGAGAGACCTGAGAGCAGTTTGGCCCCTCAGAGCATAACTAGACCGAAGGGGACTGTTCAAACAGCTCAGGAGACGACATACAGTACAGGCAAATTTCTGTGTGCGGAAATGCTGGCAATTTTCTTGAAAGTTAGTTAAAGAGGGGAAAAAAGATCAACCAACGATTATATAAAGAGGAGCTTGAAAGATACAGTTAAAAACAATACAGAAAAAGAGATTTATTCTTTAAACGAGGGCATGTTGTGTTTAAAGATCTGATGCAGTTACATTACAATAGAGATTTTAGGATTTTAACGATTTCAATATACATATATTTTTACAACTTTTTGTTTGTTTGTGATTTTGTTTGTTTATATTTGCATTTTACATCATCGAGGAGAGAGAACAATATTCCTCCTTCAATCTGAAGCAAAGCATTTGTTTAGAGAGTGACTAAAATTAATGAGAGGAAGTCAGATATCTGTCTGTTTGTTATTTTATTTATTTATTAACTGATTGACTCAGATTTATTTATATATTTATTTATTCAGGTTTATTTAAATTATTGTTTATATATTTAATTAAAGGGCAAATGTAGGAACATGTGATCTCCTACATATTTGCATTAGGAGATGAAGTAAATATGGACACAAGGACAAAGAACAGTCCTCTGCATGAAGGAGTCTCCTTACAAAGAAGTGCATTGTAACAATTACTGAAGATGTCAATGCTGGAAGAAAGCAGTGAGGTTTTTACTCAGATATTTTTTTATTGAGATGCTCTGGATCAAGGAATAGGTGACGCGCATTGTTGTGGTCACCGTTCTCCTCCCCACAACCCAAGAACCTTTCTCTATGTGACTTTATTCCCTGCAAGTGGCTTCCATTTTTATAATTTTGATTAGGTGGAGGGGACTTTTTTGTATGCTCGGGTAAAAAGAACCAAGCGAACAAAACACAAAAAAAGGAAGAAAAAAAAAAAGCATTCTAAGGATTTAGACTGTGGATTATATGAACTCATGGACGTTGAAAACAGCCAGACACAAAGGATGATGAGCAGGCCATGGGATTTAAACGCTTCTTCAAGAACCCAGGAGCCTCTGCTTTTATTCTGGTCCTCGGATGGCATGTCAGATGAGGAAAACACAAGACGGTGATATTTATCTTTCATTTTGACAAATCTAGGTTGATTGGATTTGCAACTGAATCAATTATTTATACATGAATTTTCTTTAGCATGATTACTGGACTGCAGTAGGACACCTGATTTATTATTCCTCCTCTTCGAGAAAAAAAAAAAGAAAGAAAAAAAAAAGATGCACTCGTTTGCTCTTTATTTAATTTAGCTTAGACTTGGTCACTGTATTCATGTGCAAATGGAGCAGCTCTAGGTATGACACTCCAATATCTCCAAATACTTTAGTTTAGTCTGCTGTAGTGTTTAGCACCCCCTACTTTTTTTGGGTTGTTGTTGTTCTTTTAGAATAATCAGGTGAATATCACATGTAGACTTGACCTGTTGATGATCTTCATTGTCGTTTGATTGGTAGTGACCGTCCATCCATGACTTCTGGGTCTCTGTACATTACGTCAGTTGTGTTGTGGTTTAGTCAGGACCTACGTGCAGGATTGTCACCTCATTCATGGAGCCACCGTTTAGAAACGAGGAACACTGAAGTATTAAAGTTTAATCAGCAAAACACAACAACAAAGGGCTTACTTGGTTTCCCAGGTGTTCTTGGATCTCACCAGATAATTTTTGCTAATAGTGCGCAAGACTTCAAAGGGTAGTCTGACACTACAGCAATAAAAAGTAGCTTTGTGTGTCCCGAATATACATAATGATGTCAACGTCTTTTCCTTTTTCGAGTAGATTATATTTACCCTTGTTTATTAAGTAACAAAACCTGCACGACCTGAGGGCTGATCACATTACATAACCGTTCCAGTTTTTTGAGAATAGATGGGCTGCCAATGGTTCAGATGAACAAATGAAGTCATTTCGAACTCAGGGCCTTGGAAAATACCACCACTGAAAGCTCTGTTTCCTCAGGCAGACAGATAGCTGGAAAAAGGAGGACTGTATGTTAAATGTTAATGTTTATTTGATTTGACTTTGCATTTACTGCTCTAATAAGCTTGCATCGACATTACAGCAGGATACAAGTGGAGGCTAGTTTTATTAGAGTAACAGGTTAACTGAAAGCTAATTCATAGCCATCACTGTACAGTATAGTTTGAAAGTGTATGTAGCTTAAAGAAAAATCTAATGCATATATTATGTGTATGTATGTGTGTTGTTAAAATGGTCTGGAGTGATGGGTGAGATTTATACGAAACTCCATGTGTCTTGTCACTGGGTTGAACATATGTACATATCCTTTTATATATCAAATTGCATGTGTGCTACGACCAATGACAAAGATACATGCATTTTAGAGTGGTTGAGGCTTAGGTTTTATTCTTTTTTTCCCTCACCCTGAGGTCTTCCTGAAACTCTGTTAATGTAAACTTCATTTACTTTTGGTTTATTGATGAGACTACATTTCCCATGAGACAGCTGTGGTCATGTGCAATTTGGGATTGAATTGTCCGCTAACTTAGATGGACAGTTCTACTCCTTGAATCTGATTGGCTGTGCAGTGCTCAATGAGTGCTAATATGGCCTTTAGGACTACATTTTCACTGTTGGAGTGACTCAGATTGTGTGTGTGTGTGTGTGTGTAAGCGGTATGAAATTGAAGTGGCTTAGTTTTGGTTTGTATGAGCAAGTAGAAAGAAATGCAAAAAAAAAAAAAAAAAACTAGGAACATAACTGGCTTGATTGCTGTGCTCTTGAGGGGCTCTCCATTCTGCTCGTATCTTCTCTGCTGTTGTGTGTATGTTGGTTGGCAACAAACAATGCTTGATGACTGGGCTTTTTTGGAAGAATTTTATACTGTAATAACAAAAAGTTATTTTTTAAAGGGATAGTTCACCCTAAAATGAAAATTCTGTCATAAATGACTTCTCATTTTATGTCTGTATGACTTGCTTTTTTGGTGAAATTCAATAATTAGAAAAATATTTGTTTCATTGTCCATACAGAGAAACTCAATGGGGTTTCCAGAAATAAAAATCACATTAATAATATCCATAAGGAAATTTTTTATGATAAACGATAAATCTTTAAAAACAGACATAACCTCTTTTTTATGGTATTTCGACTGATTTGTTTAATATTCCGCATATTTTGTGTGAAGAAAAGATGTAGACATTAAGTACTTAAACATTTTTATAAAGGCCTACAGCACATGCATATTTTGCAGAAATCGTAAAAAAATATGTTGTTTCTATATACAATCAACATTTAGGTTTATATTACCTCTTGTTTTCAATTCAGCCATGTCGTTCACAATGTTTTATGGGATTGTTCTTTTCCTCTCTAAGTCTTTACACCTTCAGATTTTCTCATATGTTTTTGGTTCAAAATAACATTTACATGTGATTTACCTCATAGCTGATTGGTTTAGATCATGGCTTTTAATTTGCAGGAGATGCTTTAAACATCCGTATGGAAAAAAAAAATAACAGAAAAGATACTATAAGAACCAAGGCGGCTGAAAAAGTGGGCAAACACTTTTAAATAATTTTAAATAATAATGACAGTCTTCTCATTTTATGGTCAACTCTACCTTTAATTCTTGTGCTGATATTCAGTGCAGCATGCTTATTAGATACTTCTTTTGAATATTCATTAGTAAAATGCATTGGTTTACCCCTCTAAAAGAAGCAATAAACTCCATGTAGCATGACCCTTGGGAAAATGTAGATGGTTGGAAAAAGACCAGAGAGGTTCTGACAGGAGACGCACTACTAGTGCTTCGGCATGCTTGTGTGGTCGCTCAGAAAGCTCTGAAGCGGAAACTCATGGGAGAAGTGTTGTTTCTCCACACCTAAACCATCTCCATCCCTCCAGCTATCTGTCCTTTAAATGTCAGCTGCTCTGCTGTCCCATGTCCTGACCGTACGCTCGTAGGGCCATGGTGTCGCCCGCCTTGGGAGTTTTAGGAAGCGGGCTGTCACACCACTGTACTAATCAAGTCCAAATATTTAATTTTATCATGTGAAATGAAGGGGTGATTGTTGGCTGAGCAGTAAATTGCCTTTTGAAAGGGTAGCGTTTCTGTAGCTGCAATTTTTGTCTTTTACATTGGTGCTTGAGAAGTTCTGGAGGTCGTATGCTTTATATTTGACTTATATGTGCTCTTATCTTATCATTACAGCTTCTGAGAGTGTCGGTTAGATGTATGGAGAACCTCTGACATCAGTGTTTTATCTAGAGGTTGAGTAATTACTCTCCCCGTCTGACAGGAAATAAAGCAAGCGCTAATCGCTAGAGAAGTCGGGTAAAGTAAAGGTGATCCTCCCACTTAATGACAAAAATGATCTTCTTTAATGACCAGGGCACCTCTAGGAGGACAATGAGATGGATACCCTTGTGCTGGATTGCATGGCCTTGGATGTGTCATTATCTGTACCTTTTTATTTCAGTTACTTCTAAGTGTTGTAATTTTGGACTAAATTGCAGTTTGTTGTGAAATCTCAAGTGTAGAGTCTGAGTAGGTGTGTTTGATTCTCTCTCTCTTTCTCTCTTCCCTATCTTTCATTCGGTTTGTTTGGCATTCACTAAATCAAGGCAGTAGCTACTCATCATCACAGAGCACAGCACTTCACGCACCTGAAATATGGTAGTCTGCTCACACATACACACAAACAACAGTTTCATCAAAGGTGACATAAAGCAAATCGCTCCTAACATTCTGCTAGGATTCGGTTACTTTAGCTCCACCACATTTAGTGCCAATAAGGGGAAAAAATGAGAAAAAATAAAAGACAAAAACACCATAAACATCTGGGACAACAGGAACAGAGGCTGAGATTTATCTGATGTGCCCGTCAATCTGTCCCATTAGAAGCAATGCTGATACCTACAGTATATTCTACAGCATGAACCATAGAATTGTAATCGAGATTGTCAGTTTTCTATGCCAATTTAAACATGACATTAAATCTTGTGCATGTTGTTAAACTTATACCAGTCAATAATAATACATTTTCTTATCCTTTTGCTTTTGTACGATAAACAATATTTTGGTATTTGGTCTCCACATTTTTCAAATAAAATCAGCTAAGAATCACCAATTCCATCGTCTAAGCCCAATTTCCTATCCCTTTGATTGGCCAAAATGAGTGAGTTCGGGATGAGTCATCAGTATTTCCAGAAGAGAAAAAGAACACATTTTAGGTGTGAGGAATCTAACTTTTGTCAGTTTTTAGAACCACACTGGCATACAGATGACCCAAACCGATCTCATGGAAGTTCCAACATATTTTAGGAGGTGGCAAATTTGTAAAAATTTGTACCACCTCACTCGTAGGAATTCATATGATTTTTGCTAAATCGTACATTTTGCCACACAGTTGCCAATTCGTTTGAATTTGTACGAATGACTTAAACCTAACCCTGACCCTAAACCCATCTGTTGCTGGGTTTTAGACAAATTGTACAAAATCATAAGTATGATCATGATACGAGGTCGTATGACTTTGCCACCTTGTACGAAATACGTACAAATTGGTTGTGAGACTGTGTTAGATGCCCACAAAGCTAATAGTGGCATTATTTTGATTTAATGAAGTTTTTTTTAATATTAGACTGTTCTGTAGACAGCCATGTGTTAAGAGGTTAAGTGAGAGAAGACAGACTGCTGGTATTTTTCGTGTTGTGTGCAGATGTGTTTTGGGTTAGTTTTTATTAGTAAGAGATGAATTTGGAGCTTTTTGTTTTGTTTTATCCCCATCAGGCACAGGAAATGTTTAAACTGAAGCTGTTTCCCAAAAGATGTTATATTACTATGCAGCACTTTGTATATAACATAAATTTGCTTGCTTGCTTGCATGTCCTTTCCTAGTCCTGAATCATACATTTATGTTAAAAAAATTAGTGGCAACGTCCATTAATATTCATGATTCTGAGAGCTTTGCTAATGTGGGTTCAGCTTCAGTTCAATGATTTCACTGGTTGACTTTGCTTATTATGTGAAAGTTATGTATGTTTAATAGACAGCTGATGGCAATGATAATTCATTCGTTGTCTCCACGATTATGAATCCCCTTTTGTTCCTGATTTAAAAATACAAACTGTAAGAAAAAGAGCAGTAGAGACTTTTGGAATTGCAAAATTCATATCCTGAATTGAGATGGCAAGTGTTTGGGTTGAAATCCTTGTCCCAGAACCCTAGTTGGAAACGAGAGGGATCTTTTTGGGGGGGCCTGAGACTGATGATGATTCTTATTTGGCATGACGGCATCATAATTTGTTGTTTGGGTGCGGCAGCCCTGCTACTGTCTGGGCCTGTCTGTGAGCGCCACGACAGGCTTATGAAGTGTCAGATCTTTGTTATTAAGTTTGCCCAGGCTCACCTTGCCTGTGATTGAATTACTGTATGGCGCAATAGTAGGCATCTAAATTAGGGGACCACTAAAATGTAGAGTTTATTGTTTCAGTGCGTTCATTTCTACAATTGAAATTAAAAATCCTTTGAAAACTGCACTAAAGATTTTGCTAGACTTTAGGTGCTGCCTATGTTAACTAGTATGTTGCTGTTTTGGTGCAGAAAAGGGAAAAATAGAGGATCTTTAATGCTGACTTGATTAAAAGTCAGTTTTTATTTTTCCTGGCTGCCATGAAAAGGCCCGTTCACACCAAGCACGATAACTACGATAGCTATATGTGCGTCCACGCCAGCGAACGATATCATCTGTTTATTATAAGCTCAAGCGCATCTGCCGCTTTAAATTCTTAAGCGTGTGATCGCAGGATTGATTCTGATTGGGTGTCAATGTTTCTATCGGTCATCAGCTGGAAAAAAAATAATTCTGATAAAGATACGATATAACGATATAATTTCTCTGTGCCTTTATCGTTATAGTTGTGGTGTGGACATTCTTTAACATTGAGAATAATTTTTAGAGCTATATCTTTATAATTACCGTGCTTGGCGTGAGCGGGGCATTATTTTCAATGGACTTCAATACTGTAATATAAGAAAGTTTTGAAAGAAATACAGAGACAGTTGACGTAGTTGCTTGATGCTTCATGTAAACATATTTGCTTTTTTTTTTAGACAGAGCAATGTAAACATATCTCACAGCATGAGTATTTATTTACAAGTTATAAGGTTTGTGTTAGTTCACAGAGTGTTTTGCACAAGCTCGGTCTGAAAACTAACAATGTTTATTTCTTGCATGTTATGTCTGTTTATTTATTTATGCTGCATTGACATTAATTAAGTGAGCAGTGTCTATATCCAGACCACGCACATTTAGCCCTTTTTCATGTATTTTCATTTCACTTGATCGTTTGTCATGGAGGTTGTTATTTATCTTAACAAACGTGATCTTGTTTCTATCAAGCAAAACATCCTGAATTCTAACTGAAAGCTCAAGGCTCCATTTCCAAAGCCTCGTTTTACTTTGCAGGCATGGATTTGGAGCATGTTGCTCTGATAAAAAAAAAAAAAACTGCAATCCAAATCCATCCTCCTAAATGACTGCACCAAGTGCTCTGTGGAAATCCAAATATGCTTTAGCATTATAGGGGACAATATATTATATATACAGTACAGGGCTCTCAGTGAATTTGCTGAGCTATGAATTCCAAACTCTAATATTCTGCTTGGAACAAGGTTAAAACCTTTACCACTTCAGTGTTACAAGATCTTATTTTAAAGCCAAGGTCTTAGAAAGCACAGACTCTGTTTGGCCGTTGGTTATTATCAGTGTTAAAGGAAAGTTCTGCCATCATTTACTCACCCTCAAGTAGTTCCAAATCTGCATGCACTTCTTTGTTCTGCCGGACACATAAGGATTATATTTTGAGGAAAGTTTGTAACCAGGGTGTTTTGGGTCCCAATTGACTTTCACTGATTTTTTTTTCCTACTATGGAAGTCAGTGGTGACCAAAAACAGCCTGGTCACTAACTTTTTTCAAAATATGTTTGGTGGAACAAATGGTAAAGTAACGAAAGCAAAGTTAAGTAGTTAAGTTAAGTTAAGTCATTTGAAACAGCCATTCTGTGCCACTAATTAAAATAAGAAATGTTAATAAATTAGTTGCGTTGTTGCTTTTTAGTGATGCTTTCAAAGCATTCTAATGTCATGAAACAATCACATCAATACCGTCACGCGAGGCGGCTTTCATGATTGGATTTGATTTGGAGTTCAGTGCGGCGGACCCAAAGGGCGTTCGTTTGTCTAGTTGAATGTTATGTCACTGTTTAACTTGAAGCATGGTCCATGCGCATCAGGTAAAGCCTTTATTGTCCCTCTTCGTCTTCGTTCCATTTCATTTAAATACCCCTTTGTTTGCTATCATGCAGTATATTAACTCGATAAAAAACCTCATCCATTTTTCTATTAGAATGTGAAGTGCTAATATTGGAAAGAGATTACTCAAAGACTGTTTTGCCCGGCTTGACATTAATACAGCGGCAGCAGTGTTGCAGATAGGCGCTGAGAGACAAAAAATCACTAGCAATTTATTCCTGATGTGTCATGTTCTCTATAGCAATTATGATGCTGGCCTATTGTGTGAAGAATAAAGGAGATGCAAAGATAGCATTTGCCGTTTTTCATCAACCCCTTGCACAGCTCCTGATCTGTCACAACAAAATGCTCTCTCTCACCCTTTGCTCTCCGTATCCGTCTTTCTCTCTTTCTTCCATCCTTGTAAACGTTGAGCTGCACGTGCTTTGGCGTGCCTCTAGGAGATTCGATTTGTGAGTGGCGCGCGACTGCAAGTTCACACTAGGCAACAGCCCTTGGGACTGTATTACATATTTATCATGGCAATTAGGAGACTGGTGCGCTAAGGGCCATTAAAAAACGAAAGTGCCTCTGCGCATTGATGCAGTCTGTGCTCGTTCTCAAAGCCGATTATCAGTGGCTGTGGCTTTTGTGTGTACACGAGAGATGCTCAAACTCTCCATTACAGCCACCATCTCGGCACTATACGGCCCCAACAAGGGCTCTGCCACTCCCTTTCACTGTACCACTATGCTTTCATAGAAAATAGCAGCTTGCCGAGAGAGAAAGAAGGAGGATGTGGTCTGAAAAGCTGTGATAAGGGTACAGCAGGCGCATACACTACTACAGCCAACAGACATCTACAAACCAAGGTTGAAAATAGCCCTTGTTTGTCTGGGTGACATATGTTGTATAGCCCCGGGCTCCAGGAAACCGGTCCGAAGCCAGCACCTCCAGCACAGGATGTTACTATAGCACACGTTACTATGATTCTCTTAGTCATTCATGAAGAGAGAAACCTAAGCTCCCGCCTGTGAAATCTCTATACAGCTACAAATCAGCTACAAATTGCTGAATGCTATGTAAGAGGAGATGTGGGACTTGTTTGGAGGCCCAGAAGGCTGGACGGATGGGTAGACTCTGGGCCCCTGCTTCGCATTCACAATCGAATGGTCCCAGCCGTGCATGAATGAATGGATGGATGCATTAGCATCTCCTCACATCAGTCCTCTGATGTCTCCCACACTTTGATGTTTGGATAGATGGACAGAAAGAAGGGGGAAAGGGGAAAGAGATGGCAGAGGATGAGAGAGCGGGATGAAAGCCAACGCAGAAGGAAGAGGGAGGAAGACGGATCATTTCGGATTTTCACATTTGTCTTTGCATGGGTTTTATGTTGCATCGTCCATCAAATTAATCATGACATAGAAAGTGAAAGTGGGAAACACTTCTTTTGGAAACATGTCTGTTGCAGGTTTTCTGTAATTATCCACCAAGATAATCAAGATCAAGCTGGATCAATATCATTTGAAAGCTTAAAAAAATAAGCTTTCTGTTGATGTATATTTGGCCAAGATATTGCAATCTGAGGGTGCAAAAAAATCGAAATACTGAGAAAATTACCTTACCTTAATCAAAAAAATATATTTACAGTAGGAAATTTACTGAATATTAATGGAACATGATTTTTGTTTAACGTTCTTATGATTTTTGCAGATCATTTTGACCCATACAATGTAATTTTGACTATTGCTACAACGACTTAAGACTGGTTTTGTGGTCAGGGGTCACGGATAACAATGGATTTAAATATTTTAACCAGATGTTTTCAGTGGCTTCTTTACTAGTCTTCATCTGGTCCACAAAACCAGATCACTCTAATCACTCATATATTGCATTGCACATGAGCTCTATGGACCACTTTGATGGTGCTTTTTATGGTACTTTTACTTTGAAACTGAAAGTTCCAGTCACCATTTTTTTTAATTGCATGGATTTGGTTTGATTGTGTGTGTTGCACAGAATAAAGTCATACAGGTTTGGTACTGTGTTAATCTGAGAAAATGATTTCTTTAATGCCCATGATGTTAGAATTACAAGTACATTTGTATGTTGTGTTTGGGGTTTTTGGCCATTTAGTTTATTCAAGCGGCAGCAGAGAGAGATGAATGGTCTCATTATCTGTTGTTTGAAGTGTAAGAAGCGCAGCCTTACATCATGTTTTCACATTTGTTAACGTACAAAGCCCTTTATCCCAGCAGTCTGATGCAGCGATTGAGTCACTGGAGATCTCACTGGGGGATTTGAGAAAGAGGGGCCATCATACTCTATCTGGACTTGGTAGCACATATAGACCACTAGCTTGTTCACGGTGTATTTACACAGCAGCTGATGGAGTGGCAAATCGAATGGATCTCAGATGGTGTGAGCTGGATACGAGTGAGGCATAGGACTACAGTAGATGGGTTTGAGCATGACAGAAACGGATACCTCAGATGATGAGAGCTCTTCAGAGGAAAGGGGAGGTGGAATGGGGAAGTGAAATATTTTAAGCTTATTGTGGTTGTTTGATGTGTCCCATGTCCCATATGGGTCTGTGGAATAGAAAATCTAGAAGGTGTCTTGTATTTGTAAAGTGTATATTGTTTAAAGATTGAGAGCACAGAACATAATGGAAGACATAAATTAGTGCAGGATCCTTTGAAGACAGGGGTGTTACGCTATCTAAGGGTGCTTAAACTTCACAAACGATTAAGCTTTCACGAGTGGGAGTTACTTCCTACGAGCAAGCCCAATCAGCAGAGCTGTCACTCAAAATCACTGGGGGCATGGCATTACTCACCGCTACTTCTCTGGCTTTCTGCTGCAGTTTGACTGGGTTTATCATAATGAGAGGCTGTTTAATGAAAGACTTTATGAGTATATATATATATATATATATATATATATATATTAATATATGTATACATAACACTTTATTTTTGCTTTCTTTGTACTATATTGTCAAAATTGATTGATTGCTTTATTTTGTTGATTCTGTTCATATAAAAACCAAACAAAACGTTGTGCAATAATGAACAATGAAGAAAAAATGTACCTTGTAATTTAGTGTATATATTCAGCCTGGTGGCAATAAAGAGGTGTGACTTCCAAAAAGATTTGACTGAGAACGGAGACTGAGGTGTCCTCTCTCACCTTTGTACATTCACCACCAGTCCTGCTTAAGATTTCATTGTAAAATGTATTGTATGAAATAAAATTTAAGATAATGAGACTTTATGAAAAACATGGAGTCTTGTGTTATTATTTGAATTACTTTTGTTTGAATGAGTTGATTTAGTTTTATGTCTTTCACTGTCATCTAATAGTTAATTTACTTTTGCTAATAGAAACTAAAGGCCTCATTTATGCACATTGACCCTGTTTTGCTTTCCAGGCGAAATAGAAGCAGCAGTTAGTGTTTTTGGTGATTTCTTCCTCGTTCCTTTGATGGTATTTAGGATAAGATGCCATCATTTTTAATACATTTTCTGTCACAGATGTTCATCTGCGTATGTGCCAGATCTACTCCTACAATATTTGCCCAAAGCTAAATTGTTGAACCCCCCTTTTACCCAACAAGTCATTGAGTGTTAGTCTCAGAAGTAGAATAACATCTCCGACACACTCGACTTCCCACTGTCTTTAATAACAAAGATTAAAGGACTATTATTGACAGACTGATGTCAAATTTCAAGGGTCAAAGCATCAGGGAGGCTCCTGCTTTCAAAATAACGCAGAGTTGTCTTTAATTAAATGTTAACAAGGATTATATCGTTCTTTGCTTGTGCTTGAAGCCTGATTTTGGTCTTCAATACAAAAGAATTGGATTGGATGGTAACTAGAAATGTGAGCATGTGTTTATAAATATTTCGTCAAGGATTAGTGTGCTGGTTTTATTTTTTTTGTGGTGTATATATATATATATATATATATACATATGTGTGTGTGTGTGTGTATATATATATATATAGTACAAAACTGCATATGTACTTGCATGAACTTTTGCATTTCACACAGATGTAAAGAGGCAGAAACACGATCTTAATGCTCTACTGTACCACAGGACTTTCCGAGGCAAACAGTAAGTAAAAGTCAATTGCCTTGCACCTTTACATCCGTCGGCATCAGTACACACAATGAAATGTCACAGAAATGTCCAGTGGAACTGGCAACATCAAAGTCAACGTTCGGACCCCCAGGGGACATAAATACTGCTAAAGTTTATACCCCGAAAGCACTTCAAGTCACTTTGGATAAAAGCATCTGCTAAATGAATAAATGTAAATGAAATCTGCTTTATCCACTGGAGCTGGAATTATGTAAACAAGGCTTCAAATGCCATCTCTATCATGTAATCGTGTAATATACACATTTTAGCATCCAGAATGAAGCAGAAGAGCAAATAAACACAAACGATAACTTGCATACTCTACCCACGTCATGTTTCACATCTCTGCCACGTTTTAACAGCTAATGATTGTCTCCTGAGGGCGAATGCTTCAAAGATTTTGTAGAGCTTTATGTAAATGCACACCCTACAGCCACAAAGAGGAACATCGGGATGACAACAAGGATATTTTATATGCCATGTGAGATTTCATAACTGCCTGTTTGTGTATGTGTGGTGGTGGACAACATGTCAAGACTATATGCAAGAAAGGGTTGTCAATACGAGCACCTTTGTAATTGATATTTCCAATGACTTACAGGTGCGCTGGTGTGAAATGAGCCATTGAGCATTTAGTTTGAGGAGAGGGCTGCAGGCTTGTGTAGCTGGCATTTTGATTGTGGCATTTCCCTGGTCTTCTAATTCCCCTTTCTTTCCATCGTTGTTGTTTTCCTTTGATTTGTTCCTTGACACGCCTCTTACATATAATGTGTTTGTCGGAGCTGTAGCTCTCCTGTGGGTCTCTCACCAGGAAGAAAAGTTATTTATAGTATATTTTCTTCAGATTTTGTTTCCTTTGTTGAAAAAACATTTTTTAAAATATTGATTTTATAAGTTTAAATAATTCACTATTTTGAACATTTTAATGTTAAAGATGCCATAGAATGCATTGAGAGAATATTTTAAATTGTTCTCTGATATGTACATAGAAGGTATGTAGCTTAGGTAAGGG
>JAUCMU010000063.1:6617398-6649093 GCA_032275025.1 Enteromius treurensis
ATGTTATGTCCATGTACTGAACTGTTATTATTCAACCATGCCAAGGTAAATTCAGTTTTCCATTCTATGGTACCTTTAAATAAAATGTACTATATTTGGCCAGTATGTAAGTTTATTAACATGACAGGTTTAACAGGAGAATTTACGCTTATGTAAATGTATGATTAATTATCTGAATGCTTTAAATAAGCATTAGGCCAAATATTGTTTTAACATTGGCAGTATTTCCAAGTCAAAAATGAATTTTGTTCCACAATTGCATTCATTTTTTTGTTCAGATGCATAATCTAGTAAATCTTATTTAGTGTTCTGTTCTCATTATACATGGGTGCATGGTTAGTTGCATTTTATCAGTTGGTTTAGTAATACTGAGATTCCACTGCTTTAGTTGATTCAAATATTATTTGCTTGAAGTGATGAAAAAGGTTTATTATTAGGGAGTGAACATGATTACTTCTGGGCAAAATAATTTTTCTCACTCTAGCAAGCGTATGTGTTCAAGCACACTATGTCTGTGATATCAGTATGCTGGGCTGCAGGTGTGTGATTCCTGTGCAATGTCACAGTGTTAAATCCATAAGCCCTGATCAGTGTGAAGTCTTTCGAGTCAGCTCAGCAGTGCTCCATTTTGCCCCAAACAGGAACATCTGATCCCTCTCTCTGCTGGAACGACGCATGGACCTGCAGCCAGATCATCTGTCTGTGTGCATCAGATCTTCTCCAGCTGGAACTTCATCCTTTTTTATTTCAATTTGAGATCTGCACTTGTATGCTTGATTGTGCGCCATTAGTTTTCTGACTTTGTGTTTTCTCCCCCAGCCCTTATCATCTGCTTGACTCCGTCTTTTCAGGATTCGCTGTCCCCTAAGGTAATGTGTGTTGATTGGAGGATCTGCAGTAAATTGAGATGTGATTGGTGTAGCGTAGCGAGACGACACTCATCTGCCAAGTGCAGATGAGTGTCATTACTGCTTTATGCTTAGAGCCAAGCATACGCACAAGTGCATACATTCTCTATCCTACATGTTAAGACGTCCAACAATGTTCCTTCTGTTTTACTCCACAGGACGTAATCCGTGCGTATCGGCTTATCTCTCTCTAGCTTACTCCTCACCAGCACAACGTTTAGCCAGATCTCGCCAAGAAACGATGTGAAGTATCACAGACTGGATACTTGAAAATGAGAGAAGAAGCCCTGTAAGTGCTCTGCTGCCTGGGGATAGGCCCGGAGAACCGGTCTGCATGTCAGGGATTAGGATTACATATTGCTATCATAAAGTTTTATTATCTAAAATACATAGTTTTGTGAAAATGAAATTCAAATTCAATTGAATACATCTTTGATGTATGTCAACAAAAGCATTCCCTCTGTTTTGAAGGTACATTCACTTCCAATCCTAAACAAAAATCCAGTCTTGTTTGATTTTACTACTCCATAGTGATTCATTTTGTCTGTGTGTGTTGAAATGGTTAGTTTCAACTAGTCTAAATAATTTTGTATTTAATAGTAGTATTCTTTCTTGTTATGCCCAATGAAATCCAAATAATGTCTGCTTTTCCATTTGAAGAAACAATCATACTCTTCTGTGTCCGTTTTAGTGTGCCTTCTCTCCAATGATTTATTAAAGCTCTTGCTCAGAGCTCATTAACTGATGCATTCATGCAAAACTTGATTTTAAAATGTGTTTCATTTAATATTATTTTCTTAGCAATGCATTTGTAATGCCAGTAACTTTACATCAGTAACTGTAATCAAATTACATTTAAATTGTAATGCTTTACATTACTGTTATTGCAAAAGTAATTAGAAACCGGGAACACCCTTTTTGTTACTTTGTAACACATTAAACCCAATTAAAGATGCACAATATCAAATATTTAAATATGATAAGAAACAGTGGGCTCCTAAAATTCTGCACCATAGCAAAAATGCTTCTGTTTTGCTTTTCTTTTTACTTTCTAGTTTAAAACAATAAAATATTGTTTAATTACAAACTTTATTGTCTGCATGCATTTGAGTAAAATGTTGAAAATAATAATTATAACATGAATTAGTTGGTATAAGCCCCTTTTGCAATTTTAAAAGTGTGCTTCATTTTTTCACCCTAAACTGTAAACTTGGACATGGGTATTGCTCAGCACAACCTGATTTTACCAAGTGCAACATGTTCCTGGATCAACATCTTTGTTGACCCTGGAGCAACATTGTGATTAACCAATCAGATCTGAAGAACCGGTTTATGTTTTGTGAAGTTTAGTCTTACAATCAGTGTATGGTGCTGGCCATTAATCTATCATTTTCTCTGATTTTAGGGATTATGGGTAAGCTTAGGTTTAGGTGTAGAGATTTTTAATAACAAAATAAAATAAAATTAAAAAATTAATCTTGACCAGACCAAGATTCATTTATTTTTATTTTTTATTTTTATTATTAAAATGTTGTTCCAGGACATATCTAATAAAATGTGCATGATCTTGTTTATTTCCAGGTGTAGACAGAAAAACATCCTAGGTTTTCAGTGTGGTCTCATGCTTTTAAACCCTGCTTCAGTGTATAGTGTATGTGGTAACCGGAAGATTGCTGGTTTAACCCTCATAAGGAAGGAGACATGAATCTTCACTGTCTTGCCCTTGAGCATGACACTTAACCCTACACTTTTTCTAAAGGACTGTCTCTGCAATCAATTCATGTCGTTCTGTGGTGATATTATGTGAAAGTCCAGGAGATTCTATGACATAGAGAGAATTGAGTGAGCTTTAACAGAGAATGGAGGAGAACCTGATGGAAGCAGCAGGGTCCATTAGTCTTCCTGGCATCTCAATTATCACATCTCCTCAAAGGTCACAATGATGACTCCTGCCCTCGTGACAGTTAATGCGCTGACCCTAGGTCAGATCTCAGAGACTTGTGATGGACTGCACACCCACACCTCACTTGCTTTTATTCATTACCTTCCTTCCACTTCTGTTTCCTTTTTTCCAAACTTTATGAAGGTTCATGTCAGTATTGGATTTGATTGGGAGGCTGCTTATGTATTGATTTCAATGTGTACATTCTAGATTCAGAAACATCTTGCATAAAACAATTTAGCTTTATGTTCTGTTGAGATTTAATTTATTAAGTTTGGGTTCCCAGAGAAAATAATAAAATCATTTTGAAATGAATCTTTTATTTATCAAAACACATAGTAACGCCCAGTCTGAGAGTACGAGCATATGGAAATTCATTGCATTTATTCATTTTATATCAGTCACAGTACATTAAGGGTGTTTAAATTTCCTTACCTTTTTAGCAAAAATATAAATAAATAAATGTATCTAAACACGTGGCATTGATTTAAAAAGCCTTCTATTGCATATGCATCCAAGTTTTACATCTTGCTTTTGATTGTACAGTACATCTTTCAGATAGCCCTTTAAGTATATTTTTAAGGTCTTTTCTTTACATTAAAAAAAAATGTAATCTACAAGTTACCTGCTACATTCTTTCTGCTTTAAAATAATCAATCTGTGCTAGTCTCCAAACAATGTATGAAAAAATGCCATGTATTCAGATTTTCTCTTTCAAATTTACGGTTTACTATTAAGGATTTCATTTGAGGTGCATGGAAACATCTTATATCAGCTCTAGCAGTCAGGACTTGAGTATGAATATCTTTATTACATGATACATCTTTACTCTTTACATTACAACACTGCCTCTACCTTTGCAGGCTGACCTTTAAAGGGATAGTTCACCCCAAAATGCCACGGTTAAAGTTAAAAATCTTCGTTTGTGTTCTGCTGAGGAAACAAATTCACCTACATCTTGGATGTCCTGGGGTTAAGCAAATGAACATCAAATTTTAATTTTTGGGTGAACTGTCCCTTTAACCCTATTTTGGGTGGTGTCATCTATCAGTATAAGTCAGTGTCGCAGTCATATATTGAGCAGTTAGAAGCACTGTAACACTTTCACACAGCAAACTACCATAACTGATCGAATTTCCCAGAATATTACCCCGTTTAGTAACACCTCCTACAAAACGTCAACTTCTGTTGCAGAATAAATGTGCTTTGTCAACGGCTAAATGTGGCATTTCCAAAATAATCGTAATTCTTTTTTTTCTTTTGCTTTCCATATCACCCGCTGTCTCTGGGTCGCTGTGTCTGTCAGTATTAGAATTAATGGCTGAGTTTAAGATGTTGGTTCAGTCTCTGAATATTAGAGTCTCGCCGCTCTCACCTCCTCCCTGTCAGCGTCTGCGCCTAATCCACATCTCTGATGAGCATCTTATTTACATTATTATAGCTGCACAGGCTTCATTTCTCTCACACAAGTACACATCCACATGCATTACTTCCGTGTGTCTGACAGTAAGCTATTGTGTGTGACCTTGCAGGCCTGAAGTGCAATCAGCACACATACACACCACCACAAGACAGAAGGCTGCGACCTCACCTCACACTCCACCATCTTTCTGTTACACCTCTCGCTGTTATTTCATCCCTCCCCTCCTCCACTGCGCTTTTTGTCCAAAACAATCTTCCACTCCATTATGAAACCAATGCTGCTCTGTTTGTTTCTCTCAGCTTTAGCTTAGTGTGCTGTTATGGCAAAATAGTACAATTGTATTACCATAAAAGTTGCAAAATAAAATGAAACATACAAAATAAGAAATAAAAAAGAATGTATAAAATATAATAAAACAGGAACTGTCTTCCCCATACCAATAAATGTTATAGATCAGGGCCAGTTATCATATGTATGACACAAAAATACAACATTCAAAACTAATTCAGTTTATCTATTACAACAAATCAACGATCAAAACAGTGGTTTATCTCAAATTGCATTATTTAATTTAGTTAAATGTAAATGAATAGCAGAATACACACCACAACTGTAAGGATCATGGCAGAATAAAATCATTCACAGCCAATCAGAATCCGTCCTTCTCTAAAAGAGCTGGAGCATTTAAAACGGCAGATGACTCAGATGGCATTGTGTGCTATCGATATTGTGTGTTGTATGAATGTAAATGCAGTTCTGTCATGAAAACTCTCTAAAGAGGTTAGCTGGGTAATGGATATGAAAATGTTAATGTATTTGATCAAGTACAGGAACTTGCTACTGCCAGTGCAAATAGTGATGTGGTGTTGTGAGTATGACATACTGCTGCTGCACAAGCAGCATCTATACAGGTGGAGCTGGGGAGGTGGAGGGTTTAGTGGATGCTTATCAGCCATTCAAATGTAAAACATGCTCATTTGCTGCATACACAACACAAACCAATCCACTTGTGCCAAGTACTTTACCCTTGTGATTATCATAAGTTTGCTTTACAGACTCTGTGCCTATAGTATTTCAAGACAACACTTTTCATTTATCTTTATAGGTTTCTTTTAGTTGTTGTTGCTGTTGAACAGAGCCTCAGAGCAGTGGATGGGATGTACTTGTTGCTTTTATATGCTCTTTCATTCCATTCACTAATGGGAAAACTTAAGATGAAAAATAAACCCAGATGTGTCACTAATAAACATAAACCTCTCCCTAGTGTGGATGGAGACTGTGCAGTTCTCAGCTTGTCGCCTGCAGGCGTGTCGCACTCTGCTAACTGTAGAAAGGGCTTCAGCAGGTGTGTGGACGCAAAAAGAAAAAAAATATTGCCTTTAATATGTTTCAGTTCAGGAAACAACACTGCATTACCATAAGCATTAGGTTTATCTTAGCTTCTGTGCTCCAGAGCACCACGCTGTTTTCCGGCATGCAGTCATTTCCAGCCCCTCTGCGGATATTGTTAGACGAAACAATAACATGCCAGAATGTGTTATACATCACATGCTGGTCTTTGGGCTTTATTGTACAACCGGAGCCTGTGGCGTATTTCTTCTCTAAAGAAGCCTCATGATTCGCAAAGAAGCTTTAAAAATGTGCCTTTTAGCCCTGGTAGGATATTGCTATATATCTATCTATCTGTCTATTGTCATGTCGGATGGTTGGAGGAACCAGTTGCCACAGAGATCCAGATACCAAAGTTAAAGCTGGTAAAGCAGGTGTGTGTGTGTTCGTGGACACACAAGTGCAGACACATCGACACACAGTGAAAGATCTTATCCTCTCCACCCAGGGGGTCTTGTTAGAGGCTAGCCGTGGTGACACAGCAGACTGTGTTACTGTAAAAGTCATCAGTCATAGCACTGTGTGGGTGCAGGAAAAATCTGTCGCTCCATGCAGAAGCCTGTGTAAAAATGCCATGAATCTCCCCCACTCATATTCTACATTATCATTTACACCTCTCCCCCTTTTCCTGTTGCTATTCTTTCCCCTCGTCGTTCTTCGCCGGTGCTTCTCTGCTTTGTCTCCTCTCTTGCATCTGACTTGGATTTGTGTGTGTGCATGTGTGTTTCAAGTGATGAGAGGCCCGCAATCATCATTACGATGATCAAAATAATTAGCATGTTCAGTAATGCATGTGTTGAGCGTGTGCAGTGAGTCAGATGATAAACCGTCTGTTTTCTCCTGGCTGGAGGCAATTTAAGCACATATTCCTGAGTGGCTCCAGTCGGATGAAACTGCACAGCATTGCACTTTTGACCAGCCGCTGGATTTTTGTTACTGGAAAGTGAAAACAAATTAACACATACACAGAATAATTTACATGACATATGACTCTGTTAACTGCTACTGGTCAGTCCACAACCCTTTTTGCCAAATGGAAATGTTAAATGTTCTTAAAGAAAACACTGATGTCAGTAGAGAACCTTTATTTTTAAAGCATACTGAATGTTTGATTAAACGTTTGTTTTGCTGTGCGCAAATGAATCTGCTTGTTCAGGGCCAAACGGTACATTTTACATCATTATTTGTCAGTTACAGTAAAAAAAAAGAAACAACAGCCCTGTTTGAGATCAATTTCTCAGTTTTTTTACGGTGTACAAATTGGTTTATGGCTTAAAAATGTTCATAAGGCATCAATAGAGCACTGACAATCTGTTCTCACTTTAATAAAGTATTGTTGGAAGCCACAACTTACTGTTAACTGCACGTCATATGAAGCAGAAATATGTTGCTGGGCACATAATTAGTGCTGCTGTGACTTGCAAAGTGTAACTTCTAATGTATGACATGAAAGATCACAAGCCATAGGCTATGCTGAGATTGAATTTTGAGTATTGCTTATTATATTTTATTATAATTTTGAAACAGGTTCATTTTCTGTGACCCAGTGATAAACACAATTTTTGTTCCTTATAAATAGGAGCTTGGTTTTCATTATTAAGTGATTCCTGGGGGGTAAAAAGGGGGTCCCCTTTGGTTAGTGTTTTCCATAAAGCCATGCAAACATATTTTGATTTTGCTGGTGTTACCAAAAACTGCAATAGCACTTTTTATTTTAAACACATACTGTAATTTTAATTGGAAATTTAGGTTTTGATCACAGAATAGCTTTGACACCTTTAGGATCTTAGACAGTATTAGTTTTGACAAATATTAGAACCTCCCTTTTGTAGGAAAATATTTATAGAATCGGAGAGTGAACAGTCCAGCTGTCAGACATTTTAACTAAGTTAAACTAAGCAAAAAAATGCCTTCTTTTCCTTTACATGGACCCCAGAAGCTCTGTGAATCCAGTAGGATCAATATTATGTGCTCTCTGTCTCTGTCTCTGCCTGGCAACAGTATGTTTGTTTATTAGCTGTCAACATAAACAGTGTAAATGAGATGTGCAAACACTAAGTGATATGTCAACAAGTAAATGTAAACAATTTTGTTTATATTTTATATGTAAATTCCATTGTGATTTCACCAAGTACAACATTCTAATCAACCAATCAGAATTGAGGAATAACTTTTCTGGAAATATCTGTCTTAGGCTTATAATCATGGTTAGGTGCTTCTACACCCTTGTTAATCCGCTATCATTTCCCATTGATTTTAGCCATAAATGTTGGGTAGGTGTAGGTTTAAGGGTAAGGATTGGGATAAGTTTATATTTTTGGACAGTAATGTTGATCCAGGATCATGTCTTACTTGGCAAAATCACGGTGACCGCATCAGCTTAGGGCCCTTGAGCCAGCAGGGGGCCCCACCACAATGTTTATAGCAACAAGTGTCAGTCACATTATTTGCAGGGGAAAAGTTACTTTATGATTCCAAAAAGGTTCATAAATCCAAGGTTTTGTATTGGCATTAATGTGTCCATGAAAAACCTTCAACATTCAAGGGAACCTTTTTATTCTACAAATACAATGATTTTTTACAGTGGAAAAAGATTTTTTTTTATTCTTAAAATGTTCTTCACACTAATAAAAATATGCTACTTTTAAGAACTGTTCACTGAAAGGTCCATGAATCACTACAAAAAAAAAATATTTTTAAGAGTGTACGTACATATAAGTCTGTTGCTATTTATTATATTATTTATCGTGCCTTTGCTATGGCTACTATACATTCTCTAGATGTGAATATGCTGATTTTGTAAAGTGCTGGTTACGGAAAAAGAATAGAAATTAAACAGCGTTTTAAAACAGATGTGGCATATGAAATGTTAGCATTGCATAGAAGAGTCATTTTACACCCTGTTCAAACATGGTGTCTCGTCACAATACATCATGGCCTGTCTTTTAAAGGTCACTAACAGATAAAGAGACTGAAATGAGGAGTATTTCAGGGGATTTTAAACCACTTATTTTGTCTGTGATCGAGCGCAATGGTGCTTTGCCTGTTTTTATTTTATTTATTTATTTTTTTTATCCAGTGGTTATTACAATTCAGATTATAGGAGGTCAGGTTTGAAGCGTTGCCATGGAGAGGGGAGTGAGTAATTTCACGTCTCCTCTGGTTTAGCTCACCTGCTTGCCTCCGCTCTGCTGAAGTCAAATAGATTGTGAATCACATTACCAGTGATTTAACCAGAAATGCAGAGCGGTGAGCACTCACTGTCTGGACTGCATCCATATCTCCATCCACTTCCAGAGAAAGAGAGGGAGGCAAGAACCAAGAATGCAAGCACAGCACAAATCAGTGTAATGCTTAAAGGAATTAAAATGGAAGCAGATACTGGAGCGAGTAACTACAAATATGAATAAATGCAGAACAAGATGAGAAGAGTGACTGTGGTGGGAGTCAGAGAGGGGACACAGAGATGTCAGCATGAGGGCCACACCCCTACAGATGGACCATCTGCTCAATGAGAGAGAGAAATAGAGATGGATTGAGCTTTGGTTCTAGTTAAATGTGGTGATTTTGAAACAAAAACAAAATCATATCTTGGAACACTTAACAGGGTCTCTTCCTTCCTCATATCTTCAACTGCGTGACTCCGTATCCTTATGAGGTCATCTGTATTGAAAATAATAGTGATAATAATTGCAATGTCCATTTGATGTTCTATTCTTACGTTTAATATTTTTTTTGTTCACTCATGCACACACAGAAACAAAGACAGAGACCGAAGCCTTTTATTCTTTGGCTTTTATTTTTTGTAGTTTTGATTCAAGCTAAACACTGCCCCCTGTTGACGATTAGGAGTTTTTTCGTTTGGTTTTGTTTTTGCTTTTTTTACATGCTGTCAACAGGCATGCGATACAAATACAAATTTGCCTTTCAAAAAAGATATGACTTACAGCATTTTCAAGTTATCAGTTTTATCAGCATCCACATTTCATTGGAATCAAACTTATAACCGTACTGTTGCTAGTATAGTGCTCCTGCAGTTAAGCTAAAAACATACAGTAGCCTACATGTAGATTGAAATTGTGTACATTGGAGCTAGAATACTTTCAAACGGCATTGCCGAAGTTGTGAGTATTAACTGCTTCTTAGCACTAATAATTTAACAAATCAAACCCAAAAAGAAGAAGTTAGCAAGGGTGGGGGCAGGAAATGTCTTGCGTTTATCAGACCCTACTAATATAAATAACATCTTCTGCCGTCGAGCTATTTATAAATGTCTCTCATGTACGGCAAAGCTTGGTGTCACCCCAGATGTGGGTCTAAACTAGCAACATAAAGACAGTTTCTATTTTTGCTGGGTGTCGATCTATCAATCAATTCTTTCAGAGAAAGAGAGAACATTCCAGCAGGAGCCCTCACCTCTCCATGGAGACAGACGTGTGCTCATGGGGTCAGAGAGGAGGATGGAGATGAGCCGAGTGGAGGGGTCTTCTCAGCGTCATATGACAGCTGTGGTCAATCTGAACTGCCCCCACCTGCACCTTGTAATAAAGCATAGAAACAGATTTATATTTGGCCCAGAAAAGAGGAACTTCTCCACATGACTGCCTCTTATTCGGGTGATGTACATTCACATACATTTATGCATTTTGCAGGCCTTTTTTTTCAAAGCAACGGTGGTATTAAGGGAGACTGGAGTAAGTCGTCACTACTCTAGAGAATATTTATGTAGTGGCTATCATTGGGACATGTTTTCACAATGTAACCTGCCATTAAGCAGCCTATTATAGGCTTCTGAACAGCAGTTACACAATTACGAAACAAAACGGAAAAGGTCAAGTACAGTTAATGTACAAAATACCTTCATTATATATACCTTACATTAGTTATATGGTTAATTTATGGTTTATTTGTTCAGTCTGGAAATATTTTTTTTTTGCTTAGTTATTTATCTGATCTATTTATTAATTTATTATGTATGACGTCTAAAAGTTTAAAGAAATGAATACTTATATGAAGATTGAATTAAACTGATGTACAGCACAGTCTTTAGTAAAGATTTCTGTTTGAAATAAATTATGTTCTTTTGAACTATCTAGTCATCAAAGAATACAAAAGAAAAGTATTATATATTGGGCAAAAACATTTTCAAGAAATGGTTATTAATCAGCAAATTAGCATATTAGCATGATTTCTGAAGGATCATGTGACACTGAAGAGTACTGGCTGCTGAAAACTGTGTCATCACAGAAAGAAAATACATTATAAAATATATTAAAATGGAAAACGTACGATTTCTGATTAACTGTAATTTTGATCATTTAGAAGACTTTAAAAAATAAAAATCGAACCAACCCTAACCTTTCCAACATATACTCTTGTCTAAATATAGCCAGTGTGATTCAATAAGTTCACATGTACAATCATTTTCATTTTATTGGTATCATTTGTTTACCCAAGAGCATGCAGCAAAAGTATGACGATATTGGAATCAATAGAACATGCAGAATAATGAAGCAATTACATTGAATTCCATTACGTTCCCTGCATTCCGTCTCACATTCCTTTAGTGGATCCTTAAGTGATGATAAAGGGCAGAAAAGCCTGGGCCTGTTATTTATCTCGTCTGCACTTTTCGCTGAGCAGTTGACTGTTCTGTGTGTGTGTTTGACCTAGCTGGACCAGAGCCAGCGATATAGAGCAGGAAAGCCCCAGGGAGCTTCCTTAAACACAGTCTGTACATTGACCTAGTGGCTAGTGGTTATTAATTACACCTCGAGTGATGAGTTCTGACTGACCATGCTCTGTGCCAGCCCGAGTGTGGGTTGGTGAGGTCACCACAATGACACAGAACTGATTACACATGAAGGTGGCTTTCAGCCAGTGTAGCTATAAACATAGAATTTGTCTCTCTATTGCACCCTCTTTCTAAAGACACAGATGGGGTAATAGTGCCATGTAACTTACCCTCTGCATTTCCTTGCAGCAAGGATGTAACAACGTATTCCGTTTTTTATCCACTATGAATAATTTTACAATATCTGTCTCAAGCGACCCAAATGTATTACATGATTGATGTTTTCGGCTTCTTCATTGTAACCTTTCAGCTGATCTACCATTTTACACCATGAACCCCTTACAATATGTTGTCTTTGAAAGAAAGCATATCTTTTGCGTTTTAAAAACACAGAGTGTGGGGGAATGAAAACAAGAATGCTACAGAAATGCAACCCAGAGTTGTTATTGTTCTAAGCCCAACTTTAAGTAGGTTTCACGCTCGTATTCTTATTTGGAACCTGGGTTAGTACTGCGTTTGAAACCCTGGTTATGAAACCCTGCTCCAAAATGGTGTGAAATATTTAGGTGCGCTGTGCTAAATAGGCTACTTAGCAACAGGCAAGTGGTGTGCGTCACATTCACGCATTGTAAACAGCTTAGCGTTTAAAAGGTAAATGTAAAGTGGTGACAGAAACCCTCTGGTGTTGTTTGGTTATTTTAGCCTTAATACATAAGTTTAATCGGAAATTCTGTGGCTTTCATAGCAGTCGCTACTGTGTGTGACAAAACCTTTACTAGGGAGGATAGCAATAGATGTCTGCTTCCGTGGTCTTAGATTGTTTAACCCTGTCTGTCAGGTGCATAGCTACAGGTATTTTAGTTTTAGTAACACTTTCGTTCTGAGGATGAGTACACTTGCCCCTCATTAATTCATGGCATCAGGACATGCATCATTTTTATCCATTGATAATTGCTCTCTCTCGCTCTCTCGCTCTCTCTCTCTCTCTCTGGCCCGTATTCTGGCCTCTTTAGCAATTTCCTCTTCCTGACCATCTGCTGCACGCGGGGTACTCACCTCATCTCCTCAGTGGCAAAGGGAACGGGTCCGAGCAGTTGCCATGGAAACAAAACACAATCGTCAGCAATAAAGTTATTCTAGAACAGCTCACACACACGGATAATGTGAGTGATCGTATCACAGTAAGAGAGAGGCCTCAGCTGGATTTAACACAGTTTCATGGAGTGTGACTCCAGAGAATATGCTCTTCCTTGCTGAGAGGGAAAAGAGGAAATGTCATTAGATAGAGACTCAAGAACAAAAAATGCCAACAGGAGAAAGAAGGCATGATTTGAAACAGAGACATGTCTCACTCAGTTTGTTCTCACTTTGCCACAAAACGTTGCACACCAGGTACTTTACTGCATATATAGCTAGGAAATTACCTAAAACCTTCTGTCTAAGAACTGTCTAGAGAATACCAAAATGATATTACAATCACACGATTGTCAGTAAGATTTTTTTTTTAATTCTTGTGATCACCAAGGATGCATTTATTTGATTTTTTTTTTTTCTATGATGGCAAAGCTGAAATATCAGCAGTCATTACTCCAGTATTAAGTGTCCCATAATCCTTCAGAAATCAGTCTAATATGTCTATTTGTCAAGTAGCAATTTTTGTTTTGTCAGTGCTGGCACCAGTTGTACCGCTTTATAAAACCATGCTTTTTCATGATTATTTGATGAATAGAAAGTTTTAAAAAAATAACACAATTTCATGGAGAAAAGTACAGTGTAAAGGTCTTATATTTCTTTACTGTCATTTTTATTTCTTTAACTTTGGTGAAATGCAGTGCATTTCTTGCTAATTAAAAGTCTTAATTTCTTAAAAAAAAAATACACACACACACACACACACACACACAAAACGGATTTCTCCCAAACATTTAAATGGTTGTTTATATGTATACAGATTGTTTGTGCAGTCTAAAAATAAATCTGAAAATAAATCTTATTTTTATTAAATCAATCAATTTTATCTCTTACCAAGTCAGTTGCTTGGAAACCATTTAGATGCACATTTTGATCAGATAACTTGTGTCTTAGAGCATAAACAGCATTGCAAATGCACTACATGCATTAATTAGGTTACGTTATATAATTCATTAGGATTAATTTAGGAAAAAATAGTGATTTAAATTATATTGCATAGTTTTAAATATAAGTTTGATACATGCTGTACAGTCAAAATACATCTAGTCTGCACAACTCCGTACAGTCATCTACGATTAATGAAGTTTTGATCAGATGTGGATCTGGCTGTGCTTCTGATATGACATGAAACAACCAACAAGAAAAGCTGTTTGAGCTAAACTGATATTATTCTCATAAGCACACTGAAGTATGGAGACATCTGTCTGATGTGGCTAAAGGCACAAGATCACGCTGCAATCATTAGGTGTCCCTCACTTGCACAACATCGTATCCCTAAATCAATATTACTGATACAGATGTGTGTTCTATTTCAGGTGTGAGCTTGTGGTTCCTACTGAAGAAAACGAAGCAGGATGCTTTTATAGATGGCATCTGCCAGATATAGGTGTTAATGAGATAACATCTCAATCAGGTATCAAAGCTACTTCTCAGTCTTTTCTCATATATCGCTGACTGTAAAACATTCATTTCAGAAAACATAAATAATCACCTTTCTGACAGAGCAGAGAACGGTTTAACAGTTCCCAAACATCTCTGCTCCGCCTCATACTGTGCAGAAAAAAAAACTGTTTCTGACTAGTTTTATCAGAGCAATCTTCAAGTCAAGAAGCACATCTTGAGCTGATGAAAGAGATAAAGGATCTCAAAAATGACTTTTCTATGGTGTATCCTAACTAAATGTATGCTTTTAGGATCTTTACTGTACATCAAGCCAAGAATAGCCACACTCTGTGAAATAAAGGTACAAAAAATGTTACTGAGGCAGTACCTTTACAAAAGGTACATGTTTGTGTCTATTTTGGTACCTTAAGAAGCATTTAAGTACTTGAAATGTAGATATTTGAACCTAATAGGTACAAAAGTGTAGCTTTTGAAAAGGGACTGCCCCAGTGACAGATTTTGTACCTTTATTTCTGAGAGTTCAGCTGAGTGACCAACACATAATAACATTTATGTGTTGTATTTAAGTACTGGAGAATAATTACAGTATATAACAGGCAGTCAGGATACAGCAGCGGAATTCCATTTACTTCTGCATTCTGACCTGTCGAGGTCACGTTCTGTGTTCAGTCAGGAAGCGTAACTTACAGTAATTATTGACAGACAAGGAAGGATATTTGTCAGAAATGAAGATAGAAAAGGAGCAAATCCAGAACTACCACATCCCAGATCCACCTGGATATTAACCAATGGCAGTTTCAGAGGGGGGTCACAATTTTCTTTCCTTCTTTTTTTGCTTTCTATTTCTCTGTCATTTTTACCATTTAGCCAAAAAACTAAACTTGCTTAAAACATAAAAAAAAAACACACGGTATAATTTTTCCATGAAAGTGCTTATGTTTCTTGAGATGTTGGCCTGGTTCCTGCAGGTGCATAAAAGGTTTGCTCAGGGGAAACACCACTGCACCTTATGCATGTTTTCTGAGTAGATTACTTTTACATCCTGAGCTGGACCATATGATCAAAACCTTAACATCCATGAACTTGAGCAGGAACCAGCTAAATCAAAATGTGTGTGCTCAAAATATAGAAGATGCAAAACTTTGTCTGGGTGTTGTGAAATGCTTAGATAGAGACTAACATTCTCATATGGTGTTTTAGAGAGAGCGAGAGCGAGAGAAACCACACACTTCCAGCTAGTTGATCTCAGGGTTTCCTGTCGCATGCTTTGCCACTCTAGCAGAAGTGCAGAACTTGTGTGTTCCTTCTCTAAGTGCAGACATTACTCAAACAAACACAAGCATGTACACTGGGTTATTGAACTTTACCAGGACAAAAACATTTTATGCTATGTTTTAAAATATTAAATAAAATAATAGCTTTGTAGGTATTCCATTTGCATACGTTTATATGTTTTAAAAGTGTTTCCAAAGCGTTTTGGTAGCCATGACATTTATATTACAAGATAATGATAGGATAAATATATAACAAAACGAAGTGTGTTAAGGAAAATGTAAAATATAAATGCCACTTAGTATACCTAAGGTGGTAGGCAACCAAAATACAATTTGGGTTTTGCAATTTTTATTTTATTTTATATAATTTTAACTTTTTAATATAACACCCCATTGAAAGTCTCTTAAAAAATAGTACAGTGATAGACACTGAGTTATCACGTTGTCCTTTTCAAGGGGCGGAGACAAATGCTCCGCTCGTTTTTAGAAGTGCATAGTGTGCCAAGCGGAGCGCGCAGGTAGCGGACTAGCACTTCAGTAAGCTACTGGGTGGTTTGAGAAGGTGACTTCTGCTGCAGGTGCTTTGTCTTTTCTTCATTGCCGGACAGTGAGACAGCGAAACTACGGTAAATTATTTTGGATTGCTTTTGGTTTTATTTAAAAGTGGCGGCGATCAAAATAGATGTGTGAAGTTTGACAGTTGCAGCCCACTTCGGTAGCGCCGACACACAGATGCTCTGAACTTTCGGTTCGTGTCCTGAAGCTTAGACCATTTATGTTTCACATGATACTAAACTCTTGATTTAAAGCTGTTAAAAGCTGTTGATTTAGAGACGTGTTTAAATGTCTAGAATTAACAGGTATTCGCACGACCTGTATGAAATTAGCATTAAATATTAATGTTGGTCAGGGTGGCGACTAAACAGCAGACAATATCCAACACTGGTAGTACTGGAAAGTCCAATAGGCTACTTAAAAAACAAACAAAAAAAGTGCTCAAATATGTAAAATACAAGGTTTACACGTGTTTGTTCGTTACGTGATCCCTATACTTTCAAGTGTGTTATAGTTTTGTGTTGTATCGTTTATAATTCTCTATATTAAATAATTTAAAAATGCTTTAAAAGTGGTTGTACATCGTCTACATATACACACATGTATACTGTAACAAGTTAATGTCAGATAACTTTGATAGAAAGGTATGTAATGGATTACAATGAAGCAAAATTAAAGCAGCTGTTAAATTTATGTACACATTTATATAATAACTGTTTAGCTCAACCAATTACACTTAAGCGAAAAATTGACAGGTAAAAGATTGTGAATATCTTTTTCATCCCAGTGTTTATTATGCTATCCTCACTTACATAAATGAACCAGTGTCCTGCACCCACTAAAAATATCAAAAATATCTAAATATCAGTTCTTAAATGATATCCAAAATTGTCCGAACTGTTTTATTTTGCTTTACTTGTACATACTCTGTGTCCAGTTGTAAATCAGCGCAGTCCTCCCCAAAGCATATATTCCTAAGTTATGAAAACACAGCACATAACACAAAGAGACCATGTATCGAGGGAATGAGACTATATAGCTTAGTGTTTTTTCATAAAGCAACTTCCCTTCACAGCAGTCAAATCAGCTTTCACTCTTTAAATGGCTTTTTTGTCTTTCTTCCTTGTAATGGCTGTATTGATCAAGTCATGTTTGCATGAACCCTGAGGCCTGTGTTTCAAGTTTAAGGGAAAACAGCAGATCGGTTTTCAGCAGGTAATGGCAAAGTGCCGTTTTCATTTGCATTTATGTATATTCATTTCTTTACGTGGTGTTAGTTTTGCTATCATGATATTACAGATATGGTTTGACAAGAGTATGATATGGATATCTGTGAAGAGCTGTGACAGGTTCAACAGTATTGACAGTGTTAAGGATTATTTTATAATTTTTCTAGTTCATACCTCTTTTTCTTTTTCGTTGGACTTTTTGATAGACTGCAGTATTACCCACTTTTACTTAAAGTGTCTATATGCAAAGAAAGGGTCTAATTTGATCTAATGCATTCTGTGTCTCTTTGTCTCATTTATTATATTCTTCCTATTATTTCAGGTAAGTCAGTTTATATCCACAACAACAAAACAGAACAGCTCTTTTTTTCACAAACTTTACTAATTGTGCATCATTGAAAAGAGAGCAGACATTGTTTCTGTAACACTTACAGAATTATCATATGTGGTTCAATTGCACTACATTTCATGTGAAGTTGTTTCTTTTTGAACATGCATTAGCGGGTCTCGTCTGTCCCTGTCTGCAGTACGACAGGCGCTCGGTTTTGGGAAAGATAACTGAGCACTGTGGACCTGACCGAGTGCATAAACATGACTGACAGATCAGCTCTCACATCTAATCACTGCTCATCTGAGAAACGGTTTTTCACAAGGCCAGAGGGGAGAGGGAGGGATCAGACGACTTTAAATCCATGTCTCACAGTGTGGCTTGGTGTAATCTAGAGGTGACTAATTAAAATAGATGACATCCAAAACTATGTCGGAGTAGGACACTGCAAACCAGCGCTTGAATGACCTGACAATGTACATGTACAATATAAGGTCAAAAACACTACATGAGATTTTTCATAAAAGGTTCGTTTTGCTTTTATTTTATGTTTTTCTTTATGGAATTGTGTGAATTGGAAAGTCGTATTAGTTTTTGTATATCATTACCAGTGCTCATTTATACAAGCTAACCTGTTTTAATCATGATACTTTAGCCAACAACAGTTGAACCGAAACAGATACCAAAAGCCAGACTGTCAAAAAACGTCAGAAGTTTGATGATTTTTGTCTTTCATTAGTCGTCCTACAATGTTCTGGAATGTTCCAGAAAGCACTAGAATATTACGAAATGTTACAGAAGCCTCTAGAATATTCCCATCTTTGCAAAAGCAAAATATCTTTAAAAAAGCGTGCACAAATAGTACAAATTAGTAGATAGATAAACAGATTATATGTTTTTTTAGATTGCATAAATGATAGGTATCATGCTCTAAGAGGCATGATTAGATGCACATGCGTTTTGTTTTGAAATAATGGACATTATTTTATGAAGAAAGCATACATACTGTAAAAAACTGCAAACACTGATGTAGTCTACTTTGCAATCATTTAAAGCTATAATATGCTTTAGAGAATAAAGTCATCAATGCCTTTACAGGAAAGAAAGAGAGAGATTCTGCACAGTGCAACATTAGAAGTTCTGTAAGAAAATAACATTGTATGAATACATTTTAAAAAAGAGTACAGTTGTCCACGGTCTTTTGTAACGAAAGAGCCTGAGTCTGATGTACTGAATGAAAACATTCAGCAAAATCTTATCTTTATGAAACAGATAAATGTTTTAGAACAACTGGGTTGTTGATTTCATGTGTCAAATGGATGTTTCTTAAGTGAAGTGAAAATAGACTGTTTAATTTGAAGTGTGAAAGAGGGGAGTAGAAACCGAAAAGAAAAAAAAACCTGCGTTGAACTACAAAACTGTTATTAAAAAAGGTAACACGCAGGTACTAATTAAGGTAATATGTACCATTTAGGACTGAATGAGATACAAAAAAGTTTTTATTTTTACTTACAAGACAAGACCAAAAAAAAAAGTGTTATGTGTCCCCTTGCAATTTTGGGTGAAATGTCTCCTGTTGTTCACAGACATCCTTGTAATTTGTCTTTTTTATATTTTGGTACCTTATAATTGTGTTGCTCTGGTCTTAACGAGTGGACACCAGCTTTTTTCAATATGTTTTGTGAAACTTAAGGGGATAGTTCACCAAAAATAGCAGTTTAGTAAAAGAAAGTTAGAGTATTCACACTATTCACAAACTGTACATTCTGTAAAAACGAATGATGACCGGGGCCTTTTTTAAAAATGAGTCCATTAAAGGGCCAGAGCAATAGTCCATATTACTTATGAGAGAGCTACAGCAGATTAGATGATTATTAGTTGATAATGGTTTTCGTTTTGGTCTCACAAAGTAAGTGTCTGACCTAGATAGAAGATTTGATTAACCTGCTTTCAAAAGTTGATAAAGGGTTAAAGAGGTTTGTGTTACTACAAAGTTCCTCTTATAGGGAGCCAAAGCCACATTTCTTGTTTACCCATGTGTTTTCTGTTGTACGGTCGCCATCTCAAATGGAGGATGGGCAAGGGCATGCATCATACTGTAGTAATTAAATATAATTTAATCTGCATTTCCTCTTCTGCTGTTTGTGCAGCTCTTCTTCCTCCTGATCCTGCTGGAAATGATCCTGATTACCAGCATCCCTTCCTTTCCTCTTTACTCTGAAAAGCCCAATTCAGAGGAGAACAGAGAGGACCTTTACACTTCTCAACCAATCCACTTAAAATGATCCACCAACTTGCTTTAAACATCTTCTTAAAGAATAACTCTCATGCACCCATTGCAAAGATCCTGGAGGAGTTTTGTGTTTGTGATGGAAATAATTAAAAGGGTTTGTTCTCTGCAAGGAAAGATCAAAAAAGCCTAAAATGACTTGTGTGTCTAATTCCCACTGAAGAGGTTTCATCCGACTTTAAAAGACCTGACTATACAATAGGGCGCAGTCATGTAGTGTACATCTATGATTTTTCATTCATTTTCGTTTGTTCATTTTCACCTGTCTATGTCTTTTCTTTAGTTGCCGTTGTGATGGCCCCTTGAAACCTGCTAAACAAGAGTTTCAACACAGGATCAGATCACAGGATTTGTATTAAAGTGAGTTGTGATGTCTTCATTCAAAATTATGGGTTAATAAAGTCCTTTATTTCTTTATTTTTCCCCCTTTAAAACTTTTTAAGTGGTCAAAACTTGAAACATGAACAGTACAGAGTGCCCTTCTTTGAACCAACTTGTTCCACTTTTGCATTGCATACAATTGCCACTAGCCAACTAACCACAGCTGCACGCTTCTGCTTAGCTAGAACTTCAGCAGGAGTTTGACCTCTCTGGTCTTTCACAAGCCTGAGGTTAACACATTTAATCTAAAATTACTCCTCCTTATCAACCTTGATTCTCCAACCTGTAATCGTTCTCTGTCCCCCCCCCCCATTAATGGCAGCTTGTAGACCCTCTCCTTCGTTCAGCCTCTCAGTATTTGACCATGGAGGCCAGAGGAAAGTATGACTTCAATGGCACAGCAGAAGATGAGCTCAGCTTCCGGAAAGGAGACATTCTGAAGGTGAGTGATAGAGCACTCTAATGCACAAAAGACTAATGCACAAAAGACTAGTCTTTCAAAGGCCACTCAGCGCACGCTTTGCATTGACCACCACATGAAAAGTGTTGCAGATACTAGCAAAACACAGAACAGTGTACAGAGGAAATAGTAAAAACAAGTATTTATAAGACAAGTCCAGATATATTTCTTGACAACATCTCAGAAAGAAAAAAAAACTTGGTGAACATGAGTTTATACAGGTCTTTGAGATGGTCCATGACTGATGAGAAAATGAAGCATTCAAGACGTCTTCATAAAGTTTAAGAGGTTTTTAAACACAAATGTAGGTGCAAAGTTGGACCTATCAAACCAGTTGGGTGTAATTTGTGCTATATGTACTATGGATAGTTATAAAAAAACAACTGTTGAAACATTTTCAGTAATTAAAATAAAAAAACGATAAAAATAATAATAAAAATTGAATGAAAATCATGATTGTATAGCATATTGAGCAAGGCACAGATTCCCCCACTGCTCCCTCAGCGCCACAGCATGGCTGCCCACAGCTCCTGCTGTCTGTGTGCATTTAAATGCAGAGCACAAATTCCAAGTTTGGGTCACCATACCTGGCCACAAGTCACTTCACAAAAATATTGGAACTATAACATAAGATGTTCTTTTATAAAATGTCCAAATTACAACAAAAAAAAGTCCTAAATATGATCATTACAACTTTTTATTTCATCTAATAATTAAGTTGGCCCTTACAGTTTCCATGGCAACCACCCCAGGTACCCTAGCAACCACATAGCTTCACCTTAGCAACCACCCCAAGTTTCCTAGCAACAACATAGCAACACCCTAGCAACCGCCCCAGGTACCCTAGCACCCTACCCTATCTTTAAAACTTATAAACTCTTAAAATTACTTTATACTACAAACTAACTGAAAAACTATACATTTTTTTATAAACTACTTCAAACTTTCTAGGTAGGCTTTTTTAAGCCAACTTAAAGTTTGCCTAAAATCTTTTTCACCTACTTATTGTTCATCTTCTGAGACTAAAATAATCAAACGCTACACCTCCTAGAGCTTTAACTCTTAAGATCTTAAGACTGTCTGACTCGAGTTGGTATATCTTAGACTGATCCAACTTATAGTTTTCATAAAAATAAAGTTTAAATCTCATAAAAATCCCATAGACTCCCTTCACTGAATGTTCAGATGAGCCAAGACTCTGCCAGCTACGACTGCCAAATACAAATCTAAACACTCTATTAGACTTCCCTTCTATGTACTATTTCTAACCCATTTAAACCCCTTTAAGCTTCCACTCTATGTTATAGCCTACTATTTCTAATCGATCTAAATCATGCTTACAACATGCTAATAATGCTAAAAACACGCTGATCATGCTAAAAACATGCTAGTAACTAGCTTATTGTGCTAATAACATGCTAGTAACAAGCTAATCATGCTAACAACATGCTAGTAACTTGTTAATAATGCTAGCAATATGCTAGGAACTTGCTAATCATGGTAAAAAGGCTGGTAACTTGCTAATCATGCTTGTAACATGCTAGCAACATGCTAGTAACTTGTTTGTCATGCTAACAACATGCTAATCATCTATCTAAAATCTGACTATTTCTAACTCTTTCAGACTGAAAACATCAAACTTAAACTTTTAAAACTTTACAAACTTAAACTGTTAAACTTTTTTAACTTCTTAAACTATTTTAAACTTTTCTAACTTTTTCAAATTTTCAGCTCTGGCTTTCTCAAGCCAACTTGACGAACTTTTTTATCTAGTTACATAATCAATTCACCCGCTTCGGATGTTATCACTCGATTGAATGGGCTGTTATCAGTGGTTTTCAGCCCATTCATATGGGTCAGTAGTGACCTTCTGCACCTACTGGTAGGCTTAGAAGGCTGTTATCATCCATAGGGCATGCGCACATCAATTGAACATTTTTTTTTTTCTAACACTTTACGTCAATAATACTGTTTTTCTGTAATGGTAAAGGTTAGGTGTTAGGGTTGGATTTTATGTTGAAATGATGAATATTTAATCTCACAATTATGATTTACCATTTTTGAGGGCTCAAGAAATGGGCCTATATTAATTTTAACAAATATTACTTTAAACAGATCCTGGGATCTCAAGACGACTGGTTTAAGGCAGAGCTACATGGTCATGAGGGCTTCATACCTAAAAACTATGTTGACATGCAAGCTCCGAGGTGAGATTATACTTAATATTAATGTTTGCTTTTTACCACATACAAAGAAACTGTGAGCATGTACAGTCTTAAAGATTAAAGGTTCTTTTTTGGCATCAATAGTTCTACGAGAAACCTTGAACATCCATGAAACCTTTTAAATGCAGATAAGGTTGTTTATAGTCGAAAAAAGGTTATTTTAGATTTTTTAAACGTTGATCAATATGGTTCACTATGGTTCAATATGGCATCACTGCATAAACAGCCTTTTGAAACCATTATTTTTAAGTTTGTATTATTTATTATGTGGTTAATATGAGTTATTGTAAAATAGATAAAGAGAGAGAGAGTAAAACCCCTAAATTAACCCTAATGTATTTGGATTTTCTACAGCTGGTACAAAGAAAACGCCAGTCGTGGCTCGGCTGAGGAGATTCTCATGTCCCGAGAGGTGGGTGCTTTCCTGATCCGTGGCAGCCAGAGTTCCCCTGGAGACTTCTCCATCTCAGTCAGGTAACAAAAATGAGGAGAGAATACAATTAATGTATTTATAATAGGTTTGCAGAGTATTCTTCAATATTCTTAAAAATATCTTTTATATTCTTTTATATAAAATATTCTTTTATGTTCTGCCAAGGTCCCAGTCCTGTTAGCCTAGTGTTAGTATTTCAGTCAGCGCATGAAGGTCACCCTTAAAATGCTGCATCTGTAATCCCACAAATTGTCATGTCAGTCTTTTTTAAGCCTGTAGATGAAAGATCCTCATTGACTAGACTAGAGCCTCACACCTGAGGCCATCTCTGTCCACACAAACTGATTTTGGCCTATGGAAACACTCCATCAATAATGCATCGATAACATCCATCTTATTACAGCAGTCAGACAGTCCATTTGTTTCAGCCATCCTCTCATAAATCACCTGTACAGTGGGTCCAAACTGAATGCACAGAGAGAGAGAGAGAGAGAGAGAGAGCGCATGAGCGAGGGTTCCCTCTAGTGCAGAAAGAAGGTTGTGCAGCCTTTGTTGATTCCAGTTTATTAAAAATTGTTGGACAATAATACAATTTTAAGGCCTGGGAATCAAACTGAAATAAGTTAAACGCTTATTCTAAAACCTCTCTAATGCTATTTGTAACTCTAAGAGTGAAGATAGGTTTTCTTCATGTCATTTGTATGGTTTTGTTTTTGTTTCTTTTTTTAAATTTTTGCTGTCACACCAAACGAAAAAACTAACTTTTTTCAACTATGCATATTTACATTTATTCACCAACTACTCACACACACCCACACACACGCACACATATATATATAGATCAGTCTGTCATGACACTAAGTATTCATGATAAGTATTCTTACGTTATTTATATCTCTTATGTCAGACACGAGTATGATGTACAGCATTTTAAAGTTATGAAGGATAAATCGTGCCAGTACTACCTGTGGGCGGAGAGGTTTACCTCTCTAAACAAGCTTGTGGAGTTCTACAAGACCACCTCCATATCCAAGCAGAGGGAGATCTTCCTTAGGGACGGAAGTGGGAATGAGCCACGAGCACCTCCTCCTGTAAATAATCTCTAGATTTAAATTAATACTCACTGTTTACTGTGAATTTTCTAGGTTACTGTTTATACTTAATCTCCATGAAAGCTCTTTTATTACACAATTATTAACCTTTCTTTTTACTGTCTTTGAACTTATTTATCTGCTGATTTATCTTGTTTTTTAAGAGACAGCTTATGTAAGAAAATCAAAAAGTAATACACTGTGAAGACTTTCATTTCAAATGTAATATTTAGCAATGCGCTATTACACGATTCGGTCAAACATGGCTTTTAAATGGGGATGAAGCTTATAGTATGGGGCAGGAGATAAATAATATCAATAAAGTCAATAAATCATTATCTTTTTCAGTTAAGGAGTCAACCAGAAGTTCGGCCCTCCCCAGGTGGTGGTTATGGCGGTCCCCCAACCTCATCACAACACCGCAACACATCAGATCAAACTCACAACCAGAAGGTACAAGCATGTCAGCAGTCAAATTGAAACCCATCTGTGCATGCATTGAAAAGCTTTAATTAATATTGAAGTACATTAGCCGCTGTTACAATCAACCAACCGCTGAATGGTTTTCTTTGTTAAACTATATATATATATATATATATATGTATATTTTGTTTAACAAGAAAAGGGAACTTATTAATAAATAAAACTCATTTATTCTCAGAGTAAGAGAGGAAGTCTTGAGGAGAAAGCTAACACTGTGGGACACCAAGGGAAGAACAGCCCAGCCCCTCGGCGAACCTCTGAAACTTTGCCTGCTCCGGTATGACAGAAACTCTCAGGCTATAAAGAGTGTCTTTATACTAGACGTTATTTAAGTCTTCTGTGAACTTCTGTTTATTAGGTGATGTGTGTACTTTTTTGCAGTATTAATATATAATATATACATAACATAATAAAATATCCTTTCTTGTTATGCGTACAAGTCAAACTCTGAATTGTTTTTAAACCCAGAGTTTTTCTGTGTTGAAGGTGTCAGATGCGATAGACATAGATATGTCACTTCTGTAATACCTTTAAATTTGTTGAAATTTAAGTTGTATCTACAAAATATGTAGTTTACAGCAACTTCATAAAATGGACATAAACAGAAAAAAGCAAAAAACACACAGATGCATAATCTTTATTCATTATTTTGTAGTTCTAGAGATAAAAAAAAATCTTGGTCCAACCAAAGTGACTTTAATGCACCTAACATGATAATTACAACCTGCCAACTTATAAATATGAGCACCTTAAGTGGACTTGAATGAACCAACTCAAGGGCATGAGTTTGGGAGCAGGACTATTTGTTTGTCCAGCCAATAGAATGCGAGGGGTCTTTGAGAAACTTGTTTGCAATTTGTTTTGCAATTCTCTTTCATGCTGCACAGAAATGACAGACACTGTACCTTTAAATGACTGTACATGTCATGGTTATTTATTTAGATTGCAGATTTTACTTTCATATCCTCAGTATTAAAAATGATTTAGGAACCAGCCATTTAGGAACATTAAGGAACAAAGTTCAGAAGGATATCAGTACTTTTTATTATACTGACGCTTCACTGGGTGTGTGTTTGTGTGTTTTAGAGGCCAACCATACAGGTGAGAGCAATGTATGACTTCACAGCAGAGGAAGATGACGAGCTGGGCTTCAGTTCCGGTGACATCATTGAAGTGCTGGACCGTTCTGATCAATCATGGTGGAAAGGTCGATTGCGCGGCAGAACTGGTCTTTTCCCTGCTAATTACACAGAACAGATGTGATCTGAGGTGTGGAATCACTAAGAGTCAAATCCATCAATCGCTTCCCATATGCCTGTCAATAATATATGGACTAGTTGATAATTTTTTTAATTACTTTTATAAAACTGGCTGCAGAACTGATGAGGAGAAGTGAGAAAAAAGAACCATGAAGCTCTTTTTTGCTTCTCTTTTTCATATACATAATCATTTTAATACATACTTTTTTATGGTACGAAGAACGAACTATACCATTTCTCTCATGTGTCAAATTCTTCTAATGACTAGACATTTCTCTTATGTGAATTACTGAATTATGCAGTACATAGCCCAGTGACCCCATAGTTCATGTTTATATTTTAAGATCTTCAGTAGGAGACACTAACACAAGCAAGGTTTTATGATTCTGTACCCATTTTTGTATTAGGAAGAGACTTTTTAGAAAATGTGATTTGTCAAAATAGGCACTGGCAGAAGAGGTATGATAATTGTTTTATTATACATGTTGGAAAATACAGATGGCAAATATGGTAATAACAGCAGACTTGAATAAATCTTTCTGCTTTCAAATATCAAGTGATATTTTCAAAGAGATCATTTATTCACTGTCATGTTGTTTCAAACCTGTAGGTTTATTTCTATTATCCGTGTTCCAATGGAAGAAATAAAGTTATGTAAATGATAACGGAATATTTAGAAATAACTTTTTATTGTATTAAAAGTGTAGTAACTGACACTTGGTTTTCCCTGACATTTATTAACATTTGTATTAGACTGTAGTGTAGCAAAACCATAATTGACTTGGGTTTATCACGGTTTAACTGTTAACCATGTTTTTTATTTTAAATTTTTTTAGTAAAACTATGGTTAATTTTCATAAGGGACTGGGTAAATACATTTTAGAAAATATTTTGGTAGCACTTTATTTTACAGCCCTGTTACCCATGTAAATGTATGTACTTGTTACGCTAATTACATGTACTAGGTACTAACCCTGAACCTACCTTGAAACATGAACATACCCCATGTTACCTTATATAATCAATTCTTTCTTAGGTGGGTACATTATATAAGTACATGTAAGTTTATGTACTTTAAAATAAAGTGCAACCATTATCTTATTAGCCTATTGTTATTATTGTTTTATTATTAATAATAATTTTTAAAGCTTTTTCTTGGTGGTAGTTGTATTCTTGTATTTACTTTTTATTTGGTTAAGAAAAAAAAAAAAGTTGGCGTCAGTCAAGGAAACCACCGTGACGGTTTCATCCGTGTTCATTTTAAGTTAAACAAGTGTCGTCATGTCAATTCACAAGAACCTTCACGCAGAGCGCTGAAGCCACACCCACCACTCTACCGAAGCTCCACCCACCCATTATCTCCGTTCTCGCTTAGAAACACCTCAACCAACCACTCGAACAGGTAAAGGTGTGCTGAGGGTTCTGCCTGGAGCCACACAGGTGAACCGTTGTTTCCGGGAGCACAGCTGCCATGGCTGAGTCTCAGCTAGTTTGCATGGACGATGAACATGTTAACGTGAAAATACCGGAGTCCAAACCGGAGTTTTATTACAGCGAGGAGCAGCGGGCCGCGCTCGAGCAGCTCTTGAAGAACGGGGATGGCGCGTTCAAGTTGCGTCTCAAAGAGGATAGTGTTAAAGACTTTCTCTCCGCAAGGGAAATCAAATGGATGCGGGACACCTTCCAGGAATATGACAGCGACTCGGACACCTGCTGCTCGCGGTCGCCCCATGATACGAGTGAAGACTCGGGTGTGCACTCAACCTACTGGCCGACCATGTCTGATACGGAGATCCCTCCGCTGGACATCGGTTGGCCCAGCAACGGACATTACAAAGGGGTAACTCGGGTGTCGGTGTACACCCACCCACCTAAAACCAACAGTCCGCATATTAAAGAGGTGGTCCGCAGACTTATTCAAGAATCCACAAAGGTGAGCCACCATGGCCGTCTACTATTTATGTCTCCTTTCTTTTTAATTACAAGTGAAACAAGAAGGCCTATTCAATAATAATGACTAATAAAAAGTAATAACTAGTGACTAAAGTACATAACAAGTCATTTGTCATTAGTAGGCTACTTAGTGACCTATATCTGTTCAATTAGTCATTAATACCTATGCATTATAAACAAGTAATAGCCTCAATATCCCAACAAGTCTTATTATCCAGTTGTTACTGCTGGCAATGCTAACTTTTGTGTATTTTCAATTGTTGCTGCTAGCTATTTAAGTTTTACTGTAAGTGCTCTTGAGGTATTAGTACTTAGTCACTAGTCCGTTTCCAGGAGACTGTCCATACCCTAGTTTTCCTAGTAGTAACTGGATACTACTACTAAAATGTAACTACTGTAGTAAAGCAACTACACTCTTTTAAAAAAAGGCTCAGAAAGGGTGTTTTTGCAGTGATGCCAGAGAAGAACCATTTTTGGTTCCCAAAAGAACCTTTCAGTGAACAGTTCCTAAAGGAACCATTTTAAAGAACATTTTAAAAGAACATTTCCTGCGTTTGAAAGGTTCTATGGATGTTCATGACTCTTCACAGAACCACTGATGCTAATGTATGTATAAATTCTGTGTCTCATAAATAGGTACTACTCGTGTCTAGTAAATATGTTTGAAATAGTTTGGAAAAGTTACTAGAAACTTAAATTACTGAAAATTTGGAATAGTAACAACTTATAATTCATGGGTTACTAGATGGAAGCAAGTAGTCGATATTTATAGGCTATCATAGATCCCCAACTTAAAATCAAATTAACTGAAAAATCATGACTTACTCCAGGTCATATTTTCTGAAGTTTTATAGATTTATTGGTTTTATTTCTGAAGATTCACATGATGATGAAGCATGTGGCCTAAACAAGTTTTATTGTGTTTATATGGGGACATATTTTGAGGTTAATTGTCAGTCATGTGGTTGTGTACTTTCCACTGAGCATAACATCATCTTTTAAAATAAATAACATTTAACTCTGACCTGACCATAAAGTTGTGGGAATATGGAAGTTAAGGCAAGACACTACAGGTGAATAGGGTACAATTTTTAACTTACAAATAGGACCATGAAACTTTACCAGTTGATTACTCACATGAATAGGAGAAAAAATGTATTGCAAGTTTTTATTTTATTTTATGTTTAAATATGCAAAAGTAATTAAATATGCGGACATTTGCATATATTTCAGGTATATAAATCTCAATATAGGATAAAGCCAAGTGCAAAATATTTTTCTCATTTTGTTTATACACAAAATGAAAAAAGAATTACTGAGGGATTTTAGGATATCTGCTTTCATTACCTAGGAAATCAAAATATACCATCCATAGCCTTAAAAATAGAGATTTTTGCCATATTTTTTCTTTAAAATGTCACATAAATCAGGCATCAGGAATGATTTATTAACAAATCCCTCTGTAAATATCTTCAGAATACTAGTGAGCGTATAACTGGAAAGTTTGGTGTACATACGGTAGGTGCAGCATTGGCTGATATAATGACAAAAAGCTCATTTTGAGAAAACGGCATTTGAAGGTTTAAATAGGGGAAGAAAGTTAAGGTCACAAGTAAACAAAAGTTATAAAATAATCATTTTAATGTATTTTTTAACATTTTCTTTATAGTATTTCGAAAGAACACATTTTGAGGGACTAAACTAGCCCAAAATCTCAAAATTGACCACTGCATAAAAAACGATGTTTTTGCCTGCAGTGTCTTGCCTTAAGTTAAGTACAAATATTAAGGTTTAAGTTCAGCAGATTTCGTTTGCTGAAGAAGACATTTCTTCAGAAACTGCTGAGGACTAGTCCCTGGGGCAATGGGTATTTTGGTGGAGTGCTGTTTATTTGTGAAACAGCTCTGAGCTCTTATTTGGAAATCACCCTGACTAAACATTGATCTTTAGTCATACAAAATGATATGAAACAGAAACATTCATTTGAACTTTAAATAAAAAGACTAAGTACATAAATAGATACTGAAAAAAAGATGATTAACTTAGTCTAATCTGATGATGGAATTTTTATTATTGTATATTAATTACTGTTTAAAAAAGATTCTCAAAAAGACCAAGTTCTACTGAAAACACAAAACAGAGGTCTCTAGTCATTTATCAAATCAGGTTGTATGTATAGAAATATCTGTAACCTTTTGGACAATATGATGTGTGTCACTAAGAATGAGTTTCAGTAGTTCAGAGTGAAGTAATAATCAGCCAGGAAATCACCCTTGAGTAGCCTTGGGTTTCGTCTGTAAGTGCCTTGTCAACAGGCCCGGCTCCAGATGCACTGTGGGCCAAGTGATATTCCAGGTGGGCCGGGGTTACAAAGGAAATAATTTTTTTTTTCTAAATAAATAATAAGTTAACAAAAAGGGGGAAAAAAGCAACAAATAGCGCAGAATTTCAGTTCTCAGCTCTCTTTGGAAAGCTGCATCCAATTTGTTTTTCTTTATTTACAAAAGCACAACTGTTTTTATTGAGACTGTACACACATAAAATACATTTTTAGAATAGTTTCAAACAATGCCTTATTCTTAGTTAGTATTGTAAGCTGTTTCCACTTTTGTAAGGTGAAAAAAATCCAGTGGTCCTGCATTACACATTTCAACCTGTTAAAGCAACATATTAGAGTAAAGATGAGGTGGAGCTGCTTCAAGACAGGGACAAGAAGTAGTCCTTGAATTTGTTCATTAAGTACTGGTGGTTCTTTATGCGGTTTCAGGTGGGCTACAGTAGTTAGTTTGAAATAAAACATTTGTTTAAGGGTGGAAGTTAAGTCTCACATTACTTAAATTGTATTCACACACACGTCTTTGACTATAAAACGATTCTCTGAAATCTTTGTGATCGTAGTAGTAGCTACTATTCTTATTGGCAGAATTTATTCTTATAATTAACTTCATTATTTCCTGGATTTTCTATCACCTTAGTCCCTAAACATTAAAAGATGAATCCCAGGTAAATGCAGGAAATGGGATTAAAATCAAAAACATTTCCCCCAACTCAAGAACCACTGTAACTTATAATTTAGCTACGCCTTGTCCCGAACACAATGAAATAACAATACGCAACACATTATTACAACATTAGGACCTGGTTTTAATGGGCAATCTCTGTTCGTAACAGCAAAATGAATACAGTATAATATATAGCCTGTTAATTTTATTGTAGATACACAAACATTTTACTTGTGTGTTCTGTCGTCACATCTCTTCGGACTATAAGTACACCCATAAGGCTTATTTGTTGGTGGGTTGCGGTGAAACTTATTCAAATGCACTTGACAAACTGAGTTAATGATATTCTGGCAAGTGCTGCCCTTGTTTTGTTTAGTTTTGTAGTTACACTGCCGTCGCTTTATTTTTATACAGCAACTCAGACAAGCCACACACTGTTAATTTGTGATTTTACAATTAATCTTCAAGCACACCTTTTGTAATAATCTTGCTATAGAGTATCAGAAGACCAGACATTATATACACATTTATGGCAATGTTATTTTATACTCTTGACATTCTGGTACAGTTGTTGAGTTACTGTCACGTAGTTGTTAGTTAGGTGTGTAACATCAACACCAGCTTCTACACCAGGCTCCACCCCCGCTGGCACTCTACGTTCACAGTCACCGGAGTATTAAT
>JAUCMU010000063.1:6649193-6714044 GCA_032275025.1 Enteromius treurensis
ATAAGCACCCACCACACTTCAGTCCTCGTCCAAACTCGTTAATGCGAAGTGGACAAACTTACCTGTGATTCCTACCTATAATACTTACCTGTGGTTCTTTGCAGTATACTCCGTGAAGTCTGTGTCTCCTCAGTGTTACCTAACTCCTTCCCGTGTTCCGTGTCGTCTCTGTCTTCTGTGGATCCCGAAGTCTCCTGAGGTCGTGTGGTGGTGTGCAACGGCTGACCAGCATCTGTGGACAATAAGACATTTCAGTTCCTTTATTTTTGAATACCCAGCAATGGATGAATTTATGTTACTCACCTTTTGTGACGATCTCTTATAAATAAACACCCTGTGAACTTTTACTTACCTGACTCCGTCCATTCCGTTACAAGGTGATGTAGATGTTCCTTATAAAATTCAGCGCATATTTCTGACTAGAGTTTTGTTTTAGTTTCAGGTGTCAGTGTTAGCATTAGACTATGTCCACGAGACCTTGTATTAGATATTATCCAGGGGTGAGTTCTCCGAACAACGATGTAACTCGCTGATTAACCACCATAGTACAATGTTTTGGAAATGAACTAGCTACACACGACTACGGATACGGTCGCATCTCTGTTCCTCGAACCACATTAGTTCAACCACATTGGGCCATTGTTAATGACATCACACGCATGTGGTGGAGGAATAACTTCTGCTATTTACCTGATTAGAGATGAACATGTATTGACTAATTTACTATTTTTTTTATTTTTTATTTAGTTTATTTGATCTTTGAACTATGCTTTCGGGAAACACCGAATCTTTGAACTACGCTGGTAACGACGGAACTTGTGACCATAGAGGGGTAACCAATCTTTTGGAAAACGCACCACAGGTCGATCCTGACGCTCATACATGTCTTTGATGTCATGTGCTCATCTGAAGCAGATGGTGCCTCTTGAGAAACTGGTAGAAACATGCATGCCTGAAAAATAGCATTTCCTTGTCATGTAACATTTGAAGGAAGCTTAAGCTTGTTGGGAAAATAGTTTATGATAAATAAAACGTGAAAGAATCTGTGAAACAAAAGAATCTGTTTAATCAGCTGCTATCTGTGTTTTCTCTTTAATGCAAATTGCTTCCTTCTTATTTGCATAGCTTTGACCTGCCAGTCAGCGAGGATGAAGAAGCGACTGAGGCCCAACCTTAACTTTAAACAAGCTTTGAATTGACCCAATAAATTGAAACTAGTTTTTTCCCACGTCATTATGAGTTTAAAGCTGACCTAGTTTGCATTTTATTTGTTAAAATGCTGTGGTGTGTGGTTTATATATAAGACATGCATGTCCTTTAACCCAGATGGACTGATTTGCTTCATGAATTGTGTTGGGTTTGGACCTTTTCATTCCTAATTTGTCAGCTGCTCTGTGTTCTGTATGTGATTTCACGTGTTCACTCAAACTGGGACAAACTACACCCGCAGTGCAAAATAAAGAGCCCAATGTGGCTCATACTCACCTCAGAGCAGATGTAATGATAAGCTAAATGAATTTGCTAAGCTTTAACCACGGTTTGGTTTCACTTGGTTTTCAGTTGGTAGCGGTGGTCATGGACCTGTTGACAGACCTGCTGATCCTGCAGGATCTGTTAGATGCTGCGAGTAAGAGAGGGGTGGCTGTGTACTTGCTGCTGGAGGAGCACGGCTTGCCTCACTTCCTGGACATGAGCAGCAGGCTGCAGATTTCTGTGCAGCACTTGAGGGTGAGTGATAGCAACTGGTTGATAAGCAAGAAATTGCATAAAACGAAATAAAACAAAAAAGCCCTCTAATTATTATTTAAATAAGGCTAAAAAAAGTTTTCCGTTACAATAATAAAAAATCTCATTACCAAAATACAATAAAAATAAAGTGAATTATTTATGCTTCATGGTATTATTTGTGGGACACGTTATAATTTATGATTTTAATGCAGAAAATACTTAAATGTGTGATTCTTAGCAAAAAAGAATCATCAATGCATAAAAAGGATACATTGTTACAGTTAATGCAAATTGGAGATCAATCATTGCTCTTCAATAATTTCACATTATTTAAAATATGGGAAAATATTTTGGTAACAGATTTCATTTTCATTGTGATTAATTTAGTTTGAAATAAATGATAATATATCACTGAATCTGACAATAATGTCAGGGCCATATTTTACACCAACTTACAAAAGACTTTAGAATAAGGGAACACTTATTTTCTAACTATGACTTTTCCCTCAATAAATTTCTAATTTGCTGCTTATTAATAGTTATGTGACTGTTGAGTCTATGGAGTTTTAAGACAAACAACTATAATCTTAACAACAGTATGTAAACTTTAAACTTCTAACATGTTGAGGAAGCAAAAATCAGTGTGTGTTCTTCAACCCCATTCAAGTTTTAATCCTTAACGCTAGCCATTAATAAACCAACATGTTGCCCTTTTAATCTTGACTCTCTGTGTATGATTACACAATGCTAGTTAAAGTTAAGACACGTGTTATCAAAACAGAGCATAATGTGTGTATGTTAGCAATACTCAGACGTGCCTTATCAGGCTTTGCTGGAAAAGAAGTCAAAAAGAACATGTGACTTACCATATCACTCACAAATGCACATGTTAACAGACTGTCAGCTGACCTTCAAGGGATCTGTGTGAACCTGAAACTCTGGATGATTCTGGAGCTGTTGCCAAAGGGTTCAACTGACTTCCTGGTCCGCTGTGCACACACATAACCACGCTGTAGAATGAAAGCCAGTGCTTTCCACAAGACTGCCCCAAATACTGCCGATCTCCCTAAGACACACTGCCAGTGAGCCTTATCTATGTGGATTGTATTATATAGGACACTAGGGCTTTTCATCTGACACTTTACACTGAGCAATAGAGTTGGATAATTCAGCATTGTTATTTCCTGAAAGAGGATCTGCAGATTTCAACAGAACTAAGAAAAAAAACGCAACTTGATCTTGTTTAGGAGAGTTGGGGAGTGCTCTCATCTCTCACGCTTCTGCTTTTTCTCATCCATGCCAGCCTTGTACTCAAAGTCCTTTTGTCACTACACTATTACTTTCTTTCTAGTCCTCAATGTGCAAATGAAATCGCCACACCTCTGTGTCTAAGGATTTTTTTTTCCAATAACTTCTGACTCGCGACTTCACTTTAGATATTTGCCCGTGTCAGGTGTGTTGCTCTGACATCTGACATTATATTTTCCACTTTATACTGTTCATGCCAAGAAGAGTAACTATAAAGATTACAGTAGCTATATCATCCACAATAACAGACGGTAACAATACATTTATTATAAGCTTTCTTGTAAGCTCTTTATTTTTAACTGTGTGTCAGTGTTTTATTGTTCAACAACTGGAAATCAAATCATGTCTAAAGTTATGCCAGTTTAATTTCTTCTGCTGTCTTGTCATCATTGCAGCTGTCTTATGGAGACTAGTTTACTTATTGTTAGAGATAATCATTGTCTTTAGTGTGAATGCTCTTTAATAACATTTGGTTTAAAGTTATAGCAGACTGTGCGTCTTTTACCGTTTGTCAGACAGTATGATATAGATCTTAGCTAAGACGTCGGTCATGAATGACTGGGTGTTTTAGCTGGATCATGTCTGTTTTGGCATCCTTTTTTTCACACATAATTGAAATGATACCGCAGGACGCAAGCCCTTGAGCAATTGGAATTTTTTTACCATTAAAAATATCTTGTCTGCAGTCAGTTGTTTCTGGATAAGAGATTTTTCTTTCTTTATAGCATAAAAGCAGCGCTAAATAATAGGGTTTTTTTTCTCACACATGGCAACTCGTATTTCCTCGTATTGTAATTATTTTACTAGACAAACCCAAAATTTCAGTTCCTGTGAAACTGTCACAAAGCATCATTCATAAAAAAAAGTTACTGCAACTAGTGAAACATGCAACTTTTTTCCTACATGATAAATTGCTTGCACCTCTGAGTGCACAGACAAAATGGTATCTTGCATTTGGATGTTATTGAAAGAAACGGTATGAGACAAACTGTGTATAGTTGTACAAAATATTTTCTTTAGAATAATTAATTTTTTCTGTATTATTTTACTTTACTTTTTTACTAGTGCCAGCATAGCTCAGGCATTTCAGAATGACTACTGTATTGACATGGTGTGCAATAGATGTACACTTCCAAAAATGTGTCTCAGAAAATGATGCGGTGTACACAGCTTTAATCATTGCTTTCTCTCTTTTTCAGAACCTGCGTGTGCGAACTGTGAGAGGCTCCGGTATGCCGCTGTCCTTTGGTCGTCTGCCAGGATCGCTGTGCTCCAAGTACATGTTGGTAGATGGAGAGAAAGTCATGTTTGGATCATACAGGTTTGTATCCAGCCAAAACCATCTCCACCATTGTAGTACATTTGGTCATCCTTTAATCAACGCATTCGCTGTACGTTTCTCATCTTTATAGTTTTACGTGGAGTTCTTCGAGGATGAACCGCAACACAATCACTGTGATGTCAGGACAAATTATTGACTTCTTCGACAATGACTTCAGAGAGCTGTATGCCGTGTCTGATAAAGTGGACCTGTATCGTGAGTTTCACATCAGTAAGCCGGCCATGTCTGTTCCTGTGCTGAAAACGCCAGTGGAACCCAACAAACTCACGGTTCCTGTATCCATGTCACGCTTCCAGATCTCTGTAGGGGACACCAAACAGGCCGACCTAAAGGTGCCTGCGCATAAATACCATAATCCTAAGTACTCTTTAGTTGTGGGCAACAGTTTAGGTGTGACTGGCTCCCTGCAGGATCTTACTAAGCTGAGAGACTATGTTGACCATACCTCTGTGAATAACATGGAAAAATTAATCTACACCAATGGAGACAGCGTACGTCCACAGTCCCCTGCATCCCCAGATGGGACAGAGGATGGGAAGAAACCTTCGCTGTTTGGTTCTAAAAAGCAGCGCTCTTCCTTCCGGCATTTCTTGAAAGGCAGAGCAAACAACCCGAGTCCAGACGCTCTCTCTAAAACAACTCTTCAAAGCACAGAAGTAAAACAGATCAGTCATAAAGACGCTAAGATTACAAGCAGGGAAGCGTCTTGGGTGGCCAATCATGTTAATGAGCAAGAAGATGCATCCAAACACGTTACTCCTGCTCCTCGCAAGAGCTCAGAGACTGACAGCACTGGTGAAGTTGAAGACACATTTGAGATGATTGAGAGTCCACCGCAGGTGAAGTTTAAACTCAAGAAGAACAAAATGGGTCCAAGAAGTGTTTCTCTTCAGACTATTGCCACAGATGGTGAGGATGGTACGTATGCTGACCATCCTCTGTAGTGCAATGTTTTCATGCAGTTTTTTTATATTCAGTTAAAAATTAAATGTAATATAATTTGATATCAATGATATATGCTGCCCTATTATGATGTTTTCAAAGGCTTGCTTGACATCTTTTGTTTCTTTCAGGCCTGAGAGGACGGAGGCGTAACCAGAAGAAGAACTGTATTCAGTCCTGAGGTATCTCTGCAAAATGAATCAAGAAGAATGTGTGCTTATAGACCAGGATTTTCACGTCATATTTCAAAGAGAATATTAACAATATTTTCTGTAAAAAGAGGACATTTATCTTTATTATGTTCAGTTTGGACAAGATGTGGATAGTGATTCTCCCTATAATAATATTGATTCAGCTGTCAGCTGAAAAACAAAGTATTGGTGCTGTGTTTTTAAAAGGAAGTGAGGTTGTTTGAACAACCGCCAAAACGCTGCTGACACAAAAATGACTGAACTGTAGTGCGCTTTCTGTGATCATGTGACCTCCTGCTGGTTACAGAGCTCATGGGCGGACTGCAGAGAGCTTTGAACGTAATAGGTAAGATGTAGCATGTACACATATTTCCTGTTCAGCAGATCTTTGCCCTGTATATTTACCCAGGCCTAATCAGTTGCACTTAAAGGAAGGAGGGAAAGGCTCCACAGCAAAGCTGACAGATGAAAACATGTCTGATCAGTCACCACTGAAGGTGCAGTCACATTTACCATTGCTCAGCAATATTTTGCAGGTGAAATCCAATCATTTCAATAGGAATCTGTATTGAGAGTTTTGCTTGAGGCGGAAAACCTCCCCCACACAGATTTAATTTGTTCTGATAAAATTGCTGCATTGGTATTTGACCTGCTTCTTTTAAAAGTGGATAAAAAATAAAGTCCAGCAATTAAAATGAATGGCTTTATATATGTATATGGAGTGATTTGTACACTTGTTTTACTTTATAAATAGACATTTCTCTACTGTTACTTTAAGAATTCCCACAGAGCACGTTCTTGAATTAAAGATGCATAACAAAACAGCCGCACGTACTGTATAAGAATGTCTTGAGGGGTTTTATAATGAATGGCAGACATCTGTTTTGCATGTTTACATAAAAAAACAATTACAATGCAGCACAGCAGAAGACAAAAACGTGTTCTGCGTGAACTAATGGCGCTTGGAAATAATAGATGTTATGCAACCGATTTTTAGATCAAGAGTGCCAATCAATAAAGGGCTGTTGCCTTAAATATGTTGTTGCCTCTTTTTATCTGCAATGTCTAAAACTGCCTTGAAGAAATGACAACCTACTTTTGTTAGTTTGTTAATTGTGAAGCGGCTAAGTGTTACTTTTACATAGTTTATCAGGTATATTATTAATGTAGATGTGAGTATCATGCTGAATTCTTTGATGAGTGCAGCAGCTGCTTGGAAAAGAAAAAACTAAGTGCTTGATAGTTTACTGAACATTTGTGAAACATTCCTGATTTAACTTTTCACCCCCAACACAAAGTTTTCAGTTTAAATCCTTAAAAAACAAAAAAAAGATGAACTGTTTAAGCATTACAGCCATCTATTGACGGTCATCTCAGTGTTTCCCAAATGACCTACATTCTACCTAAACTGACCCAGATTACCTAAATCAACCCTACTGATTGAAGGAGTGATTCATTGACAGACTGAATGGTGAGTGAGTTCAGAAATAATGCATATTGTGTTGAATTGTAGCCATATAAGACTGCATAAAACTAAGCTGTGCTTAAAATGACATCCACTGTACCTGGCCATGCTGACATCATCAGAGATTCGTCAACAGATCTGTTAGGTTAACACGGGTGTGACATTTGCCTTCCCTTATTTGTTAAGAGTAATGCAATGCGTATTGCTAAAGCACGTAGGTTAAACCAGTGACCTACATGACCTTGAGGCAGACTCTTTGACATCAACCACCAAATAGTGCACAACCTCTGAGTAAAGCTGCGCACTTATGACCAGCTAGAAGAGTGTATTTTTTAGTTTTGTAAAGGGAATGACAAATGGTTGAAGAGATGGTGAGCGAATTGGCAGAGATGCAGGAAATGATACACCGGAAGAGGGGAGTGTGCTTTTGTAGACCACAAGTGCGGTATAGGTGTAGCAAAAGCAGCAAATGTGCAACTTTCTTTTAGTAAACTAGAGTATTTCAATTCTAGAAGCAGTCTCTCATATTTCAGGCTCGAAAAGCTCATGTAAATATATCCTAATCAATCCAGGTATTTCTGAATACCTGGGGAGGGGATCTCAAATATTCTACTTTTATGTCATGTAATTGATTTTACTGTTCATCTACATAATCTCTGAAGAGAATGTGCACTTATATATACATATATAGGCTATGGATACACTGCGGGGTTTGTGAAGCTTGACCAACGGTGCCCTCTTCTGGACAAATGTTCGCATTACTTGGTGAAAACGAGGCTTGTTTTGTGAAGACCTTTCATTAGAGAACCCTAGTGTACAATCATTTAATTTTAATAAAATGGTCTTTATGTATTAAATAAGGAATCATCTGAAATGACAAATGCTTATAATCAAATAATGGTACGTTCATTAAATAAGTCATTTATTATGTACACAATTTCAATTTCTGATAAATGTTAATGCTAACTGGCAACACAGTATTTACAAGACAGACATATTCAGTTGATTTTCTTTTTAAAGTCTATAATTATAAAATTATAAATTATTAAAAGCTTTAACATGTAGCTTAATTTAAATGTTTTCCACTCACACAATCCTCCATTCACCAGGAGCACTATTTAAATTCTAAATTTTTTAGACATGGCTATTTCACGGTTTTTTACAAAAAAAGCTTTCAAAGGCATTTCTCGTAAGTTTTAAATAAATATGAAATTATTTTTTCACAGAATGCCTGACCACACAAGCCCTGAGGCTGCGGTGACCTCTGAGTGCTGAGAGAGAGAGAGAGAGAGAGAGAGAGAGAGAGAGATTTAGCACCGTGAGAACCTCATTCATCACTTCCAGCTGATTCAGCTCACTGTAAGTGTGCCTTTGGCTAGTTCAGTCTGTGTGCAACAGTTTAAAACGATCAGATCCTCTCAGTTGATCAGTCAGCTTCAGTCGTGTTGTTCAGTGTGCCCGATGATCTTCTTCTTTCGGGCAGATGCCAGGTCATAGAAAGAGTCTTTTGTGATGCAAGCTCTAAAAAGAAGAGTGGAAACAGACTTTTCTCATTTGTATTCTCAGTTCCTCTGTCGGTGCTAAAACATACAGTATATTTAAATTTGATCATTAACGTATGACTAATAATGTTCACATTTCTAATCAAACTTGACTTCCTCTTTCCCATGACCTACAAAACACATTGCTGAAAATGTTATTATCTTGCCATCAATATAGTGTCTGTATCATATTTTTTCATTTTTCTTTCTTTTTTAATTGCCATGCTATGTCCATGAGATGATTCTTTTCCCTAAAAACTAAATTAGACAGGGAAAAAAAAAAAAAATTTTGTTTGTGTACATGATATATAACAAGTTCAACACTTTTTTTTCAGGTCAATGAGGCATACAGTCTACAGTCTAGTACTCTATCACTTCCTAAAAGACATAAATAAACTGAGCTAACTGAAAGAAAACGGGTTTACCAAAGGATTGGATTCGAGATTCAGTGAGAATAAAGCAGTTTTTCAAAAGGCCGGTCATTTTTAACACCAAAATTAGATAAAAGCACAGAGGAAGGTTTAAATCATTTGTGTGTAAAGCACTTTTGAATTGTCTGTATGAATAAACTTTTAATAATACAATTGCTATTGTGATAATGTAAAATGGAAAAACTTGTTTATTGTTCACTATTCACTACAAAGTGAATGTCATACCTGTAGTATGTTATATGAAAAAAAAGAGACACTATTTCAAAAAGTGCTCTTTGTATGAAATGAGTGAAGTCAAGAAAGACAAGAAAAACCATCACTTCAAATCATCACGGATTCCAAAAATATCTGGATTTTAAACCTTGTGTCGATGTGGTTTGAACTTCATTTGTAAACACTGGATGTCATGTTTTGTTTTCTGGCATTAAAACTATGGTTATGCGCCATTCAGAAATTGCAAATGATATCAACCTCAGTCTGTTTTTTTAATTGTTTAACTGAATGTACCTGATGGAATGGATCCAGTCACCACGCTCCTCTTCAGAAGCAGCACTGAGCCTGTACGAGTGATGTTTGCCCATCACAACTCTGCCATCTGTCTCTGTTTTACATGCCTTTATCGTCTCTCCTTTACGATGAGGGCTGAACAACTCAAAACAGAACTAAACACGAACGTTTTAAAAGAGAAAATGCACACATGCTGTCATTTTCAAAAGGTTACATTCCATGGTTACAATACCATGTTATATCACAAACATTTAAATGTCACTCTGCATTACGAGATGCTGACTCAGACAGAAATCAGGATCCGAGCAGTTTCATGAAGCAAATCTAGACTGTGGTGGCAGAGGTACACTTATCACTCAGCGCTGACTACAAGTACCATAAAGCAGCAGGTGTAATAGAGTCTAGAGGATCTATCTGGATCAGAGATAATAAATGAGGTGGAATGGAAAAAACATTCGAAAAGTACCTGTTTGTGTGCATCATCCACTTCTTTAACACTTAAGTTCTCTAGCGGGATGATTCCTTTTGGTTCTTTGTCCTAGTGATGGGGAAAGATTGACTTTGAGTTATTTTACTTTCGATATTCAAATTTCAAAACAAAGATTTGAATGTGTTTTTTTTTTCAGCGAACGAGACATTTTTGTAAAGGTAGAAAACTAACAGTGGTGTACTGGAAATAGTAGAGACAGCCGTCAGTCAAAATGAACCACCTCCGCTTCCAGGTCTTTATTCTGCCACCTATGGATTCACCAGAACTGTTAGCAACATTTAGATAACAGATAACAGAAAAGAAGATAGGAGAAAATAACAGTTATAGTTATTTTCATTACGCTACCCTGATTGGCTGAGCTTTCACTGTTTGGACCAATCAAATTGTTTATAACAGAGATGGAACTTTCAAGCTAACCAGGAGAATTCTCAGAACTTTTGGTTCTCACAAGTTCAGTCCAGGTTACCAACAAATGTTTCCAGTAATGTAAACTGAACTTTCATTTAAGGTTGTCTGGTCTTTAATAAAGTTCTTAAAAGTCAGCACAAAAAACATTGTTGGTGCATCTGACATGGATTTGCTACTACTTGTTTCAGAATTTTCAGGGAAAAAAATGGAACGTTTCCTTAGCGATTGCATGATCAAGTAAAACAACGCTTTTAAACATTTTAAAATTGACTTTTTTTTTTTTAACGTAATAGGAACACTGTACTGATACTGGTTCCTATGTTATAATGCACAACACTTAGTGAATATTAACAGTGCACAAGAGTAGCAAACCTTCTTTTAGAAGCCAGCCTTCGCGGTCAGGATTAAAGAAGGTATGTGTGAGATCATTGCCATCATCTTCTGGGATCTTAAAGGGCTCATTCTTAATGCTCTCATAAAGTTTCTACAGGATGTGTCAATAAAGAGAAAGTATTAAAAGATGATCATGTATAAGACAAAAAAATTACTTCAGCAGTGGATTATCAAACATTCAAATATACAAACATGTCATTCTAATATGCTGATTTGTTATCCAAGAATCATTTCTTATTATTGTCACAGTTGTGCTGCTTAATATGCTTAATATGTTTGTGCAAACTGTGATTGTACAATATTCAAAAGAACAGGATTTAATTTATTTCTACTCTAGATGTGAGTATTTGTTTTGGTAAACTTGGAAAACGTGACCCTATGACCTCTCTCACCTCAAGTAGTTCATAAGGAAGATCTTCTCCATGGTTGATTCCTCTGTTCATACTGATGAAACGTTCTAGTGTGGTCTTGTCTTTGACGTTGGGGTTGTGCAAACTTGTGTTGAGCATGATGATTGCAAAGGAAAGGATGTAACAGGTGTCTGTAACACACACGGATACACAAATATGCAAATGTCTGCATGTAGCAATGGTTCTCAACTACTTCTACTTCAGGACCTAGATGCATTGAAAGTCAATGAGATATATAGGCCAAACAACATTTTAAGCCTAAACAATTATTAACAAGACATAAAGAAAAACAACAATTTTGGTTTAGTTGTGTGATAAATTTGGAAGTCAAACACAAATATCCTCCAAATGTACCTGTGGACTGAAAAACCCCAGCGTTACAGGTGCAGTAACGCAGAGCAAAGGCTTCCATCATGCGGTCAATCTTCTGAGCCTCACCAGGTAGACGGAAACTCCACAGAAACTGCCTGTGTCCACAATCAAACAATCACAGATTCACCCAAAACTGAATCTTAGAATGACATATAGGGGAGATGAGGATATCCACTCACCTCAAAGCCTGCACCAGATTAAGATTTGAGAACTCATGAAGGTCAACAAAGGCCTGCAGGATCTGAAGGTGGATCTCCTCCCTGTAGATACAAAAAAAACCAAAAAACTTTTTTTAATATCAAATCCACAATCAGTAAGGGTAACAAAATTTCCTCCTCGTTTTTATACCTTTCTCCTAAAAAGTTGCCAATAGCTGTTTTATTGAGGCCTTCTTCTTTATAGAGGAACTCCGCCAGAGTCTCCGGTTTCCACTCCAAAAGTTCATTGTCCACAAGGTACTGGACACCCTGGAAATCAATACACACAATTAGGCTGAATGAAATTACCACAGATCATTGGCACCACTGTTACTAAACATTAATTAACAAACAGGATATAAGATACAGATCATGACGTATTATTTGCTATCGGTCTAATAACTACATTCCACTGCAGTGTATAGAATATTTTATCTGCAGGGTTCATTTTATCTGAGGGGGTGCTTAAGTGGAAAATGATCTAAACTGGATGGCTTACGCAGTTTTAACTGACCATGTATACCAAGCTACTCGGAAAATGCAGTGCGGATTCAGCTCACTTGTTCTGCGGAAACACAGGATGTGGTTCTATCGTTCTCTCACTGTTTCTTTCCGCCCCCTCTTCCTTTAACCTAGTTTAGCTAAATCTCTTCGTAGTTGTGAAGCTGTTGCATTACGTTGTTTTGTGCTGCATGCAGCTCAAATGATTCATTGTTCATACCTTTTCTGGGTCCATGTTAAACTTCTTTTTCCCACACTGGATTCTTTTGTTCTTCATAACATTTTTACTAGAGGAGAAAGAAACAAAAAAGAAAAGTCATCATTGAGGAACAAAATGGCAACATTTCCAGCATGTTATGACAATATAGTGTTGATTCAGATAAATCATAAAGTGAATGTGTAGAGGCTGATGCAAGTGCGCTAATCTCATGATTTCAGCTTTTTCTCAGCATGTCCACACACAAAATTAGCAACGTCACATCCAGAGCTAAAGCTCTTCTTGTAAAATTAATACCTAGAAACGGGAAATAGAAACGCTGATAGATGGTGTTTCGAGATGTGCAAGAAACTTGAACCTGCAAATGTTAACTGTACATTCATGGCAGAATTCAATTCAAGGAAATTGCAGCAGCTTCTAATACACAAGCATAGACATGTGTTGTTACGTAAAATAGCCTACTTAAATACTCAAAGCAACTTTTCCTGACCAGTGACTACAGTATGCACATTAAGTTTGAGACCCTTAACTACTGTTACATGTTTGGCTCTGGGAATTCACATTTTGTGATATACTTGTGAAATACTCCGTTTTGGGAAACATAGATAGAGATTGCTATAAGTAAAAAAGTTTTCTATTAGACATTCTAACCTTAAACTAAACAGCAAGTGCTATAAACTCAAGTGTCATTGAATGTGGACATTCTGAAAGTGGATCTGAAAATGACCACAATGATTAAACCCAGTTATAAAGAGCAGTGCAACAGAAACTACACAAAGCGAAAATGTAATGTTATAGGAAATTCTGGGTTTATCGATTCTTTTTGTGGTTGCTATGGTAACTCGGAACTGAGTGATAGCGGTGAACACTCACTTCTCATCATCAGTCTCCATCGTTTGAATTTCTGTCATCATATTTTCAATGTCCACTCTGAGTTTCTGCAAGAGTTGAGAAAGCGGTCAGCCAAATTTTTGTCTACATTGGATGAGTTATAGTTTACAGTTTCATTTGCTTCACAGAGTTTTGCAAGGCTTTTTTTAGTATTTACTTGCTTATAAGCCTGTAACGTTATGCATGATGCAATATGCAGAATGACACTATAAAACATATACCTGAATATCATCTAGAATCAGATGCTTATGGACGTCAGTCTGCCTCTTGTCATTTAAATTGAATGCTGAAGGTGCTGAAGATAACATGTATATCAACAGTTAGCAAAAGTCTCACATCAGATGTCTGATCTCACTCTCATGCAGAAAAAGAGTTGCAAAAAAAAAAGGGAAGGAGAGAAACCTAAAGTGCAAACACAGCTCAAATTTTTCAGCTAAATATATCTCTACTACATCAGTTTTGGAGAACTGTCCCACACAGTATGTATTTTGGCATATTAGTGGTTGCACTTAAAATATTTTTCATAAATATTTACCACAGTGACTATGCTATGGAACATACAATTTTGATTTAATTAAATATTTTATGATTTGAAATATGATTTTTAGTCTATGTTTGCATTTACAGTTTTTAAAGCCACCCACATTTTAAATAGTATCATTTTTTTTGTTTTTAACTTCTGTTTCTTTAGTATCACAAATAGGCCTTTACAAAAAGTTTAATGTGAAAGTTTGGAGGAAGGTGATCTCACAGGTGTCCCAAAACAGATGCAATGCAATATTCAGCGTTTAAAGTCCATTTTTCGCAGTTCAGCTCAGAGACAGAACTTATAGGCAGTCTCAGACCTAACGAAAATAATTAAGGAGGAACCTACCTTTCCCCCAGAGGAAGCTGTCTTTTCTTTGGGTTCCCATACTGGCTGTGCTGCAGGGAGACTGAAGTAAACAGGAAGATCAGACTAAGTGCATAGACATCAGTGCATACCAAGAAAATGTTAAATCTGGAAATACTCGGCAATATTAGATCATAAACTTTGGTAAAATGACTAAAACATTAGATAGTGTCTTAATGATGACATTGTTTCAGCATACAGATATGTAGGCTAATACTCTTACTTATTTCTACTAAACTAATTTAATGTGATAAAAATATAAAAAGCCCAGCAACCTTACAGACGCAAAACAAGAAATAACTAACATAATAAACCTCTTAAAAGCGGCTTTTTTTTACGACTGGTGAGAGGTTATGGATGTAAAAAAAAATATATATTTTTTTTAAATTCTGTAAAACCTCTTTCTAACACTAGAAAAATAAATGATGAAGTAACGATACAAGGGCAATGCAAGTTTTTCAAAAGCCAGGTAAAGTGTTGAAAACGCATACCTTCATAAGTGTAACTCAGTGAGCAGGTAGGCTACTCGGCGTCCTACAGTACGGATGTAAACGTGAACTGCGCTTTAATTGATGAAGAAGCGCTGAGCTCTACGCGAGGAGCGTGACGTCACGGCTATGAATGACAGCTGAGCTCGTGGACCTGATTTCCTCACCGTTTCGGAATTTTTTTTTCTTTCTTTCACAAAATTCAATTCGATTTTTATCACATTTCAATTCAGATAATTCAGTGACAAATAACTGAGAATCCTCCTTGCCACATTTTAAAAAAGTGAATAAAGTCCTAACTGATGAATATTCAATTTTAATAAATCTAAATTATATTCATATACATTTTAGATGCTAAATAAAGGTCCAGTTTCTTTCTTTCTTTCCTATCTATCGTTTAGTGAATTATTAAATTATTGTAATGCAGCTACATTTCCGCGATGGTATTGGACGCAGTATCACACAATACCGATGCAGAATTAAAAAGTTATAAGTTATAAACTGATATGACTGGAAACTTATACAATAGCCTATGCTTTAAGATTACTAAGATCCTTTGGGCTTTTTGAAGGTAAACATTACTAAGTGCACTTTAAACAGGCAGTCTCTCAATGACGATTCGACATTGCCCCCTTGTGGACTATAACGCATATCGCACTGATGGAAAGCGCATTTATATCTACCCCTTAAAAGTTAAATAGGCTACTTCCTCATTTAGTTTTTGATCTCAGTCAAGTCTCCTGGGGAATAGTGTAAGAACAGCCCTGCGGCAGCTCAAAGGCAGCCGCCCTTCGGCCACGCTTTCGTTGAGCACCGCGAGCAGGTCCTACCCCAACACTGACCAGAACCACTTATAAAAGTCTACTGGGAGACCGTCGATGCCTTACCAGACTCCATACCCCTCAGGGCTTTGTGCAACTCTTCCAGGCACATGGCCTTACTGACTTTCAAGTTGACTTCTTCAGACACTCTCGACAAGTTTTCACAGAGAACAAAACATCAGGCTCTGAGTCACATCCACACTTGTACAGTTTTTCGTAAAAACAAACAGCTCTCCTTTTAATGTCAATCAGGTCAGTAACATGCCAGATTCAGAAGGTAGAGCATGAATCAATCTTTTCTGTCCATTCTTTCTTTCTAAATTAAAGAAAAAATTAGTTGGTCACTGTTCTAAAATCCAATTGGTCACTGTTCTAAAGGCGGGACCGAACCAGAGCTCCAGAGCGGCTTAACCCCCCAAAAGATCACCAAGAAGAGTCTTTTTTTTTATTGAAAGAGCAAATAGCTATTGTCTACAGTTAAATCAACTAACTCCTGAAGCTTTACAATAGATGCCTCCAAGGTTTTCATTTCTCTTGATATCTGTACAGTGATGTTTCGAGTGTGCTGCTGACAAAGCTGTTTAATTTGAACTTTACCAAAATCCCACCATTGTCTCAGCGTTTGGAAAGAATTCTTTGTGGTTCTAAACTCCTGTGTTCCGATGACTTGGATAAGTCTCTTATGCGAGGGGCTCTATAGATTGATTAGAACTTTATTAATACCTTGGGAAGATTCCTCCAGGAAATTCAGTTTCAAGCAGCAGTCAGTACACCGGTGTAAAGAGAGAAATAAAAGAAAGGCTATCGAAGCTGATGTAAGAAAATTAAGCCAATAATAAATAAATAGTAATAAACGTAATTTAAAAATATTAGTAGCAACAATCACACAATTTAATATTATTTAAAAAATTGTAAAAATATTTGTCGGATGAAAACATTATTTCACAGTCATGTTTGTATTCAATAATAAATTATTATTATTAATGAACTGTTTGCTTGCACAGTTATGTCATCTATTGCACTATCCCTAAAGTAGATTGTCCAGCTTGTGTTGTTTAACTGAGTAACTCCTAATAATTTCTGTCCTCGTTGTTCCCCTCTGACCTTCTGTTACCCCTCCTGCCCCCTAGCGAGGAGTTAAACAGTTTGATGGCGTGAGGGACAAAGGATTCCTATCAAGATATTGTTCTGCACAATTTAAATCTCCTGCCAGAAACAGATATTCTTCAATACTACAACTTTGTAGAATTAAATTAAGATCATTCAAGAACAACATTCTTTCAACTCCGAAACATAAACACAAATGAAAACAAAAGCCTGATTTTTCAAATAAAGCTTTAACATTGAAAAGTCTACCTTTTTTTATAATTTTGTAAACATTATAAGTAAATGGTTTGAAGCTTTTGGAAAATAAAACCACCGCTCCATCACTTACAGTAGTGTTATGACTTAAAACAGAGATGCCATCCCATGCTCTTGTCCACTCAACAGTTTTTTTAAATCGTTTCTAGAAGGAAAATAACGTCTATCCTTTTCTGCTTAAAAACCTCATACAATATTGCTCTTTTTCTCACGTTTATGATTCATTTAGAAATGGAGTAAAACTAAATCTATTTTTGGAGAAAACTAAAGTGTTTTTTGACCTTGCATACATGTAAACCTGTGTAGGAGACTTTTTAGGAGGATAAAGCAATATTAGCAACCTTTAAAAATGCATAATGGGGGCACTTTAATGTATCCATTCACATGTACCCCTCTTCTGTTTTTAGTTGACTTAAGAAACAAATTAATATCCTCCAAATCATAATTGCGACTCACTCCAACAGTTTAAGAAAAAAAAAATGCACTCTCTTTCAATGCTAACATTTTCACACTCCATGTCTATAACAAGTCAGAAGGCATTGCTGTCCGTGTTAAATAAAGTCTGGTCTTTTAAGACATCACTGTCATTTTTTGCTTCTTTCTCAACAGCTCCCCTCTCTCCACGATCTTTGGCTCAGCTGATCGCCTCTGACTCGGCTTGAACTACCGCTGGCTGAACTGTCTCGGGATCAGCTGTGCTATTTGTGTTTTGTGGAACTATATTGGCATTTCTCTTTTTTCAGGACAATCACGGATTAAATATCCTGTTTTATTGCATCCAAAGCACTTCATTTTCCCTGTTGTCGCAAAAATAATGTATAGTCAAAATCATTAATCCGGTATTTGAACGTGACATCCAATTCGGCGTCATCTTTTACAATCATGTAAGCAAACCGTCTGAATGAAACAACGTGTTTTAACAACGGGGATTCTTTTAGTCGGGGAAGCCAACTTGCTTTTACGAGAAAGAGACTGATAACTCATCACCAACGAAAGGAGGAACATTACATGGCACTGAAAGAGGGAGAACAGCTAGGTGTGAATAAACCGTCGACAACAACAACTCCCCGCTCAACTACCTCATTAGCGATCTACCGTGTTTAAAAAAACAAAATCAAGGAAGCATTGTTCATTTTTGATGCTGACAGAATACTTTCATGACCAGCTGCCTACCCTATAGCAAGGCAGCACTCCTGTACACTCACTGCGGACGCCGCGTGAACCCGGGGCCGTCATGCTCCTCTAACAGGTAGCACACTCTCACTGAAACTAACTTTAAATGAAGACAAACCTAAAACAAAAACACTCAGGAAAGGAGGAGGAGAAAGAGATAAATAGAGAAAAATGCTTAAATCACGCTTGTATTCATGCTCCTCACTCAAGCGCTCCACAGACGCCCACGCATGCGCAGGGGGGAGAGAGAGAGAGCGAGCGCGAGCGAGAAACTGACACTGAAGTAGCAAATCTGTTTCCTGTATTACAGCTTAGTTCCTTAACAGTTGTTTTACGGCGGCAGCCGGTAAAAAGTTTGTCAAAAGTATCGGAAAATGCAAGCAATAAAGTGTGTGGTGGTCGGAGATGGGTGAGTGAAGAGTATACTTTTTAAACTGATTTACATATTAAAATCCGTTTTATCGTTTTGTTAAAAGTTTTTGTAAACATTAAAATGGTTTAAATCTCATTCTATTTTTGAGCATTTATTAATTTCAAATTAAGTCGAGTTGGTAGCAAGTATAGCCTACCATTTACATGGGCACTGCAAATGTCTTAAAAGAGCTTCTTTTATTTACTTCGTCTGAGGTATAGTTTTAATTTCCTCATTTGTCACGTGAGATACTTTGTATTTTAGTTTATATAGCTTCAGGGTAAGGTTGGTTGCTACATGTGTACGGTCACGCCTGGATACACTTAATATATCTGAGATTTCTTGCTTTGTTTTTTGGGATGTAAGGGCATTAAAATAACCGATGTTTAGGTTCCGTGATTTAACTTCTGCGACAGTTGTGTTTGGCTAAAACAGAAGTATAGTACTGGACTGACAGAATGTGGGTCACAGAGATATTTAGGGCTTGACATTCACGGGCATGTTAATACACAGAAGGAAGAGCACCTTCTGGCTTTTGCCATTCCTCTAAGAGTGTACAGGAAGTTATGCCACACATAATACTTGTCGACTGATTTTCATCAAAAAGGAAACCGCAGTCGCACATGGGCCACATTCTTAATAAGGTTAATAAGATCATGATGAGCGTGTTATAAAACCATAGCGCCTACGCCAGTGTTTAAGACATCATTTAAAAGTTAAGTTTTTGCCTTGTAAATTAGATTGGATTTTTAAAACCTCTTTGTTTTAAGGAATGGAAATAAACTTGCACACATCCATGTAATCCATTTTCCTAAGTATTAAGTGACATTAATAATATACAATTTATATAATTTAGTATAAGAGTTGTATGAATCAGTTTCTAGGTCTGATATTGATGAAGCCGTATTTAACCCTTTCTGGTGGGCCTGTTGTCATATGGAAGTCAAAAACATGTTTGGAAACCCTGGCTTAGAGAATTAGGCACTTAATCAGGGTGTAAACATTGTGCTGTTACCAGTGAACCAAGCATGTTTTCCATGAATAATGCATCAAAGCAGTGCAAGGCATACTAGTGTCTTTTATTCTGAGAGTGCAGCCATACATAGTCTAGTTATGCTGTTAAAATGTCTGGTTTTAAGATAACTGACAATGACAATGACAGAGCAGAGCAGTTTCTCCTCTATTCCTTTAGCCCCAAATGTGTCAAGCCCGTAGCTTGCTTTCTGTTAAAAACTATAACCATAAACATAGATAAACGTTTTAGGTGTTTCTAGAGCATACGCTATGCTGACCTGCAGACAGTGATGATTCAAGATGGAGGATGAGATGGCTTTGACACATGTGAGTCTGAAGCTGCTTTTCAAAAGGGGGAAGGGAGAATTTGCATAGGAATATATATGAGGTGATTTGCGCCATCACTTTATCTCATCTGCTTTATATAACGCTGTGAGACAGAACTGTAGAATAACTGATGATGCTGATGAACCACAGATCTGGAGGCAGAGCGGGATGCTGATGCAGCGCTTATTAGGGAGATAGGCTAAATGATTAAAGTTTTGACGATGTAATTCACGACTGACACGACAAAGTTGTTTATGGATTTTGGCTAAGTTTAGTGCAGCATCTAACATGGCGATTGGCAGCAGGGGAGAGGTGCTTTCGCTTTGAGGATATCCTGTTCAAACCCTGTGCACAGTTCTCCATTTTGAAGTTGCTAACTTCCTCTAGCATTTGATGCACTGACCCAGCTTCTTAAGTTCCTTAAATTGCTCAACGTTTAACAGGGTGAATATTCCTCCTTTTACATATTGGCCGAGAAAAATATGCCCAAAATGCTATTATTATGCACTCATTCATTCATTAAAAAAAAAACACCTTAATATAAATATTTTTATACAGTGATAGTTCAACCTGAGCACAACCTGTCCAGCTGCAACACAAAAAACAAAACAAAAAAATAAATAAACATTATTTAAACCCACAATAAATTAGTTCACTATAGGTTTGCTCTCATTATATCTGGCTATGAAACTGAAGAGCTAATGAAACGCTGTTATTGAAGTTTATGTTAAATTTTATATTTGACTTGAGATCTGTGGCAGATACCGTGTAACAACTTCAGTCTGGATTATTCCACACAAATCTTTTGTGTGATTTCTGAATGCTTTACATCTCATGCAATGTAATGTTCCAGTAGACCGCTCATTGTCACCATGTGCTGTTTTTTTTTTCTCTTTTGATCTGTGAATTAGAGTCACGTGAAGATGTGTGACTAATAGAAAATGGATGTGTCAAAACACAGGATGACCTCTTAAACCTGCAGGTTTGCAGTGTTGCTCTAATGTGGAGTAGATTGGATTGTTTTCACATTTTGTATTTAATATTAAGTTGAATGCATGTCTTTAAGAAGGATGCCATGGAGTGTGATGACAGATCACAACCTTTGCACTGTCCAAAAATTAATTTGCATGCACAAAGTCCAGTGTGTCTTCAGAATCAGTCCTGTTATATAAAGGCTTCATAAGATTGTGCATCATGCGCTTGGGTGTGTTTATGTACAACTAAACATCTGTTTCAGATAGCTAAGTGAACAAAGATAAACAAATTACATTATGTCAGGTCAATAATACAACAATTTAGTTTCAATTATTATATTTTCGTTCATATTGAACGTCAACACAAACCCTGTAATAATGCTTTGATTGATGCCCCTAATCCTTTTTTTGTTTTGTTTTTAACCCTCATTGTGAGTTCTCTGAATTGTCATGATTCCAGGTGGACATCTTCTTCTGTTTCACATCTGAGTATCTTCTGAGTAACAGTTTCTGTATCAATTCTCTCTTGCTTTCTGCGGAAGCCAGCTCTGCTAAAACACGCGGGCCTGCCATGATCAGCTCAAGATCTGCAGCCCACAAGAACAAGACATTTACACACGCGTAGCTATCACATTGTTTTTACATTTGTAGGAGTTAAAGAGATTGCTCATGTTTAATCAAAGAGAGAGATAGAGCATGAAGACGCTGAAGCAACTAAGGGCGCATTTTCAAAGACGCACTTCAAAAAGAGGCTCGCTGTCTCTCTTCGTGGCTGACACCGCCCAACTTCCTGTCATGACAAAGCCAGAACCCATACTGAGCTTTCTCTTGCTCTTTTTCTTTCTGAAACTGTCTCTCTCCCTGGATCCATCTATATCTGATTCATAACTTCAAAGAGCGTCAGAAAGCACCTCTTAACAGTTATCTCCCCCTGTTTTCTAATTATGTTTTCAGCACACTGCCTCCAGTGTGTACTAAAACGTGTGTAGATTAAAATGTTTTCAAATATGCTTAGATGTGAAGGCATGTTTGATCTCCGCAGTGGCTGCATGCACACGGTTCTGTTAATATTACTTTATTTTGTCAAACTGGATTTTATGTGGACTTTTTCTGTTTTTGCTGTTGAATCACGGGCATATAGTGCATAATACATCAGAGCCCAGCCCTACAGTCAAGTGCACACAAGTCTGGATAACTCAAACGACATGTGGTTATTATCATGTGTGTGTATGTATGTGTTGTTTGAATGCAAAAGCAAAAGAGACAGAGAAATCATGCAGTGAGTGTAATAACGTTAGCAAATAGTTCTGATGTGACTGAACGTGTGTAGCCTGAGGTGTGTGATTTTGGCCTTGCCCTTGAGTAGCTCCAGTGTTCCTCGATGTGAGGGAGATGTAGCCACAGGCTCCTGAATCCCAGCATTCCTCACTCTCACTGGCTGCATGCATCAACATGCGCTCCACTGGAATTTGTGCACTAGTACGCTCTTCTTTTGTAGCCCATATCTGTATTTGCTGCTTCAGGTGACCTGTTTTCTTACTGAATGTCATCTTCTCTTTTTGAGTTTATGTAAGCATGCACAATTGTTTTTGAGGTATTTTGTGTTTCTCCCCAGTCTGCTATCACAGCACTGCATTTGGCGTCTCTATCACTGAATCTGAGTGTGACAGCAGTTTTTTTTTCTTTGTAGTTAAATGAAAGGATTTCTGAGTATATGCTTTTTTTTCCCCCAGAGGGAACTCTTAAGTTGTTGGTTATACAGCAATACCCAATAAAAGGGGATACACACACAAAAGAAAAAGAAAAAAATGTGTCTACGCCAAAGAATATCAAGTTCATTTCAGGAGTAAAATTTATGAGTGGCCATTGAAGGATTTGATGACACGCTCTGTAAAAAAATGAATCAACAGAAATAGCCAAGCAGCCGAAATGAAGGCTACTAAAGGCTACCCATATGCTACTCAACTTTTAAAGTATTCAGATTGTTATTCTCTTCACAGAAATCGTGACTGTCAACGCAGATATCAGTTCTAGTCAAAACATATTTCACACTTATATCTCAGCTTTAGATATTTAACCAGTTATGCCACACAGACAATGCAGCAGCAGTGCAAAATTCAGGGGGCATTTGCACAACACCATTTTCTAACTAAAGACTGAACTTTTTGTTTATTAATTTACATGACAATGACATTTTGAGTGCCTAAAATGCAAATGTTTAAAAACAGGCTTCAAAGCACAAGTTTAAAAAAAATTATACTGTTATTATACCCGTTTAAACTATAAAAATGTAAATTTGTGAAAACTGAAATTACTCCTGACCTGGCATGCATAATTTAAAGTCTTTTTGCAGATCCGTTTGCATGAAGATTGTTTAGACAACATTGTCATCTGTCTGCAAAATAAGAAAAAAGAAAAATCTCTCGCATTTTCAGTACATTATTGTTGTGTAATTGTACACCCAGTTCTTGGAGGGCCACGGCCCTGCAGAGTTCCTCTTCAACGCTAATTTACAAGTTCTCCTGCCAATCCAGTTTTAATAGTTAATGATAAATGAACGTGGCTTGCTGTACTCTACAGAGAGGAAGAATAACAGAAATAAAGGAGGAGATGGGGAGGTGGAGGGATGCAGGAATGGCGCAATGACTGTCACTTACATAGGCTCGTAATGCTGATTGGCAAGGACTGAATGATTAGACTAATCCTTTACCTCACATCTATGCCATATGTACATGTACAAACTACTACTACATATACTGTAAAACATTACATGGTGTAAAGCTGCTTTGCAATGATATGTATCATGTAAAGCGCTATACAAATAAATTTGAATTGAATTGAATTGAACTAATCCTGAACCTGTGTTTGGAACTTCATTTAAACAAACCTCATCCAGCTCATAAAGTTCTTCAGGTATATTTTATGTGTGTTGGACCATGCACAATGGGAACTGATCTGCATAGTGGTGGCCCTCCAGAAAGTGAATTTTGCACGATTTTTGTCTTAAAAGAATTACCAATGAGGCAATCTGATGCTTGCCCTGCTCTTGCCTTTTTCTGATTGGCCCAGGGTTTTGATACTGATAGCCAGCGAGGGGCTAGCTGTTAAAAATATATATTAACCATTACTCCTTTCAGAAGTGTTACACTACTAGTTGCATTACTTTTCTTTCAGCCTGCTTAAGTTGCATATCTTCCCCATAAAATTCTCAGAAACTATAACAATATACCTTTTTATCTAATCATTTGACCAAAATCCACATTTAAGTGTTGTACTGTATTTGCATCGTTAATTGCCATGTGTAGCATGAAGCTAATTGTCATATAAGTTCATAAGAAAATGTTACATTCTCTTAAAAGCTTAAAACCCAAAAAGTTAAAATGGTTCAACAACGCTGACACACTGAATTCCACGCATATGTAAAGAACTTCTGTCTGGCATATGTACAGTTAAAAAGCCGTACAGCAGCATGCAAAAAATGTGTTCTGTGTGAAGCCGTCCTGAGGTACTTTAGCTTTAAGCAATAAAAAGCGATACAGACGAAGAGAATACAGAATGCCTTCTTTCATGTATAGTATTGCTGTATGTGGTCAGGACGGAAACATTCAGTGCCTTGAATGTTGTTGAAATATGACCACGTACAATGTTCTTTGTGTTTGAAAACAAATGTGTGAATTCACTATGGAAGTACAGTACTGTACACCTGTTCTTATTGGAAGACAGTTACAGATACCTAGCATTCTTTGAAGTAATTTTAGCAGCGTGTGTTTTACTGAAAGTACATTATGTTGTTTGCTTTCCATCAGTCTGACAGATGACTAAATGTCTGTTTTCTTCTTTGTTGTTGGTATTTTTCAGAGCTGTGGGAAAGACCTGTCTTCTCATCAGCTACACTACCAATGCTTTCCCCGGGGAGTACATTCCCACAGTGTGAGTACCTCAACAATTTGAAACGTTTATATTTTTATTCGATGTTCGTGCTGAAATATTGAGAGATTGTGTGGGTTGGGTGTTTTTCGCTCAGGTTTGATAACTACTCAGCAAATGTTATGGTGGATAGCAAACCAGTCAACCTGGGCCTTTGGGATACAGCAGGACAAGAAGATTACGACAGACTGCGACCACTGTCCTACCCTCAGACGGTACAATACACCATAATCATTTAGTGGAGCATGTCCCCTTAAAGATTTAAAACACTAATCAGTCAATGTTTTTTATAACAGATTTTTAACTCTGTGCTTGTTAAATATTTAAATAATTATAAAAAAAAGTCTCTTATGCTTACCAAGGCTTTATTAATCAAAATTAAAGTAAAATATTAATGCAGTTTAAAATAACTGTTTTCTCTTTTGATATTTTTAATAATGCAGTTTATTCCTGAATTATCAGCACCAGTTACTGACCAATTTATTGTCACATGATATCATTTTAAGATGCTGATATGGTGCTCAAGACACATTTGTGGTTGTGTTTTAAATTTTTGCTGCTTAATATTTTTATGGAAACTATATTTTAAGAGGTTTTTAAGGATTCTTTAAGGAACAGAACATTCAAAAGAAAAGCATTTATTTTTTAATTGAATGCTTTCTTGCTTAAAAAAAGCTAAACCTTTAAACAGTAGCATTTATTAAGTTCATTCGTCAAAATAAATGTCCCCTGATTGTATTTTGCAGGACGTGTTTCTCATTTGTTTCTCTCTGGTGAGCCCAGCATCATTTGAAAACGTCAGAGCCAAGGTGAGTCCTTATGTCTGGTTTAGTATTGGTCTGTAGCATACGCCTACAGACCAAATCCAGTAACAATTAACAACATTTACATGTACAATAACACGCTGCTATTCTATGCATGCTTGCTTAAAACATGTACACACACCTCCATGAACTTTGCAGTGAGATGCTCTGCAGTGTGTTGACTGGGCACTAGATGCCACTGTGCATTAATTCATGATGCATTTGCTGACCTTAATTACAAATGTTCACTAGTCATATAGAAATAAAGTGGGCATGATGTCAACATCAGCTGCTATAAAAAGCTTTGTGACAATTCAGAAATTCACCAATGAAAGCCACGTTTCATCAGTGGTATTCAGCTGTTTTGAAAAGGAAAGTGGTTTGTGCTCAGGAAGCATATATCACACGCAACATCATCTTTATCTGTAAGTTTTCCAGCCAGCTAAAATGTCCATTCAGTAGAGACTCTATTTAGCAAGTTATTTATCTACCTCACACTCACAACCCCTCCTAAGAGAGTGTAATAACAGTGCTTGCAGCTCGGCTGACCTTGACGTGTTCTCCGTTAATGCGACTGTAGAAGCCTGACAGATGCACACCACTTAGTGTCCTGCTACAGTTAGCCTGTTTAAACTACCCTGACAGAGAGAATTTTCAAGAGAGATCCCAAAAGGGAAAACAACAGTTCTCTGTTGAGTGTGTAGTGAAAGTAATCCAGTGTCCTAGGGGCCAAAAGAGTGCCGCACAGTCCTCAAAGGTGCAGGTGATGTAGATAGGTTTAGGAAGTCTGGTTTACCTTTGGCTCTGGATTGTGATTCTGGGATGATATCTTGTATTACTACTGTACTTACTCATTGCTCCAAACAAAGCAATGTAGTGTATCCTTCTGAAACAGACAGCTTAGACCAGCCGTCCTGGTCTAGCTGGTTAAGAAGACTGGCATGCCATGGATTAGCATGTCTTTGTAAGAAGTTAAAATTTATATGTTTTTAATTTTAAAAGAAAATGTCCTTGACATTGAAGTTCAAATACTTTGTGAGGGACAGCTAAAAGTTTTTCTCTCTTTCTCTCTCTCTCTCTCTCTCTTAGAACATCCTATTCTCTATTAAGATCAATATGTGTATTGTTGAGATAAACGTAGGCATCTTTCTCTGTTGGAAAAGATTATTGATTCCAGGATTTGTGTTTACATCAAAGACATTTGACTGGAGAAAATCAGAAATTATCTTAAAGGCGTAGCTGAATATTCTTTCCTGTTTTTCACACCAGAGTGATGGTCTGAACATGTACAGTATGACATTCTTCTGTGGAACATTTAAAAAAAGTCTTTTTCACTAAAGCGGGATCCTGTGTTGTTTGGAGCCCAACAGCTTTCAAAATATATCCCAAAAAAAGTTTTGCACAAACAAAATTGCACACTTATTTAAATGCACACTTATTAAAGATATAAAACTTTACAATAACATTGAATGTAGTTAATGCATTGTCTAAACACTTTTGCTACAATCCTAAATTTATATTAATGTTCATTTATAAACACATTATTGTCCTGTTCAATTTGTTAATAATACACAATAAATGAACTAATATTAATTTAAACTACTTAAGTGTAAAAAGTGTATTAGTATATAGAAGCTGATACGTAAGAGCGTTTATTGTTGTTTATTGCTTTTGCTCAAACTAACTGGTCTTTTCAACAGTTTTACCTGTACCAGTGTTAGCGAAGTGTATTGTGAATATTGACTGAATTGAGCTTGATAATTAAAAGTTGCATTAGAGTGCAAGAATCTAGAGGAACGTACAAAGAGAATTGACATTGATTCACGTTGCTAATAGGATGATGATTCAACACAAACAGAAAGATAGCTTTGTAATACTGTACCGTCCTAGACTTCTTTTCATTAATAAAGATTAAATGAACGAGCAAAGAGAAGGAGAGGATTCTTTTCTGCTGAGTTGTTGTTGCTATTATGCCAGACCTTATCAAGGCCTCCGCAGCATGTTTAAGGTGCCTCAGATGGAATGGAAAGCAAATTGTTTGTGATATCAATAATTCCAGAACCACTCAAGGCTTAATTTACATTGCTTAAAACCAGCGCTTGCATAAACAAGTGTGCAAACAGCCCTTTGAATTCTTATTAAGTTCAAACAATGGCAATCTCATCTCGCCGGTTCCTTAATGCTACTTGCTTTCGCTCTAATCAAAGACCTTCAGAAGCTTCTTCCACTCTTTGCTTTTTTGCTTTTTCCACCCTCCCGGTCGGTCCATTTATTACTTCTACAGTATATTCCTGAGGAGTAACCATGGTAACACTGGCCATATGCAAATGTAGTCTTGATAGATTGTGCGAGGTTGAGGAGACAAATTAAAATCTATTTAAAGTGGAGAGGAAAGCGCATGCATGCACTGGGGGTTCTAAGACGTCACGTGACCTGTGCTTACGCATCCATTCGGTAGCAATCACCTGCCACAGAGATGTTAAGTGCGAAGAGATCATTCCTCATTACTGGGCTGATAGTACCTGAAAATGGGCGCTGTGATAATGCTTGGCTTTGACTAGATTAGAAAGCGAGTAGCGACCCATCTGCCTGCCAATCATAAATGATTTCTGATTTCTAATAAACGAAAGCCACCGTTTTGTTTGTAAACCCTTTTGAAGTCTCTTATTAATAAGAGCAAAAATTAAAACACCTTTAAGTTGCACGCAAAAAAGCCTTAATAGACGAGCCTCTGCAGATCAAATGCAGGATTGAAAAGGAATTGATGCAGGCTAGTGCTAGATTTAGACCCTGAGTCATAGAGGTATCAAGGATATGTTTGTTTACTGCTTTCTTTATTGAAGTGGCATTGTGTGCAGTTTAGCTCACATTGCAGTGTCAGTGTTTTGTTCGTCTGCATCTGTAAAGCTACAGTATGAGTGTAACGCTAAATTGCTCTTCGGAGATCAAACCATTGACAGCATTAAGTTATAAATTGACGTCTGCTTTGTTTTTGTTTTAGAGAGTGTTTGTCGATATAAAACGTATTATAGCAATGCTGATGTGACCATTGTCCACTCAAGGTCTACTCGACGTGACTGCATGGGTTGCTTTGTGCAAGAAAACAATGGTGTTTGTGATTGTCAGATTCAATACAACATTCAGAAGCCAGGCCTTGAGAAGTGCACCATAAGCTTTCACAAAGCTTTTTTCATCTGCTCTGCAATGACTAAGTTAGAAACCGTTTTTGCTGCATTTTTCACATAGTCTGCACACTTTCTAAAATACTACTGGCATTGGTTGAAGCTCAGCACAAAAACAATGATTCAGTCAGTGCTTTTCTGAGGAAAATCTTTGCAATAAAAAGGCCTTGGCACATTTAAAAATGACAGGCGTGAAGTGGAACAAACCGAACATGTCCATAAACGGGTATTGTAGCGTGTATTTGAAATGAGTGAGAGACTTGCATAGAGATTGGTTCTTGGAAAGGAGCAAGCAGTAACAGCTCAACTGCATGAAGAGAACAGCTGTGTATTTGACAACAGAGTGTAAAGATGGACTGATAAACAGATGTGAATTAAGTGCTTTGATCTGCTCCTCTGCTCCCTCTAGTGGTACCCAGAGGTGAGGCATCACTGCCCTTCCACTCCAATTATTCTGGTCGGCACCAAGCTTGATTTGAGAGATGAGAAGGAGACCATCGAGAAGCTGAAGGAGAAAAAACTGGCACCAATCACTTACCCACAGGGTCTTGCCTTGGCCAAAGAAATAGGTAAGGCAGCAGCAAAGCTTTTTACGTCACTGGATGACAGGTTTTTTCAGCAGAAATTATTACTTTCGTTCAGCAAAGAAAGCATTAAATTGATCAAAAGGGACTGTAAACACATTTGTAATATTATATAAGATTTCTGTTTCAAATAAATGTGGTTCTTCTGAACAAAGAAATATTTCTTCAGCACCCAATCAGCATATTAAAATGATTTGCTGAAGGATTATGTGACGCTCAAGCCTGGAGTAATGGCTGCTGAAATTCTTCTTTTTTATAAAATTAAAAAAAAAAAATATATATATATATATATACTACACTTTTGTCTAGGGACCATTTTTCACTATTAACTAGTTGTTTGTTATCATGCATATCACTAGCATATTGGCTGTTTATTAGTACTTAAAAAGCACATAGAGTATTCTGCATGACCATATATTATAAATTCCTAATCTTACACAATACCTAAAGTTAACATCTACCTGAATAGATATCAATCAGCAGTAAGTAGGAGTTTACTGAGCCAAGTCATCATGGGTAATAGTTTGTTAATAGTAAGAATTGGACCTTAAAATAAAATTCAATTCAAATTGCTTACTTCTTTTTTTATTGACGTAAATACAGCCTTGCTGAGACTTTGAAATGCATTTAACAATTCTTCCTAACCTTTAACATGTGAACCGTTCTCTATTTTACATCAAAAATGTTTTCCACTTTTAAACTCCAGACTGCAGCAGTTCTACTGGAAATTAGTTTAAAGGAAAAAATGAGAGAGAGAGACAGAGAGAGAGAGAGAGAGAGAGAAAAGGCTCAAGATACAAGACAAATACAAACACTGTTTATTGTCTTTTTCTTTGTAACATATAATTACCACATTGTCCCTAAATACACTAAATTACAAAGCGCTGCATATCAGGCTACAGATTTAGATGCTAAATGCAATTTGTTCTCAGTGTGATTTGATTCTAGCATTTGGGAGAACACATGGGCTAGTCCTCCTACACGCTCAGAAATGACAGATTTGTGCACACCTAATGCACCCAGACATCTGGTGCTAAATATCTCACTCAAAGTGGATCTGAGATGCTTCAGTGTGCATACAAACTATGCTTATAATATACATAAAGAGAAAGGAGGCATTATTAACAAACCTGATTTGTGTCTGTTTTTGTGTGCGTGAACAGATGCAGTAAAATACCTGGAGTGCTCCGCTCTCACTCAGAGGGGTCTAAAGACAGTGTTTGATGAGGCCATTCGCGCTGTGCTCTGCCCACAGCCCACCAAGGTCAAGAAGAAGGGCTGTGTGCTGCTCTAAGGATGCACGGTACATTTTATATGTGTGTTTTTATTTTCTGTTGAGACAGAAGTCAGAGAGGGAGAAGTGCATGCCTAAAATTTCAGATGCCACCTCAATTACAGCGAACATCTTTTGTTCTATTGCTGCTCAGCAGTAGTTGCTACTTACAAACACGCTTCCAGGTGGAAGTTAAAGACAGTAATTCTGATTCATGTCAAAGGCTATTTTTGGAAAAGAGGATGTGAGGAGATGCAAAAAGTAGAACATCCACTGACCTTTTGTTCTTTCTGCCTCCAGATTCGTCGCTGTAAAACAGGTACCAGAGAATTCCAATGGTTATCTCCAAGAATCCAACAAGGGACGCATTTACGAAAGCCTTTCTTCACTTTTTAGCAGATTACAACTCTTGAATATCTCACAAGATGACAATGAAATTCTATTGTTGTTTAGAACATATTTAATCATGTTTTTACAAATGTATTGTGTTATATTGTGACTGGTTGTGTTGGAGTGTTTTTTTAGGGTACGCAGAATAATAGAGATGGTCTTCATTTCTGGACCATGAAAAGCACAAGTACTTGTTACAGAGTTGAACTCAGAGGATTTTTTGGACATATGAATCACATCCACATTATACTTATGTAGTAATTTTAGGCAACTATGGTAAAAATAAACTCTACAACTCTGTTTCCAGACTCTGTTTTTCCCCCCATCCACCTGATGTTTTTGTGCCACACTGAAAAATTTTAACATTTTTCACTCACTAGGAAATATCACTGCTTAAAACAGTAACACATGGGATTAAATGGAACAATACTTAAAAGTAGAAAGACTGACAGTTTTTGTAAAACACTCTCCAGTAATCTTTAAAAAATTATTTTTACACTGCACTTTCGTCTAAAGAATTCTAACACGTATATTGTGAACGCATCACTTCCAATTAATGCATTTTATAACACTTTGACAAAGCCCTGTGATTCAAGTCCTCTAAGGTGCCAATTATAGCTATTGCAATTGAGAGCAGAACTATGACTTGAACAGCTTCTCGTTGCTTCCTAAATGTCTGAAATGGTAACAGCAGAAATGTGAGCTATTATTACGATGGTGCTCTCTCACCTTACCTGCCCCTCCTCTACTATAAGCTGTTTGGACTTTGTGAGGAAACAACACGTCAAACATTGACTTCAATGGGACTGTCATGAGCTCACATCAAAGTGTTGCCATTTACAGCAGGTCTTGATGTGGCACCTTCTTCATCTCGTAGGTTTAGCAGTAAAATGGTGTCAGGTCTGTTTCACACCGCAGACTTTAGGTGCTGAGTGTGGCATGCTAAACTCGCCACAAAATGGGCAGAGCACGCACACACTAAAACTATTTAACAATATGGTATTTTGCTATAGGCTTTTATGAAGCAACATAATGTAACCGAGTGAATGGTACGGTTTAAAAAAAAAAAATCTCAAAATGTGACTTTATTCACCAAATTACCTCTGATTCATTAGTCACTAAAGATAATTAATACAAAATAACAAAGTGCAGTACATTTAGTGCATATAAGATTACATATATATATATATATATATATATATCAGAGCTGTCAGTGTTTACACGTTAACATATGCAGTTCAGTTTTAGAGACATGATATTGCATTTAAGTGTAATTGACTGGCATAGAAAAATCTGCCATTTTGAATATGTCTGACTTTTGGGTTTGGGTAGATGGTATTATATATATAAATGTGGCCCCCTGTTAGATTTCCCAGTACTTAAGTTTGTATTAGTGACAATTGGCCTACTTCTGCCAGCCATTTATGGCTTATTAAAAGAAATACTGTTTCAGAAATAACTAATTTCGTTCTGAGCAGAAACACTGTCACACACAAGACATGCAGTGTGAAACTGGCCTTATGGTGTTTTCAAACTGTCATAACGACCTGCCCTCCTGATAAACCAGCTGATAGTTAAGCAGTAACTCATGATGGCTTACCATGACAGAAGGTTGCGGTTCCTTTGTAATTAGATAGATAAACCAGGACACCATGAAGTGGAACATTTTACTTGGATCTATTTTTTGTTCCATGCGGCAAGGTATTTCTTTCAGTGCCTCGCAAAGAAATCGCTATGACTCACATATCACAGTGACTTACAAATAAAGCACTCTAAGAAGCAGCGATGGGGGTCAGTCCAATGACCAAGGAATGGAATCTGAAAAAAACAGAGCTGAGAGAGAGCGAAAGAGAGAAGCACAAACACAATCAAGTGGAGTCAAGAGAGTTCAGCTTCTCATCAGCCATCCAAGGGCTTCTAAATTATGTGCCAACGTGTGTGAACGTAAACAGGCTTCAGAGGCTGAGCTGCACTCCGAGATCTCGTGAGGTATCGTCTGATCTTCAGAAACCTCCCGGTCATTCGAGATGTGATGAGACGAGAGAGCAATACCACAGAGATGCACACCAGAATATCAATCCGTGTGATTGTCTTTCACAGAAAGGAACAAATGAGAAAGCTTCTGGGGGGGGAGTTAGACGGAGACATAGGCTACATAAATCGACAGAGTCTGATGACGTGTGACTCATCTCTCATTTCTGGCTCCCACTCTCATTTGTCACTGCAGTGAATGAAAGAATCGCTTTTGATACAATGGTAATCCATCAGCATTAGATTGCATGTCAGCGCTTGAATGAAGCAGTGTTAAAATGTCATTTTTACTATTTAATTTAAAAGCAGATTTCTGAAGAATGTATTTATATAGGCGGTCATTCAAAGGGTCTGAATGTCTACTGTTGTGTCCGTGGATTTGTTAATCATCAAAATTTTCTAAATTCGGAAAAAGTGTGGAGAACCTACTGTTGAGTTACTGAGGTCTGATTGGGTTAAATAAGTGCCAGTGACCGCTGCTTATGTGTATCAATGCTCCCAAAGGACAAATTTTGTTTTCACAGTCGTAATCAGCTCATGTGCACTGTATGTGTCAAAATTATATATAAATAAATAATATGAAAGTTATTTTGAATTGTAATAATATTTCACAATATTGAAAAAATATAGTTTTTTTTTTCATCAAATACATTTTTTGATCAAATACATGCAGCCTCAAATATATTTAGAGAATCCTAGCAACTTTTGGAAGGTATTGTGTGATGCAGGAGTGCCCAACCCTGCTCCTGGCGATCGACTGTCCTGCAAAGTTTAGCTCCAACTCTAATCAATTTAAGTCAATCGCCAGGAGCATGGTTGGGCAACCCTGGTGTAATGACAGCATATCCTTAAAGGACAATTTATTAAACCTTGATTAAACTTTGTGTACATACACAAACAAATAAGGTCAAAAGTTTACATCCCCCTTCTACGTATCAGCAAAATGTTAATTATTTATCAAAATAAGAGGGATCATGCAAAATGCATGTTATTGTTTATTAGGTCTGACCTGAATTAGATATTTCACATAAAATAAGAGAAAATATGAAAAATGACCTCAAAAGTTTACAACCCCTTGTTTAAGTACCTTGTTTGTCCTGAACAGTTTAACTGTCTGCTGTTCTCTAAACTTTTGAGCAGGGTTCAAACTGAACCATTTTTTAAAATTCAACTATTATTTTCTGTTGTGGACTATATGTAAACACTTTTATATGAAATATCTTATTAAGGTCGACACTAAATAAACAGTAACACGTATTTTGTATGATCCCTCCTATCTTGGTAAATTAATTAACAGATTCTGAAAGGAGGATATGAACTTTTGACCTCAACTGTACAATCATACAAAAGACTTGCAAATGACACAGCAAAGACCTCATGACATAACAGTTTGAGTTTTTTGGCCTGTTTTTCATGTGTTAGTGCTCTCTAAAATAAGAACGTCAACCCACCTGCAATGAACCAGCAAGCTGCCAATGAAACAAAGTGTACATTTTATGTGTTCATATATGTACTAATACTTCCTGTCACATAACAATTGGGCTTCCTGCGATATGAACATATTGAGTTTACAACCAAACAACAATGTAAGCAGAAGGTTTATTTAGCAAGCTTGTCTTCACCACATTACACCACAAGCATCCAACAGTATCCTCATGTGTAGATTAACTAACAGTCTATGTGAGAGCTTTTGCTACTTCTACAATTAGATTTCCTTCACTCAGGACATAAACAACACTGGTGAGATCAATCAATTGATTTTGTGTGTATACTGTGTATATATATGAACCCAGATTAAGATTGCGAACATTCAGAGACATTGATTGACAGACATGCAGCATTGTATGTCATTTATGCAATATTTTGTCTGCAGGCAAACTGACCTATTGCTGTATTTAAATATTACTTTAAAGTTTAAACACACACACACACACACACACACCGTGTGCAGAAAATAGAAAGACCTTACTTTCATTGCTAAGCCTTTTTTGCTATTTCATCAGGAAATACATCAAAACATGACACAAATTTAGTCCATACTAAAGCTTTAAACTTGTCACATTTTACAGCATACAGTGTATTTAATTTTTATTTTATGTTTTTTTCCCTATTTGAATTAATTATACCAACGTGTAACATTACCAGCATTAACTGCATGTTGCCTAAAACAAACAATCACCACAGCAACAGTTCTGCGCTGCCATTTCTATAAATTTTAAATAGAATACATTTCACATAAAAATTTAATGATGCACGTTTTTGCACCTCTATTTGAAAAGTGATTTAAAAGTTCTTTATCAGGCTGATAAAAGTAATTTATCAGCCTCTGTTTCTCAGTGAATTATGTTATATGGGCTGACCAAACCTACTAAACAAGTAAAGAAGAAAAAATCCTCTTTGAAATGAGATTTTATTTATTTTTTTATTAACTTCACTTTTCTCCTTCACAGTTTCATGGCCACATTCTTTTCTGTGTGTGTAATGTGTGGGAAAAAGAAATTGCCTGTCACCAAAGACATTCAAAACATGAAAGTAAATTTAGGTTTCATCTAAGATTATGGCTTTATCTTATCACATTTTAGGCATGCTTGTATCTAAAGCCTTATTCTGAATTCTGAGCAAGAAGTAATAAATCAGGGTTAATAAATGATCAATGCCGAAACCGCAAGGAATGTCTCCAGGAAGGCATGACCCTCACAGTCATGTGCAGCTAGAATAATTCAATAGCTGGCTGGCAGCCTCTATAACACCATTAAAAAATAGCTGAAAGTGATTATTTCTGTCCAAAAGCAATAAGTACTTTCCAGTTTTGTGCACAGTATACATCAGACTGTTGCTGTGGGCGGTTTAGACTGTGACCGCAATGACAATCATTTGTGGGAAACGCTGGCTATTAAGTATGTGAACTGACATAAACATGAGACATTCAAGTCATATCTGTTTGAATATATCAGAAATCATCACATAGCCTGAAGGCAGGCTGACGGATCTCATATAATGGAGGCATATGTTACACTAACAAGTTGTTACCTAAAGAGAATTTCTGGTTTTTTGATCATTTTGACCTGTCAATCAATTTAATACCCAATGAGTTACACAAATTAATAGTCAGTCCCGTTCAGCTGGAAATCTGCCAATCTTCAGTGTTTTGCAGGCCAGCAGACCCATACAGTGAAGACAGTGGGAGAGGTTTGACACAAATGATGATGCTCTGAAGCATAGCAGAGCGCTTGGGGGATTTATACTTGTTGACATTTACAAGCCTCATGCTGGCTTAATGATGCAGGAACAGAAGCAGCCAGTGCACCTTAGGAATGACCTTTAGCACACTGTGGGAGTGGACCCATAAACCCGGCCGGTCAGATACACAGGACGGTCAGTCTACCTCTAAACTAGCACTCGGACAAGTCACTTATGGTGAGGGCATGTTTAAATTGGCACGGTTGGTTTAAGGTCTGAGCGGTTGATTATGGAAGCCCAGGGTTTGATGGATTTTCAGAGAACACCCCTGGGATTAGCTGTTACGGCCTCAGCAGTTTTGAAATGCCATAGATATGGCAAATAAACAAGGCAGGGATCCCTAAGTCAAGTGCAAGTAATGAGTTATCGATTTCCTGCATCACGTGACATAATCTTGACGACACAACATCAAATTCGGACATGTTTACGAACGGTTACGAATGAAAAGAAGCAATCTTCTCATGCATTCACAGTTGCTAAACAACACATCTAACTCTTTAAACTTCATGTTGTGTTCTGGCCATTTTGACCTGGAAAGAGTATTGCAAAAATGACTGGCATACAAAAAGGTCCACAAGATCAGATCAATAACGCCTATGATTAATCAGTTTTAAAAAGACATCCCAAACCTATGCTAATGAAAAAAGTTGACAAAAATTTTGCATTCAAAATTTGGTCAGTCTCTTATTGACTGGGGACACTTCATTAGGTAAAAGATTTTCAGCACAGGACAAAATACTTAAGGTATATTTGATAGAATTATTTAAAGACCTGTTAAACCTTTCAGCCTCTTACCTGTTCACATGTGCTCCAGCCATCCATGCACTCAGTGAGAGTGTTTTCTTGTGCATGCATTATGTGGTATGACTCTTTAGTGAAAATCCTTTTATCTTTAACCTCTTGAGAGGATCATTCATTCAATTCACTCTCTGAAAGCTCTCTTATACTCATGCAGCTGACAGCTGACCTAGGTATCACAGATTTCACTTTTTTTTTTACCTTTATAGCTGATTATCTATATCAGACATTACCGCTGCATTACACCTGGTCTATTTAAGAAGAAATTCAAAGTTATAAAAAAGTTCTAAGGAATTTTATATGCTTAATTGCATAACATGTTCTCTCTTTTTTAACTAAATACCCTTAACCCTTTAGACTAATAGACAAAAGTGAGAACATATATATCTAACAGATATATCAGAAGTCAAGTCAGTCCAAAATCTGAAGCAACTTTTCAGTCAATATTTAAAGACAAACCATTACAAATCTGTTACCTGAGGTTTTTGAATGACCACATCTAAACTATTATCACTCAAAATAACATGTTTGTTTAGAAATGCACAAATGAAATTGATGCTCAAATAAATTGTAGCCTATATTGCACATATTGCTTTCATGCTAAAAAATGTGACACAAATGTGTGTCCCCACCCCACCATCTGGATATAGCAATGTATTTAATGTGTTTGTAAATATGATTCTTGCATGATCAAAATGACAGTTATGGTTAATATTGGAATATATGCATGTAATAATCATTAGAGTCAAAACTGTGAACATCTTGTGCATGTCAGAATTTCAAATTCAAAAGCTGGGGTTTCACCTTGGTCTGTCGTTTAATAGTGTTTTACCTGAGTGAAAAATATGACGCTTCTCGTTTCTGCCCAGTAGTCTTGAGCCCTAAAGATTTGTACCCAAAAGAACACGCCGTGCACTTACATCTTAATCAACAACAAACCTCTAAAACACACGCGTGCGCGCGCACACACGGGCTGACGGTACCGGAGTGATTTCTATCACGCCTACCTTCCCTTTGGCGTGTGCTTGCGGAAGAGCCGTTACCTGGTTACAGGGGAGTGATGGAGCATTGAGTAATGCAATCTTCAGGACTCCTCAGATATGAGAGTTTCTCTCGCGCTCGCCGAGTCAAAGCACCACGCGCTGCTCCTGCAGCATCTCCGGAGAGCGCGAGCAACGGCTCGTCCAGGAAAAACGCTTGAACCTCTGAAATTAAGTTACAATATCACCACGGACAGTCTCTGGTTTGACATATTTCCAGCTGCGAGGAGCAAGGTGGACGACAAAATATTGGTTTAAGGTAGGAAACTTTGCAAAGCACAATTTTGTGGGTCTGTCCGCATCAGAATGTAACCTTGTAGTTTATTTATAGTCTTCGGTCAGTTTATAAAGAGTTATGTTCATTACGTATAAACTGTTCTATTTAAAATCTAGTAATATTATTAGGACAAGGCTCATGTAGATAGGTGCTGTGTGTGAGGACAGATTGCAGGCTATTTCAGAGCAGTAAACATCGTTGCTTTACATGTAATGGCATATTAGCTAGACAGGTGAAGCGCAGGTGCTATTTACACCAATTACTTAGTGTTATTAGAGCGTAATTGTTACTTGGTAACATCTTAGTAAAGTCAGTTCAAATCCATATTGTAGCAACCGTCTTGTAGAAAAGGTGGTTATACGTAAATATATTGGTATTGCCCCTTAATTGTGTGAACAAATTCTCAGTCCGAATTCAGATTTATGCATTGGAAATACATTTAAGTTGTTAGAAGTATGTTTAGAAAAACAATCATTTGTACCCTTTCCAAGAATATACAAAATAGGTTTTGCAAAAGCATTATATTAACATTAGCACAATATAAGAAGAATAATCAGTAAAAAACTATGCATAAATACTTTTTTTTTTTTTTTTTTGCAAAATGTACAAAATTTTGCATACATTTAGTGATTCAGCTGTATTTGGCTTGAAGGTACTGATAAATTTTTATCTGCTAATTTATTTTTTAAATGAAATATAATTTTATTTACTTACTTCATGCTGTTGTTAAAAAAATAAATAAAAACATTTCTTAAATGTAGGTCCTCCAATCCTGAGGTATAGACTTGCAATGAACTGCAAAACTAATACTAATACAGTAACAGAAGCCCTAACTCAAAAAAAAAAAAAAAAAAAGCCACTGAGTGTGAGCAGAGATCGCACCTTGCTCTTGGAGAAAATTGAACTCATGACTTTGAGAAAAGCCAGTGCTGTCCACAGAGAAGAAACAGCCTGCCAAGAAGGCAGGCATACAGCGAGCCAGAGGACCCGGCCTGTTCAACTCACTATCAAAATGTGTCAGTTTTGACAGCCTACATAGTGTAACTGGTGAACTGGTTCTGCTATAGAGCCATTTAACAACATCTTGTCCAGTATCTTTCACAGACCAATAATTTCAACCCTTAGCATTGCAGTTATTTGTTGCTGCTTAAATTAATGTGTAATTTGTATTTCAATGTTAAGCAGCCTAGTTAGTTATGCATAAAAGTTGCATGTGTTGTGCTGTTGTGATTTCTGTATATCCATAGTCTGTCTACCATGAAGTAAACAGAGAGGTACTGATTGAAAAAGGAATAAAGGCGGAGAGAGAGACAGAACAAGAGTGGGAGGGCAGAAGTGATAAATATGTGTCCCCGTTCACTGTCTAATTAACAGTTCCTCTCTAGTCCTGTACCCTCTCTGCTGACATTCCTGACAACCTGTCTCTTCAAATCGAACCCAAATGGTCTCAGAATATACCTGTTCACAACACAAGTCTGTGTAGCATAATGTTTCGTATTAATAACAGGACATTTTCACATTCTGGTACTGATGCATGTAATATGTGGTCTGATCATGCGACGTAATTCGTATCGTGATCTTACACGTCACACCCGTTGTGGTTGCAAGACTCCCACAAACATGTCTGGGTGCATCGAGTGTGTTAGTTTATTATGTTTTATTTTTACCCACAGAACATGTCAGTGCCTCTGTCAGTAGCCTCTCGACTTTCCTCCGTGAGAGCGTGACTGTGCGAGTAACAGTGGGGCTGCATTGTCTCATCACATGCCTCTCTCCATCCCAACACTGCTCCAACTGTTCCACCCACATACAGCTCACACTTTACCATCCATCATATAGAAAGTTAGTGCAACGCACTAAACATCTAACACTCATTTTTCTGCCTGCAGGGATTTTTTTTAAAGAAGTTGCTTCCAAAATGTAAAGGGTAGGGCTTTCAAGTTAACTTTTTTGATTTAGTTGTTTCAGTCAATAGAGCTAAGTAGATTACTTACAAATTGTAATCAGTTACTGGTTCCAAATTACATAACCAAAATTGTAGTTAATTACGTAATCCATTATATTATATTATATAATCAGACTTCTTTTGGATTACTTTTAGATTACTCGTTTATAACATTGATGTAAATAGGATAACCATATTGATATGAAAGAGATATGTCGTTTGTTCAGTTTTCCCTGTGTGTTACTCAATAAATCCCGCGGCGAGTCCCGCGGTGTACGAAATGGCCCGAGGATCCAGGAAGCCTAAGAAATATCCACAGCTACCGGGGTCCCGTCTCGCTATACAGAGGGGTCCGCTTCCGAGATCACCTTGCTCAGCCGAGCCGCAGGGCGCTGTTTCGTTATCGTTTGCACGGCCCGGACCGTCGTGTAAATCTCCTGCAGCCACAAACCCTCTACTGCCTGGGTCTCGTTACACCAGCTGGTGTAATCCGGTACCAGCGATCACCTCACTGGACGAAGTGAGGAAAATCCAAGGAATCTTTCAGCTCGTGTCCAAAATGGCGGGGATGCCAGCGCGGTTCCCAACCCGGCATTAGGGTTGCCAAAGCCGTCAAAATAACTTGTGTTCTCTAACGGGTTACAGCCCCGTTTTACGGTCTAGCGAACCGTGTTCAGCCCAGTTGGTCCCAGTGTTACAGTCTAAGGAGCTGTTTAAAGCTCAGTCGTTACAGGTTTTACAGCCAGGAGTGCTGTATGAGACTCAGTCGGTTCATGTTTTACAGCTCAAGGAGCTGTCACCCGTCCTAGTGGTCCTTAATCCGCTAGTGATGGGTTCAAACATCACGTCACAGCGAGAGGGGCTGCTGTCAAAGGCCCTCATGGTTCCCAACCATTCTTTAACGGGTCTAAACCCCGTAGCACGGTACGATGGGCCGTGTTCAGTCCAGCCTGTCTCGGTTACGCAGCCTGAGGAGCTGCTGAAGGTCCTTGTGGTCCCTAGCTCACAAATAACGGGTCCCAGCCCCGTTTCATGGTACGAGGAGCCGTGTGTTGTCCAGCCTGTCTCGGTTACGCAGCCTGAGGAGCTGCTGAAGGTCCTCGCGGTTCCCACCCCGCAAATAACGTGTCCCACTCCTGTTACACGGTAGGAGGAGCCGTGTTGGTCCAGTCGATCCCGGTTAAGCAGCCTGTCGAGCTGCTGTCGGTCCTCGCGGTAGCCAGCCCGCCAGTAACGGGTTCCTATCCCGTAGTACAGTACGAGGAGCCGTGTTCCAGAAGTTTGGTCAGCGTTTTGGGTTTTGTGTGGCCGGATCTGCCAGAACCGGTCTGTGATCCAGAACCATTGTGGCTGGATCCGCCAGAACCGGTCTGTGATCCAGAACCATTGTGGCCAGATCCGCCAGACTCGGTCTATAATCTGGATCCACTTTGGCCGGATCCGCCAGACACGGTCTTTGATTCGGACCTTTGGTGGCAGGATCCGCCCGAGCCGGTTGGTGAGCCAGGTTCGGTATCGCCGGATCCGCCAGATCTGGTCTTTGATTCGGACCTTTGGTGGCCGGATCCTCCCGAGCCGGTTGGTGAGCCAGGTTCGGTATCGCCAGAAGCGCCAGAGCCGGTTAAGATGTACAGACCACCCGAGTTCCATGGAGACTGTGAAGTCCCAGTGCCAGAACCTCTGGAGCCTGTGGGTGGCTCGGATACTCCATTGGGTCCACTTATGGCTGCACAATCTCGAGAAATGTCGTGTTGGCCGTAGAATCTCCAGAGCCCCCATTCATGGCTGTTCAACCCGTGGAGGTATCTGGGTCACGGTCCGGAGGGTTCAGGAGGGAGCCTCCATCACCTATTCAATCTCAAAGGGCGTTTTCACAATCGGTCCAATCTTGAAGGGCGTTTTCACTGTCTGTTTGGTCTTGAAGGGTGCTTTCATTGTCTGGTTGCCCCAAAAGGGCTCAGTCACTGTCTGGCCAGCCCAGGAGGGCAGTGCCACCATCCGCTCCACCCTGGAGGGCGGTCTCGCTATCTGGTCGGCCCTGGAGGGCATTACTAGTGACTGTTCGGCCCAGGAAGGCTTTAACACAGCCTGTTCGGCCCAGGAGGGCATTATCAGAGACTGTTCAGCCCAGGAGGGTATTATTACGGACTGCTCTGCCCAGGAGGGCATTATCAGTGACTGTTCGGCCCAGGAGGGCACTGTCATTGTTTGGTGAGCCCAGGTGGGTCTCTCCGCCGCCCGTTCCTCCCTAGGAGGGCAGTGTTACTGTCTGCTCGGCCCTGGAGGTCATCCTCGCTGACTGGTGAGCCCGGGTGGGCCTCTCTGCGGCCCGCGTTCCCGCCGGCTAATCTGCCCAAGTGGTCAGACCCACTGTCTGCCCCACCCATCTGGTAAGCCCAGATGTGTTTCTCCCCCCTCTGATCCACCCTAGAGGGCATCTCCTCCATCAGCTCCGCCTATGTGGAAGTCTCCGCCGCCTGCTCCGCCTTGGAGGGTGTTCCCGCCATCCCACCCCCTATGTGTGAACTCTTCCACATTCTAGCTACCTCCCTCCTGTATGTCTTTTGTTTTTTCTCACGTCTAGAAGCCGCATCTTTGAGGGGAGGCTAAGTCACGCCGTAGGCGTGCCCTTGTAATCCTTGTTGTGTTTTGTTGTGCCATGTGCTAAGTTTATTTACCTGTCAGCTTCCTCGTGTCTGCTCCTCGTTTGTAACCCCGCCCTCTCATCAGTGTTCACTCCCTTCCAGCCGTGTTTTGCCCAGGTGTGTTTGATAGGTCTTTGTATAAATTCCTTGTCCCATGTCCTGTATCTCTGTGAGTCGTTGATAATGTTATGTTATGTATTCTACTGTGCGTGTCGTTTGTTCAGTTTTCCCTGTGTGTTACTCAATAAATGTTTGTTCTAAGTATCCTGCCTTCCGAGTCTCTCAAGTCCGCTGGAGAACATATGGTCTGCTGGGGACACATACATTTAATTCATTAACAATTTGAAATGCATTAAACATTATATTATGTCAAGGTTTCCCATGAAACCTTATGAAGGAATGTCAGGGTATTTGAGTTTAATAAAAAAAAAGCTTATAATTTATATCAGAAATATGTATAAAAACTAAAAAAATAAAATAAAATGACATCAATCAAAATAAAACACTTGTAACAAGGGGGCTGGCAAGCATAAGATCCAAATGCTAGCTTTAAATGATACACAACGTGGTCAAACAAGCAGGGTTAAAACATCGGCAAACAGGAATATCCAAGGACAAAGCAGAATCGTAAACAGTATCCAAGCAATGGTCAGGGCAGGCAGCATAACTTTCACAGAACAGAATACAGTCCGAGGTCAAAAAACAAATGAAACAGACAAAACAAAAACAAGAAAAGACTATGGCAATGGAAGAAAAAGGATAAATACAAGAAACGCTTGGTAGAGTCCGCTACAGCAAAACAATACTTTGCATTAGGTTTGAGTCAGATCTCTGGCTTTATGCTAAGCAAACAGAAAAGTGCAGAGAGAGTGAAGCAGAGTCAGTATTCGGGTGAGGGCTCCCTCTGCTGGCTTGGCACTACATATATAGATAGATAGATATTTTTTTTGTTTGTTTGTTTACCTGCATGTCATGGGTAGGTCGTTTTACGATAACATGTTAAAGTTTATAAGTACTTTAAAATGTAATCTATAATTACAAGTATGATTATTATGTAATTATATTATGTAAATATTATTTTATGTCTGTTACTGAATTATATTTTAAATTTGATGAATCATAGATAGATATTCGATGAACATTCAGATCAATGCATTATTGATGCATAGATCAAATAGCTGCTGTCACATATAATGAATTTCTCTTTCTTTTTGTCTGTCCTTCTGTCTCTTTTTCTTTATGTAACCTCAGTCTTCTATTTTCTGACAGAAGGCAAAGTTCATTCCTTTTGAATAGTGAGAGGCTGATTAAATGCAGGGCTGCTATTTAAAGACATGCGTATTCTGAGAGAGGTAGAAATAACGGCAAGGACGCTTTTGACGTTGAAAGAGCGTAACTGTGCGCAGGTGATTGAATGTCTCTCTCTTCAAGGCAAAGCCTGAACGTGGGCTGGGATTGTTTCAGGCAGGTCCGAGATGTTTGATGTTTATCAAGGGAGAAACTAAGCAGATCAGCTATAGGGTGGCAAAGTAAGCAGGTGAATTTGATCTGGTGATATAGAGGGATTTTTGTTTGAGAAGGTCTCCTGCTGTGTGACTTCTACAGTCTTTAGTGTTTTAAGTCTGCAGCATTTCAGGGGTGATAAGTGTGTTGTTTGTTGGTTTCTACTAAGCCCTGAGAGATTGCAAGTCTTTGAGAGATCAGAGGCCCCTCGGTGTTGAAACAGTCTGGCAGTCAAGAACTGCAAATGTGTGTCCCATAAGACCTAACCCATTTCACAAGCACTGATTCTGAACCACCCTGCGAGGAGTGACATAATCTCTCTCAGGACTGTTACAATCAGTTACCACAGCTTTGGGGTAATAATTTCAAAAAATAATTATAACAGTGCCTCTCAAAAACAACAAAAACAATATTTCAACTCAAACATTCAAGTACAAAAACATAACTGGTAACATATGGCACATCTATCTATCTATCTTATCTATATAAAATTGTAAATGTGATTAAAAAATGTATATCAGCTATACATACATACACATACAGTACAAATGCTAAATTACTTTTTTAATTGTGTTTATGATATGCTCTAAAATATTTTATTTGCACAAAATTGCTCTGTGTAAGTCTTTAAAAACTATTTACATTTAGTTTTTTTATCTATATCTAGATATAGTATTTTGAATGACTGGAAAAGTTGTAGTTATAAAACTTACAGTTTTCCCAAAAATGTAAATTCTGTGATCATGTTGTTCCAAAACGAAATGCTGTGAAACACAGCATGGTGGATATTTACAAATATTTTAAAACTATATACATATCAGTGAATAACAGCCTAAAGTTTGGACACAAAAATGTTTCAACACTTACTTCTAGTACTATGGTACTCTACTTTAATAATACTTCTGTTTTAAAATCATCAAAGCTTCTTTAACCGAAAGAAATCAAGGCTTGAAATTACATTAAGATGATTGAATGATGAATTTGTATCTTTGGGTAAATGATCTTTTATGGACATTCTGGATCATGAATTTATGCACAATTTGAGGCCTTCTGTTAGGTTAGAGTTGCAAAGGATGAAGGGATAGCTCCCAGATGGAAGGTCCTTTCTGCTCATCAGCACAAACATATAATTTAACAGTAAATGCGTGGCAAACCTTCAGCAGTGTTATGCGATCTACTTTAATATGGATGTATTCTTGCCTCTGGCTGGAATTGACACACACATCGTAGATTTACTTGCATCTGTCAGTGCAAGTACAACAATGCCAGTACCCAGTGACACTGATTATTTTAACAGATCGTGTCATCAGCAGTCTGAATGACAACAAGAAGAGATTCTTTAAAGTGAGCAAATATTTTATTAAGAAATGCAAACAAGACTGAATGAAAAAAACAATGCATTAACCTTGACACAGAGACAGAACCAGCGTGCATGTTGTTAATCATGGGTGTAAAGTTTTGGGGAGCAAACATCTTAAGATGTTTTGTGTAATATGAATGAGACAGATGCGTACAATTAAATATGACTGATTCTGGCAAACCTCACTGCTGAAATGAGCAGCAAGGGTCAATGATCTGATTAGCTGATGGGGACACTATGGACATGGAAAAGAATATTTAAAACAGAATGCATTGCATAGGAATGAAAAGGTGACACCGCACAGCAGATGTTTATAAAATATTCATAGACGAGCTTGCTTGAGTAATATTCATCAGATGTTTCTCAGCAGTTTTGTTTTTCAGAGTAGAGAGATCGCCTGTTTGTAACTGGGTCCATTTCCCATTACCATTTCTTTCATGAAATGAATTATTATTATTTTTGATTTTGTTGTTGCCATCAAATTCATTTTAATCTCTAGAAGACAACACTGAAGTCAGAGGGATTATAAATGAACAATGTTAATTTAAATTAAGCATTAAATTAACTTTTTATTTATTATTTCTTTTTATAGTTGGTGTTGCTTATATAACACAAAAGCTCCAACCATGTTTAAAATAATGTTTAAATAAAGTTACCACCCTATAGAGAAACCCCAGTGTGCATCACAATGACATCACTTAAAAGTGATTCTATCAAACTGATTTCAAGCTTTTTAAAGCTCATTTGTATCCTACAACGAGATGTTGTGTTAGTCTCTCACTGTCTGTATAATGCATGTGCATCTGTTCAGGAACTGAAATGTTCTTTATTAACGAGGCAATGTCAACCAGGGCTTTCGCTTCTTGGAAAAATGCAGATAGAAATATTTGTTAATATTTTAATGACTAGGAAACATTAATGTAAACTGATCATTTTAACATTGATGCAGCATGTTTTCATGTCAAAGTTTCTATTATTAAATCAGTTTCCCTCTTTGACAGTGTCACTTCTTTACAAGAAGAAAAACATATTGGCCCCATCTCAAAAGCAACAAGCTCAAAACTTCCACTTTGGTAAGCTAATACCAGAGAGACTGTAGGTTTGTAGTTTGCTGTGGACATAACAGGGTCAGCAAAAGTGCACACTGAGGACACAGAGAGGCCTCAACGGGCTGGGGGGGGACTCGTGAGCTCACGAGTGATGACAAATGAGACACCTCATGGTGTGGTAAACTTCACAGACACACTGTAGAAAGACCACATTAAGTTATTTCCATGATAAAGAAGTGAGTCTTTAGTTACAAGATTATTATAATCTCCATATCATATCTGACATTTTACTAAATCAGACAGTTATATTCACTGCCGTTATATACAGTGTATGTATGTCCTTAAAAAAATGGTAAAGGACGTACTCTTGGAAAGAAAGACAGAAATCCAACCTCTCACAGAAGGATGATTAAATATGTAGGCCTAGTTATTGTTTTTGCGGTTGATTAGGTCACAGTTGTTTTGATTGTAAAACATTAGTTCTGCTTTTGAGCTGAAAAATTCCTGCTAATTCATTTGAGATCAATTCGGACCCACATAAATGAGTCATATCTGTTGTTCTCTGTCTATGGATGAATTAATCTCCATTTATTCAGGTAATGCAATCAAATTCTCTCAAATGGGAGTGCAATGAACTGTAAAAATTATTATTTGTGATACAGAGGTTGGTAATTCTACAGCATTTCTCTTTTGCTAAGTTACATTGGCTGTAATTTTGTGCCTTGCATAACCGCGTGAAGTTGCTTAGGGCATCTCTAATCATAGAAGTGATTATGGCAACAGAAAAGATCTCAACAGAAACGATTGCATTCACCTGATTCAAATTGTAAAAAATGTGTTTAAATGCCACTTAAGATAGAATCTTAAAAAAATAAATAAAAAAAAGATTTGTTTAAATTAGACAATGGTTGATGCAATATACAAAGTCACATAGTATATGGTGAATTTATTTCATGCATCCTACTTACAGGATCAAACAAACAAAGAAACAACAGAAAAGACCTCTGATAAGAAGAATCTTTTAGTGTAAATACTGGAAAAACTGTTAAAGTATTAACATCAGAGAGGCTAAGGCCCACTCATGTTACCCCCCACAGAATCAGGTCCAAAAAAAAAAGCATTGCCTTTCCTCACAATGAGGAGCATGCTGTTATCACTTACAATTCAAGCATCTAAAGAGCATCCATTTGAAGTCAGTCAGGATAATAAAGAGAGCCACACTTTACAAATCTGTAACAGGACTAACAGCACTTTTTAAAATGATGTTACACAGCAGCGGCCAGTAAGTTAGGCTTTACATATAAATAGTTTTTAGTGTCCAGAATGCTACACTTTATATTAAGTGGACAGTTGCTGAGGAGTTACCATGTATGTACAGCACTGGTATTACAGAGGTGCACCAACTCTTCCAACTCCTCACACCTCATAATACATATCCCTAAATCTACCCATCTCCATCAAATAATTCCAGTTACTCTAATCCATATTGTTGTTATGAAACTTAGTGAAAAAAGTGTTGTTACCGATGTCCTGTTACACATTTGTACTTAAACATACAGTAACATTTTGAGGGTTGTTACATGTGTGTAGTTACAGAAATATTACAGCTGTAGATGCTATGTATCAATGTGTACTTATACTGTGGTTATATACTACATATAAGTACACAGATATCAGGGTCCCTTTATATAAAGTGGGACCATTTCAATTAATAAAATGTACATTAAATAGGTGATAATGGGAACGATCCCATTCGATTATACACTCTCTGAACGAAAAACAAGTACTGTTACTGGCCCATTAAAAAAAGCACCTTTGTACCTTATACAAATACTTTGTACATGTAACATGCCTTTCCCCATCGACAGCTTTTGTTTTTATGAGAGCGTAATCAGTTGCATAATCTAGCTGCATGTGACCGTTTGAGACCACAGTACATGAGGCAGTCTCAGAAACACTTGCAGTTTCATTGAGTGGCAGCTACTCTGTAAGTGAGCGGTTCAACACGTATCAAATCAGATTACTGCCAATGCTTTTCACTTTAGTACTAAAGTGTCAGGCAGTGGTACCCGATGTCTTTCATCCCAGCCCATCTAAAATCTGCAATTAACTGAGCTGTCTGCACCCTTGAAATCTGTGATCTGAAATTAGATGATCTCTCTTCACCTTTGCTTAAAACAGCCTATGCAGTAAACTGTCTGAGGTTATTTTGCTCCGAATCAATGCTTTAACAGTCATTAATTTTTTTAAAAGTTTGTTAGATAAAGTGTTCTTCTTCTCTAATCAAAGAAGGAACTAGAATAATTTCTGGGATTCTCTAAATTCATGAAAAGGAAACATTATACACACTTCTATGGATCAGACTGCTCATTAGACTCATTAGAATCGGTTGTCATTATTGATTGGCTTAAAAACTGGTGTAAAAGCCCTTTGATTGGCCATCACATTCAACTCTATACAACAAAGATGTCTGTGATTAGTTACTGCTACAAGAAATAATGCTGAAAACATTTTGGAATGATGAGAATAGATGTAAATGGAATGCTGTAATTGACAATTTTAGCAATTAACTAATTATATTAATTGTCCAGCCTTTGAGTCAAGCGCCTCTCAAAACAAATAAATTAAATGAAATTGTGGCTTTCAACTAATTAATGGTTTTGTTAGCTGTACTATACTATACTATAAGACCATTGTTCTTACCTACCTGTCCCAGGAGCAAATACCATATCCATGGATTGCTCCCATGAGTCCATGGGTGAGAGAAGACAGATTAAAGTGAGCATCCATTCAAAAAATGCTAACCTCCCAGAGCAGAGGAGGTTAGAACAAATAAGACAGAAGGAAAAGAGAAAAGTACAGGGAGTTGTGCTCAGAGTTGAGTGATGAATTATGCATTTCTCTTACCATTTTCCAAAGTCTTTCAAAAATAGTATCTTCCTCAGTTTAGAAAAAAAAATTATTTATAGATTAAGCTTGTGTTTAAAATGACTTCTGAATCTAAAGCCAGGCGACTTTGCAAGTGCAAGTTTACAAACTTTTTAGAGTTTTCAGTGTTGTTATTTTGATTAAAAAAAAGGATATAAACACTTGACTGTGCAAAGGATTTGGTGAAGAGCTGAGAATAAAACTACAGTATAGCCTATTTGTGAGAGTGTGTGTATTCCCTACATTACAGTGATCAAATGTCCCCATAAAGATGGAAATGCCAGTGCATTTTGTCGGGAGCCCAGTGCTCATAAAGTACTCAGCTTGGCCCATAATTCCTTATATGTAATTCAAGCCATGACCATCAACATCTGACATACAAATTTTTGATACAGTATAGAGATCATGTAAATTGTGGACATTAAACCATTAAATCATACTATTAGCACTACTAACTAATAATGGTTTTTACAAAACCAGCCTGTGGTGCATTCATTATAAAGCTTATAAAGACCTATAAAGGTTTTTTTTTTTTCCTCTCTGCATGTCTGTGTTTCATGTTACTTTAAAAGAACCAATTAACTTTAAAACACTGCAAAAAGCACACTTTGTCTTAATGAAATCAATCATTTGATCTTCTGCGAAGTTTTTACACAAAACCGGAGCCAGAAAAAATTGTTTTGATGGTTTTGGATTTAATCATGAAGGTTATGAGTGTAGAGCCACATGAATGTCATAGACCTGAAAGATCATTGCCTTTCTTCTCGTGCTTTTACCTCTTTTCACTTATTATTCTCTTTGTTTGACTTGCACTTTTATTCTATTCTACCTAATTTCAACATTGCACTGACACTGAATAGCACTTTCATCTGTTTTTAGGGAACAAATCTTTGCAACTCTATAGATTTTTTTTTTTTATAATGAATTAGCTTTTTTTTCATGCAACATCATTAGCTGCATTCATTCTGAAATGTTCCAAAACATTGTCTTCTATATTCAAAAGCTGGGAGCTTCAGAGAATGAAGCAGTTAAAGTTAATGGCATTACATCTTTCAACAAACTGCTTATTCTTTAATCAAAAAGTTTGCTGGTATCCAGTGTTTTTTAGTTTATGTACAGCGTTAATTAAACATAATTCATTTATGATCATATCTCAGCCTAGATTACATTAAACCTATATAAAGCCTCATGATTTCAGTTCTTCTCTTCATGTTTTCTCCTGTCTCTCTGTGTGGGTGCCACAGTGGCTACAGTCAATTTATCTTCCATATTCTTTGCTTCTGGATGTAATTGGGAAGGAGAGAGAAAAGAAATCCAATAGAAATGGAAGGTGTTGGATAGGTGTGAATATCTTACGTACAAATCTTTTTCATTTCAACAAAGACATATGGAGCATATGAACACATATGAACACCTGATGACCTGATCTCTTCTCTCTCACGCCTATTGTTACACTCTCAAACACTATATTGTATTATATATCACAATGGAAATAATTAAGTCAAACATAAAAAAATCCTACCTGGCATGGTCTCACGGCATAAACATACCTTGGTTCACTTTTTAGCGAGACACAAAACACGTTCCAACAAGTACATATCACTGCAGCGTAATTTTCCCTCAATTACTTGAAGATTATCATGTTATGACTTTAATACAATATTAATATGCTAGAATATTTGAAAATGGATGCTTTTGAACGTTAGCATCACACATATCCAGCTTCATGCACAGAGGTACATATTTGTATGAGACTCGTTGAAAAAATATGTCATTTACGCACCCTTTTTCTTGTTCCAAACCTTTATTATGACAAAAACTCAAAAATCTCTTCAGGTCGGGATAACCTAGGAGAGTATATATCTGTAGAACAAACATAGTGGATGTGCACACACACACACACACACACACATTCCATAAATGGGCTTTTAAATTATCTGCTCAGTCAGTTCCGAATATCAGTTATTAGCTACATGTGGGAAAGCACATTATTTAGTCTTATTGCTGTTGCCATCACTACAATTGTTTCTTATCTGACACAACATATGATAGCTCTCACCAGTTAGGTCATTCATTATGAGTTTTAAATTACTATTCCCAGTATAGCTAGCCTTTCTTCTGCTCTATTATACTTTGCTTTATTATTGAATTTTCATTGTCCATATTTGTTTTTCAAATTTTCAAAAATATATTCGGTGCTAATGTTTTGAAACGCTGTCATTCTAATGGTTCAGCAAGGTACTGCTGAGGCAGACTTTTCTCTGCTGAGCATCTCACATAGGCAGGGTAATTGGCCTGCCTGATTGCCTAAGGGACAAAAATAACACCATCCAAAGCCACGTGAGTGTTTTTACGATGAACTGTTCTCTGCAATCCCTTTTTATGTCATTTGACCAGTGTTTAGTCCAGTGGTTCTCAACCAGGTTGCCTCTGGAAAGGAAATTGTGAAGGTGGCCACTATATAATATAATAATATAACAGTAATTTTAAAAATAACTAATATTTTATTAATGCATTTAAAAAAAAAGATCTAAAGTATGTAAACTGAACATATTTCTCATTCTGAGAATGCACCATGCACTGAGCTTTCACACATTTTTGCCCATTGCAGCAGAGGTCTGTGTAGACCAATTTTCCCACTACTCCAAGTTTCATTCAACACCTGCCCCTTCCTGCGGAGTAGCACACACATTCCCTGCCTACTATGAATTTAGTCTTTGTCTTATTCTGCTTTTTTTGTTTTTGATACAGCAGTCCTTTATTGTTTCAGTTTATTGTTTATAATTTTACTTTAATTCATTTTTTATTTAAAATTATTGTTATATAATGTCAAAAAGACACATAATAATCATTATTGAGGCTACAACAGACAAAACATGGATTTCATGTTTTATGTTTAACATTATGAAAAAGGCATCTTTGTCATGTCTGGCATTACATTAAGGTTGGCTGTTGATTATCGTCTTGGCTGTTGGACTAGTCTAGGTCTAGTCTATTGTAAGTTTTCACTTGGTAAGCTAGTTTCAGATTTGCAAAAAACAGTGTGAAACAAACTTCCTAACAATGGACCTTTTGTCTGTAGATTATGCATTTATTGAATGTGAGAGTGCATTGAGAGAGAAATTATAGTTTGCGGTTGTTCTCTGTGCAGGACAATGGCCCCCAGCTGAAGGCAGTGACGGCAAGAGACTGAGATGGAGCTGACCTCAGTAGACGCCTCTGCTGTGCTGGGCTTATGGGGCAACAGCTCCATTCCTGGTTTCCTTCTTAACGAGAGCATTCTAAATGACACTTGCTTTCTCAATGCTTCGAACTGCACCAATGGGACAGATGCGGGGAACCGAGCAGGAACAACCATGGCAGGAATCCTCATCCCTCTCATTTACATCGTCGTCTGCATCATCGGCCTGGGAGGAAACTCACTGGTCATCCACATCGTCCTGCACTACTCCAAGACAGAGTCAGTGACCAACATTTACATCCTGAATCTAGCTATAGCCGATGAGCTCTTCATGCTGGGACTTCCCTTCCTCGCTGTGCAGAACGCCATGCACTCCTGGCCCTTCGGCTCATTCACGTGCAGGTTGGTAATGACCGTTGACGGCATTAACCAGTTCACCAGCATCTTCTGTCTCACCGTGATGAGCATCGATCGCTACCTGGCTGTGGTTCATCCTATACGGTCCTCAAAATGGAGGCGACCGCAAGTGGCCAAGGCTGTGAACGGAACGATCTGGGCGGTGTCGTTTTTGGTAGTCTTGCCTGTGGTGATTTTTGCAAACGTGCAACGGGAAGGAGGCATCTGCAACATCATTTGGCCAGAGCCAGCCAACATCTGGGGAGCAGTGTTTATCATCTACACCTCCACAGTTGGCTTTTTCTTTCCTTTGCTAGTCATCTGCATGTGCTATCTCCTTATTGTGATCAAAATCCGCAGCTCGGGAAAGAAGGTTCACGCCACTTCAACCAAACGGCGCAAGTCGGAGCGCAAAGTCACACGAATGGTGGTGATAGTAGTGGCTGTGTTTGTTTTCTGCTGGATGCCGTTTTATGCCCTCAATATCATAAACCTGGTGGAGTCGCTACGGGATGAGCCCCAAGGTCTGCATCTTTTTGTGGTGGTATTGTCTTATGCTAACAGCTGCGCTAACCCTATCGTTTACGGCTTCCTTTCGGACAACTTCAAACGAGGATTTCGAAAGGCTCTGTGCCGATCATCTCGAAGAGTCGAGAACCACGAGCCCACCGAGCAGCAGCATCAGGAGGAGCGAAGAAGAGTGCTGATGCCCAGAGAAAGCCTTAGAAGAGCAGTGAGAGATAAAGAGGATGAGGAAGAAGAAGAGTACAGGGAGGAAGTGACGGAGATGACGGAAATCTGCAGGATTACTCAGAATGGAAACGGAAGCGGACAACCTGAAAGCAGCAGAGCGCTTTTCTTAGAGAGACCCTCGGGTACTGGGGTTTCTGAGACATGTTCCCCAGATAGGAGAGGCACGAGTGGGGATGTTAAAGCCCCAGGCTTTGGAACTGCTGCAACCCTGCTGAACGGGGCTAAAAATGGGAATGTGAAAACACTGCCAGAGGAACCGGTGGAAAAGAACAACTCACTGGAGATCAGCTACTTGTAAAGTTTTGCGTCAGCTGGAAAAACAGTATAATTGTACATGCCTCCCTGAACTCTATTCACTTTGCAGTTACAGTACTGCCTTTCCTGAAGTCTATCAACTGCTTTTCATGTCTATGAAATTTCCTCTTGGTAATTAGACATTGTCGTGTAAAAGTGTACAATCTGGCAACACATTTTGAAAAGTCACAATGAATTTTGCCTTATTTATAGGACTTGGCCAATCAAAGCAAGGCTCATCAGCTGCATTCCATGGTATCAATACCTATTGGACCAGCACCACAATATGTGAAGCATTTATGTGCCTTTTTCTAAATTTGTTTAGAAGATTTAATCAATGCATTGAATCTATGGCTACGACTGGGCACTAGATCACCAAGTACATTTACATGCACTTTTGCTTGCACATGTGAACATACTTAATGAGACTTGTAGCATACTACTAAGTGACAAAAATTTGGAGAAGGTTTTTGTACATGTTAAAAAGTTAATAATTATACTTCGGCTTGTAGTTTTCTCTTAATGTATTTATATGTGCTTTTTGCCTTACTTGTAAAAGTATTGTACACTAATCGATATCTGTTGCAAACAGGTCTTCAACTCATGCACATACATGCGCATAGCTATATTATATAGTTTTGTGCTGCCTATCAGTTGTGTTCTTGTTTGTTGGCATTTTTCACAAAAAAATTTAACTCGATACGATTGTCGGTTTTCAAACTGAATGTTTATTATCCAGACTATCATCTATTTATGTGGGACTCTTTAAAAACGTACATATATTATTTAACTGTTAATGCGCTATTTTTGGAATGAATGTCCTAAATAATTTCTGTTTGTGCAGGAGACGAACACCTTGATTTAACCATTGATAAACTCCATTCGAACGACCCTTTTACCACCCAAAAAACAAACTTACACACTCAGGTATTGAACTTTTAGGATTTTTTACCTAAAATTGACTTGTCATTATTTATTCACTTTTATATCATTCCAAAATATGTTTCTTTAAAGAAACACAAAAGAGAAATTATCAAGAATCTTAAAGAAAGTGTCGATTTATAATGGCTATGGAGAGGCCAAAAAACATCATAACAACACTATGGAGTATAGTAGTTCATATAAAAAAATTAAAAAAAAATTGGTGTAAGGGTCAGACCAAAATTTAAAGGGATAGTTCACCTCAAAATGAAAGTTATGTCATTAATTACTCGCCCTCATGTCGTTTCAGAACCCTTAAGAACGTGACACAAATTAAGATATTTGTGATGATACTAGAGAGCCATCTGACCCTCCATAGACAGCAATACAACTGAAATGATCCAGGTCCAGAAACGTAGTAAATACATTGGAAAACAGTCCATGTGACATTAGTGGCTCAACTTCAGTTTTGCGACATTACCAGAATACATTTTTGCGCAAAGAAAACAAAAATAACATAATTTACTCAACCATTCTTCTCCCCTGAGTTATGTCCTCCGCCATTTAAGAGAGTATCACAATGCATACACATGTTTTCTCCTAGGTGTAAACAATAGCTAGTTACTTCAACTACGTTAAAATGTGTGTATGCGTTGCATTGAGATACTCTCAAAAATGGCGGAAGACGTTATTCAGAGAAAAATAATAGTTGAGTAAATTGACAGTTTTGTTTTCGTTGTGCAAAAACAAGTTTTCTCGTAGTATTGCGAAACTGAAGCTGACCTACTGATGTCACATGCACTGTTTTAATACATGTATTTACTACATTTACCTGGATCATTTCAGTAGTGTTGCTATATATGAAGGGTCTGATAGCTCTCTGATTTCATCAAAAATATCTTAATTTGTGTTCCAACGATGAGCAGAGGTCTTATGGGTTTGGAACGACATGAGTAATGAATTTCATTTTGAGGTGAACTAACTCTTTATGACATTACTCATTAATAAATGCTCTTCACACTTAGTTATAGTAAGACGTCTCTTTGACATGGAATATTGAGACTTTTTTGGGAACTTGAGAGACACTGTAACTGCCATTGCATGGAAAATAGCCATGCAGTGATTCATCAAAAAATCTCCTTTTGTGTTCCAATGAAACATACAACAGCACGTGAGTTCAGAAGTGGGTGAATAAATAATGAAAATAGGTTTATTTAGCATAATTAAAGAGCATGGTCTTTGAGCTCGACCTTAGGATCACTGGGTTTATCCGACACCTGCTAGAGAGGTCTAAGTGCCTCCAATTATAAATTCATTTATGGTCCAATTCCACAGACAGACAACATAAGCTACCCATACATTAAAATTCCACAGTGTCTCTTCCCAGCACCGTAATATGCTTATGTGACATTCAGATACCCTTTTCTGAGTGTTATAAATAAACGTTAACTATTGAGATCATAGCAAGCACTAACGTATCAACTACACTCCCCACCGCCCTACGCCACCTCCTCCTACGCACGGGCTCACACTCAGATTGGTTTGGAGGCGTATAGAAAGCCAATGTAGACGCATTATGGAGAGAAAGAGAGAGAGAGAGCTACCACCATTTCCATAATGACTGTGGATTTCACAGCTTTCGTTCAGAACTGATTGTTTCAATATTAAAAAAGAATGTGTAAAAAGCTGTGCTATTCTGCCGTTTACTAGGCTTATTTTTAATTGTTGTGCTATAGCTATGTGACATTTATTGCGCACTGTGTTTACTATCGACCCGCTCAGAGAAGCTGCCTTTTGTGGCTGTGGGCAGAGAGGCGCCCATCCTGTGACCTTATGATTGGACAGCTCTCCGTATCTAAATGAATCTCTGTGATTCACTGGACGCTTGACACCCACCGGGGCCCACCCACACACAGTATGGATGCACAAAGAGGCAAATAGTGCTGAAGGCTGCTTTTGAACGCTGTGATATTATTCATTTCTTGGCGCAGACTTATATAGGCCTCTTGTGCAAACAAAGCCATTTGCTCAAGGATAAAAATACATAGCTGCCCATGTGTCCTTAGTCAGTACTTTAGCATTTTGATAAGTGCAAAGAAAGGTTTTTTTCTCACACCAAATGTATATAACCCTCGGTTAGTTTCAGCTCCTTAAATTGTATAAAACATTATGAAGGGTTATTTATTTCATTTGTGTAAATGTTGGAGCCATGTAAGTACCTGAATGCAGATACTTAAAAAAAGATTCATTTTAACCCAAGTAAAGGTTGCATTCTTGGCATTGCCACAAGAGGTGCTATAGCTAAATTTATAATGTGTTTAGGTCCTCCTGGGAACTTATAATGATGGCTTTGTATTGACGTTCAACTTTTAAATACGATTTTTTTCAACAAGACTCGGAGGCACCATTAGTCTATTTTAAATGTCTTCTTTTAAAGTCAGTATGTTTCCAGCAATTTAACTGAATAATAACACATCTGGTTTAACGTCAGAGACAACTGAATGTTATATTCTGTCGCCCTGAGTATTTGTGTGCAAAAAAAGTCTATTGGTTGTTTATTGTCAGTAGTGTAGCGACATAAGGCTCACATATACTGTAGGTTGCTGTCAAACCAAGAAAATGCTGTGAATTTGTGTGACTAGTTTGAGCCTGTTGCGAAATCTGCATGAGGAAATATTTTGGGATATAAGTTACGAACGTGAAGGAGGGAATGGAGACGTTACACTTTCATATGTAACTTCAAAGTGGTTCGACTGAAAGGGTTACTTGCCATACAGTAATTGTGATTGCAGCTTTACTCATTTACCACCACAAGAGTCTGGGATGACAGAGCGATTTTGTCTGCATTCACGTACTTGCATACTACTGTAGCTAAAAAAGTTAACGCTGAGGGATGCATTTTGTATTAGATTAATTGAGTTCTTTCATATCAAAAATCACTGTGTGTGTGTAGTCAGATATTTACCAAATTCTAGATTTCCAAATAAATATTTTGTCTCTGTGAATGTGCTTTTTATGCCTCTTTCGTACTATTTTGATTTATTTGTGTTTTTATATTTCATCAAAGTAGAATTATCATTAGCTTAAAGGCTCAGACTATTAGATTTTTTTCTTTCTCTGCCCCCCGCCACAACACCATCCCCACACCCACCCCTTTTATCATAGCTGCTGGATATTTGGGTTGTTTGCATTTGATTGAATTTGTTCAAAATAATCATTATTTAGACACTGATTAGGAAAGAATAGAACTTTAACAAACAGAACAGCATTGCCTAGCACTGAAAATGGGCACAACAGGGAACTTGTTCTCAAAATGACCTGCAACTAAATGTGGCTTGACATAACATAATACATATTTCTTAGCACCAGGGTAAAAGATGGAGTAGCCTTGCACTTGTGCTTTTTTGTAGTTGAGCATGAACAAGTCATTGCACAACAATGCCAGCCACAGTCTATTTTGAAGAAAATTCAGACCTTAAGGGTGAAATGACGGTGTGAGAGGAAAGTGAGATCAATAGTGGTTCCCGTCATAGGCTTAAGGCTACAAAAGCGGTCAATCACTGCCAAAGTCTTGCTGTTTTCTTTTAAACCAAATAATAAATACATGTTGCAGCAACCCAAAGCATATCTGTGACTATAGGTTGACATTAAGTCCTTGACGACTTGACAAGCTGTTATATGAATATATGGTATAAGAATGTGTTATTAGATATATATATATATCTTAGTGATGTGGTCATTTTGGGTGTCTTCCTTATTTGATACAGCCATTTAAAGATATTATTGTACTCTAAATGTAGTGTCAGACCAAAAATAAATAAATAACTCGCATCCAGTCATATCGAATCTGTAAAAAACATTCAGTTGCCCCTGTCCAAAGGACACAAGTCTGTATTTCTAAATAACTTTGTTCAGATCACATTGTTCCTAATAACATTTTTCCTAATTAATCTGTCTATGCATTTTCAGTGTAGTGACTCATTGGCCAATTATAGCGAGGATGTTGTTAAAATGTGGGCCGCTTCATCAGATAGCAGGAAAGATGTAGTGATTTCTCTTTCAATTAAACGCTCACCAACTCCCTAAATCCCTTTTCTTTCATTTTCTCTTTTGTGTAACAGTGTTCCTTTTGCTGGTGTTTGGGACACAGGCATCACCGTTGAAAATGGGGGGGTGGGGGTGGTGGTATTTTGCAGCATTCTTGGAAAACAAGTGAACAGAAACTTCCTGAAGCTGTGTTATTACATGAATGATCGACAAAGACAGAAAGCGGAGGAGTGAAGAGGAAAACGGCAGAGCTGGAGGTCAAGCGCCTGTGCAGTAAGTGCAGAAGTGTATTATGTGGATCTGAATGGCACAAGCTTGATGGTTGACATCTGACTGCATCTCCCGGCAGGATCAGTAATGATACCAAAACATGAGAAAAATGGCCCACACTTAACATGTGCCCCTTCAAATATTTTTCTGTTATGTAACATTCAACATTTTTATTTGATTTATATTTCTCCAAATACATTTGTGTACGCACTGTAAAAATTCCAATTAACAAAATGTTGAAAGGGCAGAAATATTTTAGTTAAACAAATTTTATTGCTTGGGCTTAGTTTAGAATACATATTTATTAAGTCTGCACAAATTTATTTTAAAAACATGAAATGAATTGTTATTTTCAAATCCAATCAGGATTCAGACCGCTAAATGTTGACTAACCTAATAAAAACTAATATTTAGGTATATAGGGCACTGTAAGTAAAGTTAATGCCTCAAGTAGGCTAACGTTAAGTTAGTCAAGTATGGCACTGAATATTTGTACCTAACTTTGGACTGAATTTATCAAAACATACATTTCAAAAGGTGTAAATACAGGAGTTTAGCACCAAATTCTGCGCCCTATGCACAAGCAGGGGCCATGGGCCCCTGTAAGCTTGAGGTTCACAACTACCTACAACACCATTTAATACATCAATCAACTGATGCATTTACCCAAAATATTAGCATTTACATTAGTTAATAACATTTATTGTGATCTTAAAATTATGTTTAAAGGAAAATAAAATTTCACTCCTCAGGGGCCCTCCCCCCACTTGGGGACCTGGTAATTTAGTCCCACTTTTCACCCAACTACGACGCCCCTGTAATCATACACAAACGTATAACATGTAAAAGCATTGAGTTGTATGTCTGAGGGAAGTTGAAGTGAAGGGAATGTGGTCTTTCATCTTGTCGATCAATGGATTTGTAAAAAGTCAACATTCATTAACAACAGGACAGTCATATTTTTATTATTATTTTATTTTTTTTATTTTTTTACTATTTAAGGTAAATTAACCCCTTGAAATCCAGTCAGTATCAATGCTCCCGCTGTTGTGCAATGGATTTGATTCAAAAGGATGTAGCAAAAAATAAATAATAATAATATAACTGATATTGATGCATTTTCAATTATTTAAAAGGCATCATTTCATTTTCTTTATTTAAATGTACTTTTTTTCTGAGGTGTGGCCAAAGGTTTCATTGGTGCTTTGTCATCATTGCAAGATTTCAGATGTAACTTTCAGTCAGCTCTTCCAAGGCACCAAACCCTGGCACGTGACTAGACCACTCCACTGCAACTAAATTTGTGTACTTTCAAGATTTAAATCAGAAGAATGGGGCGGGGTGAGCAACAGCTAATTATCATTTAAAGAGAAATGCACCAAAAAGAGCTATTTTGATAGGGTAAAAGGGTGTTTTACATTGCCATTGAGGAATTTAAACCAAAGTATGTTGCAGATGTGTCAGGAAGTCATACCAACGTGTGGAAAATGGCCTTCTGATTTCCCCTTTAACAAGTCCTCAGTCATTGGTCTACAGATCATCAAGTTTCCATTGCTTCTTCAAAATGATGCACAAAAACATTTATGGTGTGCGACTGTAGAAAACCCCCCCATGAAGAAGAAAGGGCAGGTATGCTACAGGAAAAAATGCCTCATGGAGGCCTTTAATACACAGCAGCTGTTGATCATTTCACTCCTAGAGCACTGGAGAGACGCCAGCAGTTCAATTAGTCTTTCCAATCGAATATAAATTCTTAGATTTATGCTAAAGCAGGTGTAGTCTAATACTTGCAGGATGCGGAGCCCTGAGAGGACATTACCTCAAAGCGTCAATCTCAGCTCCTGCTCATTTTTCTTCACAATTATCTCAAAGGTTATTTGGGTTTCTCTGCGAGGCAGCTCCTCAAAAACACTTTGAAAAAAGCATTAATATTAATTTACCATCTACCTTTGCAGGTGTAGCCTAGATATCTTTCTTTTATGAGCCAAATTGCGCCAATTATGCCATTATGCTGCATTTCTGCACACAATATTTTGTTTTGATAAGGACTCCCTTTTAGTGAAACAGGTGCAGAAGCAGACATGTATCCAAAGGCAAAAACATGTTTACCTCTCACTCTAAATACCATTCTCATTACATAATGATACATTTTTAATGTGCTTTTTTTTTAATCCTCACCATGTCAGGGATGGTAATAACAGGCTCTGCAGCTGCCGTGGCTGTTAGTGAGGTACAGCGTACCGCTGTGCGACCTGTGGACGACCTGGAAATGAATGACAGGCCAAGATGTAAAACAGCTCATCTACCCTAATTGCAATCCTTCATGAGTGCTGCGAGACGCTTCACCAAAGGAGCCAAATTAAATGTCACCACCCCTAATTCGCCGCCTCTCAGTACACTTGAGGTATCTTGTCTCTCAGCGGCTCGAGTATTTGCAAAGCGCAGCAACCTTTGAGTAGAGAGGATTGATTGATTTCTCCTTCTTTAGAAGCGCAGAGGCTAGTGGCTTTTATGGAAAGGCTGTTATTGAATCGCTGAGCTCTATGGGAAAGGTGAGGGTCTCTGTTGCCATTGCACAGATTCAGAGGACTTTTAGTTCTCACATGCCCCCTTATATGTTCATTTCAACTCCAAAGGCTATCTGCAAAAAAAGTTTCATTTCAGTTTACCACCCTCAATAAACATGAACAAAAATAACAACAATCATTTACACGTGCACTGAAATTGAAGTTGAAGGAGAAAAATGTATTTCTAAATCACATACGTTTTGCAACTAGACAACTTCACTCTAGCCTTAAAGGAAATGAGTCATGTTGCTAAGAGACCACAAGGCTGAAGACAAGGAGAAAGAAAGAAAGTTTCGTGTGGTGGTATTAGATGGAGTGACAGGTAAGTGGGTGGTTGGAGAAACAAAGTAGTTAAAAAACTTGAAGAGGAAAAAAAGAGAGTGGAGGTATGTGATTTCAATAATAACAAGTGATCAAGTTATTAAACTGATAGGATATTAGGCCGGTAGCTTTACTTAGCTTAAGATGACATAGTTCATCTACATTAAAATAAATCATTAGTTGACACCAACATTTTGGAAGACTTTTTATATGCTAACCAAGACATTTTAAAATACCTGTTTTTCATTTAATATTTTTATTAGACATATGTTTATTCAATTAAAAGTTTAAATGTATTTTTTTGTGTTTTTATTGAACTCTTTTAGTGCATTAGCTTACCAAAACAGACTTTACAACAAGAAACAATAAATAAAACATCACTAGTTCCCCCAGTAGTTTCGGGAAATGCACCATGCAGAACTGACGAGCCCTCCAGAGAATGGTACGTTCAGCTCCCTGACCTGCAGGACATCTACAGCAAGCGGTGCCTGACCAGGGCCAGGAAGATAGTGAAGGACCTCAGCCATCCCAACAATGGTATCTTTTCTCTGCTGTGTTCAGGGAGGCGCTTCCGCTCCATGAAGGCAAAGAGAATGATATTTTATTTTATTTTATCTTCCCGCAGGCCATTCAGAGTCTAAACCACTCTACACACTAATCCACCTCACACTTTCACTCCGTTCAATTTGGACTTTCCAATTTGCACTACCTGACACTCACAGTTGGGAGAAGGCTACGTGGAGATAAAATGAGTGGAATTGAAATGCCATTTGTTTTCAGTATGCACACTTATTTTATTACACTGCACAGCACACGGACACTTTACACTCATACAGTTTTATTGTATGCATATATAATTCATATAGTTATATAGCCATATTCATATTCTATTTCTTTTCTTCTTTTTTACTCTATTTAATTTTATTGCTAGTTTATTTTTTATAGTGTATTTATATTTATTTACTATTTCTATTTTGCTGTTCACCTAAGTGTTTTTCTTATTGTGTTTTTCTTATTATGTCAATTTGTTGGGCAGTCATGCAGTACATTTCACCTAAAGTCATACTGTGTATAAATAAAATTCAAATAAAATAAAATTTGATTTTGACCAAACCAAACAAAAATGCAGTTTAAGGGAAATAGGAAATACATATAATATACAATCAGATGATTTACATAAACAAACACATAAAGTCCAGACTGTTGTGTTAGGACAGATTATAGATTACACTTCTTTTTTTCCAAGCTAAGGCTAACAGTCTTAGAGACCCCAACAGTCAATAGTCAATAGGATTTCCGAGTTTGAATAAAGCTAAATATGGATAAGGTCTCTTGTTTTGAGAGTCTGAGGTTATTTGTTCATTTAAACCTAATTATCAGGTCTTTGCTGGTGTCAGATTTACGTTCGAGACACAGATCAGACAGACTTGGATTAATTTAGTGTCTAACCTCAGGTGCAATAAACAGTCTGCATAGAATTTTTAATTGTCTCTCGCATGCAGAATTAGAGGCTAAAACACAAAAGGGCCTGTTACATAAATCAAGTTTGTTTAAAAAATACACAACACAAATTTTACTCTTAAGGATATCAGACGGTCTCTTTTAAGGTTGCAGAGAATGTTGTAAACCTGCCTAAAAAGAAATTATAAATATAGAAATTATAATAGTTATATTCACCAGCAATTACACGTGGCTTTAGTGTCACATGAATCTTTAGAAATCATTCAATATGTTGGAAAAAAAAAAAAAAAAAAAATATATATATATATATATATATATAAACACACAGTGAGGTCAATAAGTATTTTATCACGCTGTAATTTTGCAAGTTCTCGTACTTAGAAATCATGGAGAGGTCTGCAATTTTCAGCAGAGGTGCATTTCCACTGTGAGAGAAAAATCCAGAAATCACATTTCATCACTTGCTTATCAGCCAGATTTCTGACCCTCAATGACCTATTATTTTGCTTTTAAATAGTTCAGCTACACTCTGCTCATGATTCTAAACGAGTAGCACCAGTTTGAGGTCGGTAGCTGTCATAAAAACACCTGTGCACCCCACAGTTAGCCAAAGTCTAAGGAGCAACATAGATAAAACCAAGAGCTGTAAAAATTCTAGACCTTCACAAAGCTGAAAAAGGGCCGCAGGGCAATTGCCAGAAAATGGAAGAGGCTAATGATGACTGTAAAAAAAAAATATATATATATATATTGTCGTAGGCGGAAAAATCACACGACAACTGAATGAAGTGAAGCCCTGGAGGGTGGATTTATTTACAAGTATTTGAAAGCAGTGAAACAAAGAAGGGTGTCCAGGCGTAGCGTTCCG
>JAUCMU010000063.1:6714144-6730359 GCA_032275025.1 Enteromius treurensis
GGTGCTCAGAGCTCATGTATCCGCCGAGGGCAGCCTCATCGCGGCTAGTAATTCTGACACTTGCCGCTGCCTCCTGAAGTCTCTGTAGTGGTTAAAAAGGAGGTAAAATTCGTTTTGGGTATATCTCATAGGCAAACTCTGCTTTAATTAATCTATTATTTATTTCCTTTTTATTCCTGTTTTTATGAAAGTACGAAGATGTATCATACAGAGATGATGATTTTGTCTTCCAAAGTTTCGGAAGTCTGCCTCCGCTTGCTAGTAATCACGTCACTACTAGAGCAAGCTCCTGATTGGTTAACGCAGCGCGAATTTTCACCTAAGTTCAGATTTTCCAACTTCAGCGTTTCGCGCGAATCACGCGTCAAATGCGCGAATCGCGCCACAGGATGTCTATTCGCATCTTTGCATTGACTTAACATGTAAATCACTCGTGCTTGACGCTTCATTCACGTCCGGTGTGAACGCACCTTCAGGAATCGGCACTCCCGGCCGTAATCTAGGGGCTGGATTCTGGACTACTGGCTGTGACTCAGGAACTGGATCTGGGAATGGCTCTTGCAGCACGGGGCTCAGCGAAGCGCACTTGCAGCGGACAAAGGCGGTTTAAAGGTCCGTGGATTCTGTAACGTACGGTGGTTGTAGACACAAGAGACTTGCATGAAGTGAGTCAATAAAGAACAGAAGTTTACTTTCTTCAACACACACTTGACATTGAGTAACATTGTATTCACCGACAAAGGGAACAGAATGGTATAAATACACAGGAACTAATGACTTAAACTGGACACAGCTGGGGAAACACAGGCGGGAAAGAATCAACTAATAATCACATACAAACACAGGAACAATCATATAAGGGCATACACGTGGGGCAGATCCAAAATAAGCACAAGGAGACAAGAAAACGAAACTAAGGCTAGACAGATGCGTAACACATGCACCCTCTACAATAACAGAAGCTTAGCTGTTTATCTGGTTTCATTAACTTTGTTTAAAAAGAAAATATCTTATGCCATAATCAAGATAAGCATATTTAGAAATTAATTTTTATATCTCTATCAACCTCGCTTGCCAACCCATCTATTTGCAAGTGATGCCCAAGTTCATCCATCAAACGTTTCACATCTTGAAATAGTTTTTTTTTAAATCTGAATAGGACCCTATAGTCCATAACCCCCCCAACTAAACCTCCCGTCGCTGCTCCAAGAACAGGCACTATCTCACATTCACGCTGAATTTTCTTCATTCGTTTTTCTTGCTCTTTCTCAAGTTTTTCTTCTAGGTATTTTATGGTGTTCTGTTGTTCTTCGAAAGCCTCTTTTCTTTTTTTATTTTCCTTTTCATATTCTTTCTTTTGCTTTTCCATTTTTCTTTGTTGCTCTTTTTGCAGATGCTCATTTGTTTCTTTCCTGGTCTCTGCTTCAGTTTGTTTCAGTTCATTCTGCATCTCTTGCAGTTTTCTCACATTTTCATTCTTTATTTTTTCAATTTCTTCTACATATTTGGCATTAAGCGCTTCTTCCCTTTCCTAGTTTTCTTTTTCTTTCTCTTTTTTCTCTTTTGTTCCTCTCTGATGTTCCTCTCCACCTTCTGGAACATCTCATTGGTGTAGAAACTTCCTCCATTTCCTGCCACCATACGGTCAATCTTATCCAGCAGTTCAGAAACCTGTGTCTGATTTTCAGTCTCTTTGTTATTGAACACATGGTATTTCTTTCCACACTGCTGGACAAGGTTCTGCAAACTAAGATTAGTTTGAATAAATTCTTCAACTGTTGATTCCCCAAGATCATCTCCTCTGGTGAAAAGCACTATAGTGTACAAGCTGGATTTCTCTCCAAATGTCTCCTGGATCATCTTCACCGCGGCTTTCTCCTCGTCAGTGAATCGTGACAGTTGAATTACCAGAAGAAACACATGTGGACCAGGAGCCGCCATTGAGATGCACCTCACAATCTCCTTCCTGATGTCTTCATTATCAACTCCAGTAACAAACAGGCCTGGAGTGTCAATCACAGTTATTCTTCTTCTACTGAACTCTCCTATTTGTTTCTCACACTGTCTAGTCACTGAACCTGAATTTAGTTTTGATATAAATGCTTTATTTCTCAGTATTGTGTTTCCTGTTGCACTCTTTCCAACACCTGTCTTTCCCAGCATCACAATCCTCACACCACCATCATCTTCATCATCATGCGTTACACCTGCTGACAGCAAAAGCTTAATAGCTATTTCAATGATATCCTTAAAAAATGCTATTAGAAAAAACTGTGTGGATTGTAAACAAATCAGAAATATGCTGCAAAACTGAAAACATTTCAAAATTGAAAACATAATAATAATGAGAGCAAACACTGGGTTCAGTGTCACATAAGCTACTCTTACTAACTGAAAAGTAACATAATCAACATAATTATACTTAAATTGGATTACTGATCAAATTAAAATATTGAAAATGTATATAAACACACTTTTAAAAACATACCGTTTGTTTTCATCATAGATCTCAGTTCCTCTATTTCAGCTTTGTGTTTGTTTCTCTCCAGTTGTAGTTGAGCCTGAACGTACATAAAGGTTGTGTAGCATCTTTCTCTATCATCTTGTATCATGTTCTTCACATCCTGCAGTAGGTCTGAAACCTGTGAGCCATTCTTCAAAACAAACTGCCGACCTCCAAATGACTGAAGACACATCTCAGTAACTGAAGTTTGGATTTGTTTCTGACAAATACTGTTTTTTTGGATTATGAGGATCATGAGGTGGTTTTTGATGCTTGGGCCGAATATCCTCTCAATCTCCTCCATTTCAACTTTGTCTTCATTTTTTATTGAAGCGTAAGGAAGAATCATGAGAAAAGCATGAACTCCAGGATGACAGAGAGACAAACAGTGGAGAGTCTGATGCATCAATTCCTCCTCTGAGAGACCAGTCAGAGCTGGAAGCTCCACCACATTGATCAGGCAGCCATGAAGCTCCACATCCTTCTTCTCTATTATAAGTTTGGATACAGATGTCTTCAGTGATCCATCACATCCACACAGCACCAAGTTCAGCTTCTGTTTTCTGGTGGCACCTACACCTACACAACAACCAAATGTATTACTAAAAGAAAAAGAAAACATTGCTGTATTTTGTAGATTTGCTTATTGCTGACTGAATAACTGCACACTAGGTGTGTTTACATGGACAAATTTTGCTTCGAGTGGAATTAAATCAGCTGATGAATCCGATCGCAGTGTTTACTTGAGCTGTGAATAAAGTGATTGGATTGATCTGCACATTTACATGACACCATCGGATTTGATCTTTTGACATGCACACAGTGCACAAACACATGATTTTGACTTTGCCATCGCTTCTTTTTTTGTTTTTAAAAAATAGACTTAATATTGTACTATTTCTGCTGCTAATTAGGAGCCAACAAGCGTGTGGTGTTTTGTGCCGTACTGCGTGGATTTTCAGCAACAGTGTAGTTTCTCCTGCCGACCAGTTAAGCTTAGCGAAAAGCAAAATAGGCTACTTTAGATATGTGTAAAGCTCATAATGCTAAATTAAACAACAATAAATAATTTTTTTATGACTTCATTAATCATAACAATTTCATTAATTAGGAACTGATTTAGTGTAAACTTTAGATGAAGCTGCTTCACGCTTTGCATACTCCAATCGTATATATTGTCGCAGGCAGAAGAATCACTTGACAACTGAATGAAGTGAAGCCCCGGAGGGTGGATTTATTTACAAGTATTTGAAAGCAGTGAAACAAAGAAGGGTGTCCAGGCGTGGCGTTCCGGTGCTCGGTGCTCTGTGGCTGGACAAGGAGGTGAAGGTAAGTGCTCGGTGAAGTGAAGGCTGACCGGCTAGAGGCTGCTGTCTGTCGGAGAGAGAAAGAGAGGTTAGCAATGGCTGTGTCTCTTGGAGAGGTTTCTCAACTGTGTCGCGGTGGCCGCTGTTTAAATAGGCAGCCTCTAATGGGGTTCAGCTGGGGCCGGTCAGCCTGTGATGAATGGCGGCAGGTGTTTTGCGTTGGTTTCCAGGGCGGCGCTGATGAACTCTCGGGACGCCCGTCACAATATATATATATAGTGCCCTCCACTAATAATGGCATAATATATATATATATATACATAAGTATATATATACACAAGTGATTTATCTTTTGTAAGACTATTTTAAACATTTGCATGTGTCATTAATTAAAAAACATATTCAGTAATAATAATAATATAAAAATTGCCTTAATAATCCTTAATAAATAGAACGTTCAAAGGAGCAGCATTTATTTGAAATTAAAGTATTATAATACACATACTCACACCTTGAGGAGGAAACAATTTCATTTAATTCTGATTTGTAATTGTTTGTGTGTCAGTATTATCCACTGACCTTTTCTCGCTGGCTCAGCTCAAGACACTTCCATTACTCTTAATCAGTTGATGTCTGATTGGTTCTCTGCACTTATTATCCCCCTGCAACCAACTGAGCGCAGTGATGACCTTATGGTCCGAGCTCTGATCTTACACCTCACCAGTCGTCAGCTTTGATTTACCTCTAGAAAATGTGTGCATTCCACATGCTGACAGGTTTAATATGGTCACACTTTAGACTGGAGACCAGTTCGCATCATTAACTATGACTTTTGCCTCCTAATTTGCTGCTTATTAATTGTAAGGTAGTTGTTAAGTTTAGCTATTGGCTAGGATTGGAGGATCTATAATAAGATTTAGATGCGCAGATTAATCATTACTAATATTATTATTATTACTAATAAACGGCCTAAATGTAGTAATATGCATGTTAATAAGCAACTATAGTTAAATGGTGAGAAGTGTTCCCTAAATTGCTTTTAGAATGGACTGTGTAATATGACGTGTGTCCAATGGGGATGGACATTATTTAAATATCCAGACAGATCAAAAAGTGATTTTAGACATTTATGTTGGTAATATTTTATCTATACTATTTGAGCTTGCAAACTGAGATTAATTCTGTCATGTTAAATATGAATTCCTGCAAGACCTCCCAATAAATAAGCAGATATTGTCACTGTTTTGCCAGATTAATGTGAACGTGTAGTGAGCATGGTCTCTTATTTATGTGACACTCTTTGAATGTTCTGAATCAAACCATGTATTCAGCATGTACTTTCACTTCTTCCATTAGTGTCACATTTAAACATTCATTCTTATTTGAAGGCCATTACAGCAGACTTCACCTCACCTTGTAAATAGATGTCTGAGAGAGACTACAGAAAATAAGTGCTTTTTTTTCAGCCCAGTCTCAAGAAAATGTGCATAAATAGTACGCCAAATGGCACGCATCTACCCCACAACCCTAATCCTACCCATCACGTTGCATAAACATTTCAAAGTCCATTTTGCATTTCTACACCACAAGTTTTTATTTACAGGCACATTCATGAGATCTGATGTTTTTTTTTTGTGTCTAGTATCCATTTAACCCTTAGCATAGACACAATAGAGGAATTTGATGTAAGTGAAATGTTTCATCTTTTATATACAAGTTTGTGAATTTTATGTTTCTTTTTAAAGCTATACTGTTTCCATGTTGACAAAATTATGTTAAATGTTTCAGATCTCAGCATGTCACTTTATCTGTACAAACTGTGCAAAATCTACATCGCTATCGCTCAAGCTATATCCATCACTTAAGCTGCTACAGTTTCACATGTATGGCATAAGCAGGCACATTAAACAGAATATGAAAATATGAACATTGAAAGTCTTCCCCACTCAGTATAAAGGTAACACTCAATGTGTTGTTTTTTTGCAACGTGGTGTAATGAAAAGCTTTCCTCGCGTGACTGCAGGCCCAGATGTGCAATTATAAAAGGAAAAAAAGGATGATATAGATCTGCTTTCATATCAATATCTAACATCACATGACTAAAATAAAATGTTGCACAGTCCAGAGAGCAATTCATTCCATTAGCAAATGCTCCGTATAACATCAAATGGACTCCCGGTCCCTCCTAATGAGACCAAGAAAGTAAATATGCCTCATTTCTATTGGCCCAAATATAAAACAGAACAGATGTAAAATACCAACAGAGAGAATCACTAAAATAGTTTAATGATATGAGAGACGGCACTCAGCAGGTGCTCTTGGAGATGTTTATAGGAAGCCGCAGGGGGGACAACTTCAGGGAGCCCAGAAATACGTCACCGGTCGATCTGGGTTAATAAGGGAAGCAACTGGATTTGCGAGGCCCAAATCTAACTAAACCTCTGGAGAAGCACTATTTACAGGAAAGAGAAACAATTTCAGTGCCTAAAGGCCTATACTTTCCTCTAGTTTACCTAATGGGATTGTTAAATCACTACAGATCTGCAGGTTCTCGTTGTTCAATAGAGTCTGAACTTCTTCTTCAATAGAATTAACACTCAAAGTCTCAGCAAGGATCAAATGAAAGCTGTCAAGTCACACAATGCCAACAGTCTGTAAGTTTGACAGGGTCTGTACATGAAGGCCTTCATTAGTTGCACATTGAATAAACAGATAGACAGAGCAATTAATACTGAAATGTCATCGAAATGTTATACTGAAAAGGTCCCATAGGACCCTTTTGTGTTTGTTGGACAGCCACCAGCGCTGGTGCTGGCTCCATCCACTGAGTAGTGTACGCGACTGAGCTCTCAGCATCGCTTTTATACATGTGTTTGCTCATCTTGGATCATAGCATTTTCCCTATGAATAAATGCATGAAGCTTTTCACACCACCGGGACTCTGGGCACAGTCTGAGATCTGAAATGCATAATCTCAGCATAGTACACAGCCTTTTATCACTATGTGTGTACTGTAGTATAGAGAAAAGGAAATGTTTACAATTTACAAAAAAAGAGAGCAGGCAGGAAAAAAATAAAATATATATATGGGGGGGTTGCGTTTGCATGAGGCCTTCTTTAGGGACTTCTTGATTTTTGTGTGTTAATCTCCAGGAGTCCAGGAACTTGGCTCAAATATATCCTCAATCTGTGCCGCCTACACTACAGTTAAGTCAACTTGCAGAACACATGCCTTGTTGACACACATGCATGGAGTTGAGTGGGTTTTGAGGCTCTCCAGAGTTATTACTTTCTACCTAAAAAATAATTACTGAAAGAAAAGAAAATGTTCATCAAATTTGAATCAATGCTGAAACTTTTTATAGGGATTTGAAAAACAGTTGAAGTTGCCAGTAGGGGATGCATTTTCCCTTATGTGTCACACTGTAGAAGCTGAAGAAGTACGGATAAGAGTGACTTTATTCTCACACTGCAGAAAAACACCAAGATTTACAAATGTACTATAATTTTTGTCAATTGACAAGAAGAAAACACAAAGAAAATAGACTGGTAGAATAACCTGTACTGTATAAATTTAGGGAAAAACTCCCTATAGGGAAAATGAAATGAGAAATAAGAAGTCAGTAAAATGGTGATATCTGGTGGTTTCAAATGCTGTAAACGTTTAATACTAAATATAGCTTACTAAATAAACTCAGCTTTAGTATCCCTTGGGTTGTTTAAGACAGCAGCTATTCAAATAAATATTTAAACATTTTTACAATATATCTGTTTGTTAAACCAGCTCTCCAGCTTTTCAACTGCAGCCTAAAATAATGCGGGGTTTAGATAAAGACCCACTGACAGTGATGATAGATGCCTCTCTCCATAAATCTTTATCCCAAACAAGTCCACAGGTGAGGTCAACAGAGTTCATTTCTTTATCCAACAAATAATATCCAGGTACAACGGCATTAAAAACAGTGTAATAAAGTTGTGTAATGTACGCTACAGACTTGTTATGATCCATTTGTTTAAACTGCTTGTTTATTCAATCAGACTAATGTTTACATTCATACTCCAATATTTATTGAACAACATTAAAAAGATACATGTAAATAATTTTGATTAGAACTTCGTGTACACGTCTAAACAGTTGTTCTTCTTTTTACAACCCGCGTGAACTTTTATTTCTGAGACATCCGCTAATACGGCAGACTTTTATTTTACTTCTGAAGTGTCGTAAAATTGGTGTGACGCGTTCCTTTACGGCACGGGCTCTCACCGCACCGCCTGGGAGTTGTCGCGTATTCTTGAATCAATAAGAATTTCTACTCCAGTAAAGGTACGTTTTGCGTTTTATGATCTCAGATATTGTATTATAACAGTCAAGCGCAAACGCGAAAGACTGAAGCTCACGGAAAATGACTGAGATAAGTTATTTTTCGTGTAATGGGAGGAAGCATGTGCGCTGCTGCTGAATGCATCAGCTGATTTTACGCGCTCAATCCTTCCGCGCAGCTGTTTATCAGCCAGACTCTATTGTTGACACGGTATCAGCGACGTTCGTAGAACAATAACATATGTCTTCACAAATGTCAAAGAGAGAGAACAAGGCTCTTTTGTGCGACCTACCGTTAGCGGTGAGACTTTTCATCATGGCGCTCGTAAAATCTTGGAGGATGTCGTAGAAAGGCTTCTGAACCGTGGCCACAGTGATCATTAGCGTGCATCTGAAGTCTTGTTCATTACAAATACTTGCTTTATTCGTTATTACCCAATTATTCTTTATATCGAATTAATTCAATAACAGTATTCTGTATTTTATTCAGATTGTTCTTGTTTCATGGGTCTAAAGAATACTCGCTGACCAATGAGAGCTAAGCTTTAGGTCATGTGTCCGGAACCGGCTTTACACAGAATTATACAAAATAATCTACATGCGTATACAGTGCATACAAGAGCCTGTGTATTAAAAACAATAGTATCGGTAGTGAGTTGCATTTTTTTAATGATAAAAGTCATGCTGTGACTCGTAAGTCTAAATATTTTTGTAAATACCTGCTTACCCAATAATATGTATTGCATATTTGTGTTTTTAATATTTTTCTACTGGTATTATTGGATTTTTTTCTCTTTGTTCTTAAAATACTGCTTATGTTGGTAATGATTAGTCTAAAACCAGTGCTCAGATAAAAGAAATATAAAGGGAAATATAAATATATTTATAAAATATAATATTAAAGTGGTGCCTTATTTTAATAATGTACTTTTTTTCAAGGCAATGGCAAAGTTCCATGCACCTGTGATCCAGGACAACCCATCAGGATGGGGTCCTTGTGCTGTTCCTGAGAAGTTTAAAGACATGCCCTACCAGCCTTTCAGTAAGGGAGACCGACTGGGAAAGGTGAATTCTCTTTAATATACCCTGGTCAATCCTATTAACTCTGAAATGTGGACTATGATAATTATTTTTTTTTATTTTTTTTTATTTGCTCTTATTTTTGTTAACAGGTAGCTGACTGGACTGGTGCTACATACCAAGATAAGAGATACACAAGTGAGTGTTCACACTTATTTTTACAACAGCAGTGTGCTTTTTGGTCTAAATGGCTAAACCTTCTTTCTTGCTAAAGTCACTTATCAGTCAGAATGGTTGTTCTCTGTTCTGTTTAGATAAGTACTCGTCTCAGTTTGGAGGCGGCAGTCAGTATGCTTATTTCCATGAGGAGGATGAGACCAGCTTCCAGTTGGTGGATACTGCCAAGACTCAGAAGACTGCCTATCAGAGGAACCGTATGCGGTTCGCTCAGGTGGCTTTCTGGACATTTACGTTCTTGCTCTCTTACTTAAACCTCTATTTTCTTTATTATATGTTGTGCTTCTGTTTTACAGAGGAATCTCCGGAGAGACAAAGATCGCAGGACCCTCACTCAGTTCAACATGCAGACCCTGCCTAAGAGCGCCAAGCAGAAGGAAAGGTGAGTGCTTTCCCAGTAGGGGAGAAAAAAACTCTAAAACCTTTAGTTGTGACTTGCCAACATGCACTCACCCTTACCTTTCACTGAATAGAGACCGTATGCGCTTGCAGAAGAAATTCCAGAAGCAATTTGGAGTTCGGCAAAAGTGGGATCAGAAGTCACAGGTATGAAATTCATCCGTTTCATCTCTTTTCATCTTTTCTTTGATCTCCAGCACCACAGCAGGTCACCTCCACTTTCATTTTCTTATCTGGGTCTTAATTTTTTTGCACACAGTTACTACTAGTCGTGCTTTACCATCATTTTCTTTCAGCATTTGACTTTTTATTCAGTCCTCCAGTCTATATTTAATTCATACAACAACAAAAAAACTATGTTTTGTTTTTAGATTAGAAGTTTTTCATATTTCTGTTTCCTCTTTGTTCTGCTGTGTATATTTGTCCTATTGCTCATCATTTTTTGCTATGATGGTTTTGCATTAATTTTCAAGTCAGATTTATACAATTTATGTGAAAGTTGATAACAAAGTGTCCTTAAATAATGATAATAATAATAAATTATGCATAAGTATATGCAAGTAACCCAAATTCTTATCCTAACCAAAAACCATGAAGTACATGTAGTTAATTTTACTCCATGTTTAAATGTGTAATTACACTAATAACCAAAAACTTTAGATGTTGTAACAACTTAATTCAAGCAAAAAACAACTATATTGTTACAATGAAATGATTGCTTTTGTCGTTTGTCATTCCATTTTGGTCATATTGCCCACCCCTAGTTTTAGTATTGAGTTTCAGTATCAACAGGGTACAAAACTCTCAGTGCTTTTCTCTTTCCTGCGCCTTCATTGGCTAAATATGATTCTTCATTCATTCTGACTCTTCTCCCGTGACCTCAGGCCCAGCTGAAGCCCAGGGACTCCTCTGTGGAGGTGCGCAGTGACTGGGAGGTGAAGGAGGAGATGGACTTCCCCAGACTCATGAAAATGAGATACATGGATGTGGCCGACCCGGTTGACATGTAAGCACTATGCCGTACTTGTGTCACGGACAGATCATTTTTGTACGAGCGCATTACTCTTGAGGGAGTCCTTCACTGAGTCTCTTTTTCTCAGTGAGTGCTGTGGAGCTCTTGAGCACTACGACAAGGCTTTCGATCGCATCACCACACGCAATGAAAAGCCACTCAAGAGCATCAAGAGGATCTTCCACACCGTTACCACCACTGATGACCCGGTGATCCGCAAGGTACTCCAAAGCACACTTACAGCGTCACTTCAGCTGTCGTTGCTGCTCGTGTCTTACAATCTTGTACATGTCTTTTTTCTGTTATAAGTAGCAATGCTAATTGATCTTATTCTGAAAATGGCATCCACAGCTGGCAAAAACCCAGGGCAATGTGTTTGCCACCGATGCCATCCTGGCAACTCTGATGTGCTGCACGCGCTCAGTGAACTCCTGGGATATCATTGTTCAGCGTGTGGGCAACAAGCTCTTCTTTGACAAGAGAGACAACTCTGATTTTGGTAAGCATGTGCTTCAGATGAGTGTGCCTCATTTCGATGGATGTACAAGGATGTAGAGTCTTTATGCTGTCCTTATTCAGATTTAGCTCGAGCACTTGCATTTTCACTTGCCTTGAAATGAAAGCATTGCCCAGGGTCAGTGCGAAGGGGGTAACACAGCAGACGACAAGCACATCTTTAAAATTGAAGTGCACTGTTTTCTGTGAATGTATGAACACTAGCTGCACCATTGGGCATCCACAATTCTGGCTGTTCAAAATCCTGCTGTGCCACCCATGTAGTTTTTTCTAGTATATTTATCCCAAATTGTTGTTAATGTACAATGCATTCGCCCTAGTCTGGCAGGTGGTGTACTGTGCATCTTTCAGCATAACATTTAAGAATATCTGTGGCTTGAATAAAGTCTATATGTTCGTATAGAGAGCTATTATAATATAGACTGTACTTTACTGTAATCGTGCATTCTTGAAATTAATTAATTTCTGCCGGTTTGGACATTAGATTTACTGTTAAAAAACTGCATTTATTTACATTTACTGTTTATTCATTACTGGGTTTTGATCACTCTAATTAGAAAATTCAGCAGTTTTAAATGTCACCAATGTGGTTAACAGATGAGGTTTTGCCAAATCTTTGTCGCCAAAAATAATTGTTTATTAACTCTAACCCCTATTAACATTTACTGAAACACATTTATCTCTGACTTCAAGATGTTGCAAAAATGAAATGTTAGAAATATATACTTTTTAATTTTTCGCAGCATTTATGGCAGAGATAAAAATGCTTTTTTTTATTTTTATTCATATAGTTGTTTAATTGAAAACAAACAAAAAAAATCTTACTGTCAAGCCCTGATAATCCGATTTTGTTTTTGATGCATCAAGTAATATCTGTGCAGCTTTAAGGCTTAAACTTTTCTCCCTTTGTAGACCTGCTTACTGTGAGTGAGACTGCGAATGAGCCGCCTCAGGACGAGGGCAGTTCCCTCAACTCCCCCCGAAACCTGGCCATGGAGGCCACCTACATCAACCACAACTTCAGCCAGCAGTGTCTCAGAATGGTGCGCTCTCGTTTTCCACAGTTAACCGGCTATTAACACGATACGTGAATGAACTATTTTCTATTTCAGACAAAGATGTTTGTTTAAATGGTTTTTTTTGTTGCTTTGGTGTCAGGGAGGAGAGAGGTACAAGTTCCCCAATCCTAACCCATTTGTTGAGGAGGACATGGAGAAGAGTGAGGTGGCATCTGTTGCTTACAGGTTTGTGCTGAGCTTTGTAGATATTATTTTGGTAACATTTACCATGAACTTTGTTCAGACAAGCTGAAATGTTTGTTCTTTTTGTTTTTAAATTTACCTAATGTTTCGTGCCTTTTTTTTTTGTTTAGTTTTATTTTTGTATTTCCATATGTGACTTTAATTTAGGTTTGACTTGTTTTGTTAAACGTGGTGTTTGAGACTAAAATACTCGTATGTAAAATTTGAAATGGTAACCTTATCTGACTGATTCTCAGGTACCGGAGGTGGAAGCTGGGGGAAGACATTGACCTCATGGTGCGCTGTGAGCATGATGGAGTGATGACTGGTGCAAACGGAGAAGTCTCTTTTATCAACGTCAAGACCCTGAATGAGTGGGACTCCAGAGTAAGACACAGAAAGAGAGAAGGATAATTATATTTTGGCTGATTCAGAGATACAGGTGATATAGTTCTGTGCTCTTTACAGTACTGTAACGGAGTGGACTGGAGACAGAAACTGGATTCCCAGAGAGGAGCTGTTCTGGCCACAGAGCTGAAGAACAACAGTTACAAATTGGCCCGTTGGACCTGCTGTGCCATTCTCGCTGGATCGGAGTACCTCAAATTAGGGTGAGCAGCAAAAAAAAAAAAAAAGTTTTTACATGTCAGTTTTTTTGGTCATTTGCTGATCTTTCACTGCACATCCTTCTCTCTTAGGTACGTCTCCCGTTATCATGTCAAGGACTCATCTAGGCATGTCGTCTTGGGGACACAGCAGTTTAAACCCAATGAGTTTGCCAGCCAAATTAACCTGAGCATGGAGAATGCCTGGGGCATCCTGCGCTGCGTGATCGACATCTGTCGCAAGCTGGAGGAGGGCAAATACCTCATCCTTAAAGACCCTAATAAGGCAAGAAGGAAGCTATGCTGGGTTTCAAGTCTGTTGCATTGCAGGATTGAGATATTTAATATACTGCTACACAGCAGGACACTCCAAATGGCTATTGAGTAATTTTGTCTTATTTATCTGTAAAACCCATCTGAACATTCTTTATTATGACCACAGCTGAGAAAGGAAATAAACTATGTGGTATCAGTGGTGTTCATTTTAGTTGCAATACTGTGCCAGTAGAAATCACCTTGGCAACTTTAAAGTATTTTTCTGCCATCAAGATTGTTATTATTAATGCATAGCGTTCTTTGTGTCCCTTACAGCAAGTAATTAGGGTTTACAGCCTGCCTGATGGAACCTTCAGCTCAGATGAAGATGAAGAGGAGGATGACGAGGACGAAGAAGAAGACGAAGAGGGTGAGGATAATGGATTGTTTCTCACTTCGGTGCCTTTTTCCATATTTATTTTTTTTAGTTGGTTACCTCTGTTTCTGATGCACTTTTAATTTTCCCCAACAGATGAAGACAATTAAGGAGTCATTAACTACCACAGCTGCTGGTATGATGTGTTTCAGGGCTGTCAGAGCTGAATAAAGATAATTGATTATTCATTCACTGGTGCGATGTCTCTGTTTAGTAATGAGTACTTTCTGGTTCGACTGCCTTTTCTGTTTTATATATTAGGTTCTGAAGCTTGAAGGCAATATAAATGCTCCTCCTTTTAAGAATTGATGCCGATACATCTCAGTTGTTCAAATATTGTGCTAGAAATGCTAAGACTATGGGTTTGATTTAAAGGGAACAAACATAATGATGAAAAGTTTATCTTGAAGTGTCTTTTTAATGCATGTGTTCTCACTTGGTACCATGATGTTGGTGGAGCAAAATCTCGGGTTACAGGATTAGTTTCAAGTTGACAAAACCAAACCACGATACCATGGTAGCATGAAGCTGCTGGTCAACTTCCTGTCTACTTACGCTTCATGGAGCATGTGCACATGAGCAGCCAATCACATGCTTTTAAACTCTGATTCTCTTCTCGTCAGTGCCTTTCACTACCAAAGATTGAGATTCAACAATATAAAGAGTTTTAACACTTGGCACAGCAAAATTAAACAAAGAACTTAAAGAACACATTTTACCATATATGTGCAAGTAAGATGAAAATAATATCAAATAATTAAATTAAATAATAAAATAAATCTCAAAAAATTGATGATTTTCTTAAAAAAAAATATATGGCGTCCTTTTAATTTGGAGTAAGAGAAACTGGAGGAGTGGCTTTATTGCATCAGAGATGACACTTAAATAATTGGTCGACTTTCGGTTTGACATCCCTAAACCAAAACATAACTAGCCCCAGAGCAGGTTAGCTGTGGAGCGTAAGCTGCTAAAAGCCCGAGTTGGCACAAACTAAACCTGCTTTATGGTGCTGGCCCCTAGGCTGCATTTATTTGATAAAAAACAAAACAAAAAACATTGTGGAATATTGCAATTTAAAATAAATATGCTATTTGAATATATATTATATTCCTGATTGCAAAGCTGAATTTTCAGCATCATTACATTTGGACAACTTTAAAGGTGATATTCTCAATTTTTTTTTTTTTTGGACCTTCATATTCCAGATTTTCAAATATTGCTTTGTCCTAACAAACTACACATAAACCACAAAATAAGTTTGTTTATTGTTATTTATAATGTATAAGTCTCACTTGACCAAATCAAATTGGCCCTTATGACTGGTTTTATGGTCCAGGGTCATATATTAGTCTGCATGAAATCAAGCGAACTTTTAGGCAACGTAAAAACAAAACTACAGTTGTTTTTACCACTTTTTTAGATGTCATACTTGATATGTAAAGCTTATATAGGAGATAATGGGGGTGTAGTGGTCCAGTTATTGTGGGGGTTGGAAATGGTAGAAGTGTTTAAAAAAACAGTGTATGTCTAGTGGCAAGAAACGCTGCTTCTTTTATTTGTGAATGTTTTCAGTTTGTTTCGGTGTCCAAGTCCCAGATGAAGTTCAGTGGTAAGTCTTTCATTCTTTCATTGAAGATATGATCAAACATTTCGTTTTGTGCCACAGTGAATGTGTTTTTCCAATCTCCTATTGTGCCTGCAACAGCAAACCAATTACAAGAATAGAATAAGTAAAGGATAAAACCTGTCTGCATCTTCCAAGATTGTAATCTTTGAACACTGACCTTTGCGCATGAATTGGGGCTTAAGCAGTCGATCTCCAGGAAGGAATTCATAGTTTGCCCTCGGGTCCTTCTTCATGTTTTTAAAAGTTGCCTTCTCCACAATATGTGCGATAGCAAAGTCATCTAGATTTTTCTCCAAAAACTTGCAGATTTTCTCCACTGCATTTCTAAGATCCTGAACGTGGTGCCAATTCCAAAAAAGTTAGGAGATTTAAAAAAAAATCAGATTTTTAAAATTCTTTTTAACCTTTATCTAATTCACAAAAATACAAAGAAAATATTTTGAAATTTTCACTGACCAACGTAAAAGTATTTTGTAACTGTGAACAAATTTTGAGTATGATGGCTGCAACACATTCCAAAAACGTTGAGACAGAGGCACGTTTAACACTTTGTGACATGAATGATATGGAACAAAAATTATGGAACAAAATTAATGACAAAAGTATTTTGAAATAAAAAGGTTCTTGAATTTCACAAATCGCCAAAAAATACATTGCAGTTAACAGTGCTTGCATTTTAATGCATTGTATTTCACGTCTTGAATTTTTATGCGCTGCATTTTAACATAGTTGTATA
>JAUCMU010000063.1:6762316-6779839 GCA_032275025.1 Enteromius treurensis
ATAGATAGATAGATAGATAGATAGATAGATAGATAGATAGATAGATAGATAGATAGATAGACAGACAGATAGATAGATGACAGACAGTGTTATGCTCTACAGTCTTGCAGTTTTTCCATTCTGATTGGCTTTAGTAATAATTACATAATGCAGTTATGACCTCATATTCAGCATGACGTTATGACAGTTGAAAGCGACTCCAGCCGCTGGATGTTTCAGAGATGCTGTGAACGGTGGTGGCAGTGTGGCGTCCCTCTCCCTCTTTTTCTTGCCGAGAGACTTAGAAAGAGCAGAAGCTGTAATTAGAATGCGAGGGAGCAAGTCGCTGCTGCAAATTGAAAACATATTGATTCTCCCTCAGCTCTGTTCTCCCTAGCCTAAGAACAGGATGGAGATTCACACACAAGGTAACGGGAGCAGGAAAGAGGGGTTGGTGGGAGAATCAAGAGAATATGGAAGAGAGAGAGAGAGGGGGAGAAAAAGATTACATCATGCACAGGATTTTTTTTTTTCTTCTGAAAAACAAACGGCAAGGATTTTCTATTAAAAGTTTGGGTTGACAGGCAAATAGCTCCGCCTGTTCATCCAGCTAAATTCTGCCCCACATAAGATAAAAAAGAGGGCATTCTAGTCCACTGTACTGACGTCAAGGGAAGTAGTTACAGCAAAATAGTTCGCTAGAGGGAAGATTGCTAAGGTCCAATGTGTATTTGTGTGTCTGGGTACAAGCACCAAAATAGGAGCCGAACTGGTGAAGGCAGATGGTAAGTCAGGAGCGTGAGGCTGTCAGATGCAGTCATATACTGTGCTGTATGTCAGTGTCTCCCCTCAGGCAATACAATAGCTTCCTCATCCCGAGCAGTGTATCACCACTTTACAATCCTCAGGATTCCAATGACAAGAAAAGTGATTTTTCTGCAATGCCTTTTTTAGCATACGATTTGTATTTGTTTATTGAGAAAAGGAATTGAATAAAGCATTATATCTCAGTGCAAATACATAACAAACTGCTTCAGGGCATTGCTGTCAGACATACTGCTGCATACCTGCTGCATCCTCAGTAGCTGGTGTCAATGTGTAAGGCAACAAGCTATAGGCGCCAAATACAGCCTGTTGATGGTGCTACCTCAACACAGTTAAATGTTTGGTTGTTTCTAACTGCTGTTAAGTTTCTGATGAATAGTGTTTAAAAGAACAGTAGAGCTCGCAATAGCAGGAAAAGTAACACAACACAAGGAAATAATCTTATTTCAAACAGAAAACAAGATTATTTTGCTTACCCCATTGACAGACTGTTTTGCTTGTTTCAAGCATATAAACTCATTTAATTTTCTTTCCTGAAAATAAGGCAATAATTTTTTTCTTGTCTAGAAGATCATTCTTGATTTAAGAACTTTTAGATATTTTGGTTGGAAACAAGACAAAAAAAAAATCTAGTCTTGAAAAGAATTTTTGCAGTGTAAACCTTACTTTTTTTGTATGTTTTACAATTTTTTATTAAAGAAATAAAAACTACATATAATAAAACAGTTAACATTACCGTTTTAAACCTTTTTTTTTTAAACCAAATAATCCATGTTGCATACCAAAAATGAGAGGCTGATACTAAGTCTAGTTCCTGATTGATTTATTCAGACCCCTAAAAAGCTAGATCTACACCCCTGTGTTAGACCAAATACACATGGCAACACAAAGGCAAGAGGTATTGAAACCAGTGTATCAATTATCTACGGGACCTTCAGCGGAGGGAAATAGTGTCTACCCCTAAGACAGAGTGTGCCCCGAGGCGAGTTTTACCAAGTGACTCCACATAATCACATCCAATTAACGAAACCACAAAAAAGGAAGCAGTTCAAAGAGCTACCTTATCCTTTGCGTTTCCACGACTCATTCTCGCTCCCTCTCTCTCTTCTGCAGAGCACAATTTATTTAAGCATTGCTTAAGCCAATGCTCAAGGGGTGTTTTAACAAGCAGTTGATTAGCGCTGGTCTTTTGCAGGCTAATGTTTAGCTGACATTAAAGGTCCACGTGGGAAGTATGTACCGTGAACACAGACCTCAATCGTAGAGAATGAATTCCAGAGTTTTCCATGTGCCAGTAAAGCCCAAAACCAGCAGGGGCCACACCATCAGAAAGACGTTTTAGCAGCAACTCCAAAACCACATGATGGCCCCCCTCCTACTGCTCAGGGATAATGGAGCCGCACTGAATTTCAGTATCGCTTTAAAGCCTCTGATAATAAACTCCATGCACCTCAAAATGTTAGCCGTAAACTGATAATAGGCACAGCGGTGGCTCAGGTAATATTTCACAGTAAATTTACTTTGTTGCCTACGATAGGTTCACTTCAGGCAAATTTCTGCAACACTAACATGGCTGGGATTTTATACCAAGTGTTGATGCTACACACAGCAATCCGCTCCAGCATTAATGACATACTTGTGTCTCTGAAATACCCATTCGCTTATGTCCATTTAATCATTCCCTGCTGGTTCACAGTAGATCACACAGTCAGCCTGAGTGGCCAAAGCCAGAACTCCTGTTTGCTCATTGTTCATTCCAGTGATCATGACACAGCTAATAGAGGCTGGATTAGTGTGCAGGAACAGAGTGGGCAAACACACAGCGACTAATGATGGAGACCAGCCAGTCTGCACCACTTTCTCATGCATCAACACCACCTCTATCATATTTGCCCCTGACATTAGTTTGTGCATATTATGTTTACTAAGGTATCGGCATGCGCTTCATTTACACCCATCCTTCTGCATCCACTGATAACCATAGCTTTGGATGTATTCATGCTTATGAACACAGACAAATGTCCTATATGCTATAATTTTTTTTTTTTTCTGCAAATCTGAGATCACACCTCCCAATTCCTTGCTTCACTAAATCTACTACCCTATATATTCCCGTCCCCTTCCTCTCTGTATCTGTCAGTGTGCTCTCCTCATCTGTCGTCTGCGCTTTGAATCCGGAGTGGTCCAGCACTGTACCAGACTAGAATTTTAAGCATGTCCTTTGGTCAGGAGAAGGGGGCGGTACAGTTGGTTGCTGAATGCATGAAACTTGAAAGGGCTCTAAAGGAGGCTCTAGCATGGTAACCTGCTATATTATGCAGCTTTGCATTCCTTTGCACAGAAGTCGATGCACATAAGCAAAAAGCCTTTTTCTCACTTTTGTTTTTGCTAGACAAAGCTATTCTGATATTGTGCGTTATTTTTTATCAACCATTGAACTAACTGATGACAGGAGAGATATGTATGCTTTATGAAGTGGGCAATGGGACGATGAGTGAATGAATAGCAAATAAGATTTTATTGCTGGAGTACAATATAATAATGTATGTATTATTGGAGTATAATAATGCATTGTGTTAATTGCATTAAAATGCTGGGTAAGCTAGGACGACAGTCTTTAGACTATACATTTATGTAATTTTATATGTCAATTTATTATCATAAAGGTGTCAGCAATTAAGTGCAAACATTTTAAATTGCAGTATGCTGACGCTCGCGAACAGATTTTGCGATAGTCTGAGCTGGTAACCATGGCAACAGTACGGCTATCGAACGCTTTTCGTTAAGATTAGAATCATACAAAATAGAAGTCCAGTCATCATTCTATATTTTTATGTTATTTATTTATTTAATAGCCTATTATTTACAAACGACAAACAAATTAAAAAATAGTTTTTTAATACGTTTATATAGTTAATGATCAGCTACATGTTCGAGTGTAGATTTCCTGCAGGATATCTTGAAATGGGCTATTATACTAATAAAATAATTTTTGTTAATAATAATAATAATAATAAAAAGAAAAAAAAAGAAAAGAAAAGAAAAGAAAAGAAAAAAAACGATTACATAATCCACATTGGATGTAGTCAGCTGCAACCCAGCATGTGCATCGTTTAAAATACACTATATCCGTTCGAGAACGCAAGATCATATCCGTATGTTTCGCTCCGTCTAAATAAGAGTTTTAACTGCACCCTTTTCTGTCGCCGCACATCCCTTCTCTGTTGTATAATTTTCTCTCTCGCTCCCCCTATCTCGTTCTCTCTCTCTCTCTCCCTCCCTCTTTCTGAGCCACAGCACGCCTGCCTACATCCCTCTCCCAAATCTTCACTAGCACACAAGCAAAGGGGACAGAAGCAGACCCGTATCCTCCTTTCCCAGCTCACCACGTTCCTCATTCTCAGGTCTTTTTGTCTTTTACATGGCGCAAGGGCTCTTCAAGCGGGACGGTTCTGGGTGCGAGAAAGCCAGCGCGGATTTGGATAAGCGAGCATCAGTGGCGGGTGTAGACCACAGCGGTTCTGGCGCCTCCGCCTTCTCGGTCTCTTCTAGCCGGCTCTATGACTAGTAATGGTCGGCTCGTTCTGCTGGATGCTCCCTGCTCTAACCGGATCTTCGACGGCACCATATTCAACAGCAGATTGCCATTTTCGGAAGAGAGCTTCAAAGAGCTAGGAGATACATATGGAAACTGGGGATCAGAATTTTAGGAAAAAGGATATATAGTAGTGCTTTATTTTATTATTCCATTTTGCTCATTTATGTTTCGTTCTCGATGAATTCCGTCATTCCATCGTTGACTTGATTTGTCGAATTGACGCGAGAGCGGCAGATTTAGATTCACCTGGACATTCTTTTTGTTGGTTTTAAACTGGACTATCCTGGCCATCTATCCATCTATCCTGTATTTTTTTTCTTTTTGCTCCTGCACTTGAATAGAGCTTTCCCTGTCCTTTCTGGGGCTTTTTTCTTCTTCCTCTCTGCGTCTTTCCCTCTTGATTAGAATAGACTAGGATTTGCTTAGCCATATTAAGAGAGAAGAGCGTGTTTGTTGAGCAGCTACGTAGGTCAACAGTTGTTGTAACACATCGAATTGTTTAGATATATTCCGATCCGACACAAAGGCTTCCATTGCTCCGTCAACGCCAGTCCGAATTCCACATTCTTCCTAAACCAGTATTTATCCTCAATTCCTAACACATCAAATCTACGCGCCTAAATTGTCTTAATTAAAAACGAGCGTTGTTCAGCATTGGCTTAATTGCTGTGGCGTTTGAATGACATGCTCAGGCCATTATTAAAGGCCTCGGCAATTAATTATTATCTTTGATTAGTGGCTTTGCAACGTGAATGTTCGTGTAAGTTTAAGCTGTAGCACTAGCTGCTGCTGCATATCTTACCTCGTTTAGAAAAAAAAAAGACAAGGGCAAACGATCAACATCTCTCTGTTCCAACAAATTGCTCTTTGTTGGAAGAGTGCGGAAAGCGTACCGTTCCACTCCAAAAACAACCGAAAAAGCCAAAAAGGCTCACCTATTTCTTCCTTAATCGGTTCTCACCCAAACGCAACCATAAGGTTCCTACCGCATCCTCCCCCTTCCCCCTCCTTTCGCTCAAATATATCCCATTTTTTAAATTTGGTTTGGTCCCGTAAATTTTCAAATATTTATTTCCTATACATCAAGAGGAAAGGGGGTCCCCCTTTCATGGAATGCGGAAACATGGGTGTGTTTGACCGCGGAGTTCAGATGTTATTGACCACGGTGGGCGCGTTCGCCGCCTTCAGTCTCATGACCATTGCGGTGGGCACGGACTACTGGCTGTACTCGCGCGGCGTGTGTAAGATCAAGAGCAACAATGAGAACGAGACCAGCAAGAAGAACGAAGAGGTGATGACCCACTCGGGACTGTGGAGGACATGTTGCTTGGAAGGTAAGGCGACTTTCATCATGTTCTCGTTTATCCACCCGATGACGTTTAGCGGTCCCCCATTTGCATTAGAGGGTCCATCTCAGCATGTGCACACGTGTTCCTGTCGGTTGTTACGGAAACGCATGTTAGGCCTGCTGCCTGCTCTCGTGATGGTTTAACAGCTCCGCCTTCAGAACCACGGACAGCGACAGCGGCGCACTGTACTAAAACCGACGCGTAAAGATGTTAAACAGGGTCTACTTTGACACACCGCTGTCTCTTATAGTATGAGGTGTTGTAATAAGACAGAAGTTGTTAGCTGGCTTCTTATTGGTCTAAGATTGATGGCCATGTTCTAAACCCGCTTTGAACACTTATTATTTTTATTAACTTGCTAAATGTATTCTTGCTGCAGCTCATGACCAACTTGGACCAGTGAATGACCAGCTTAGGCCAGCTAGAAACCATCTATCTGGGCTACCAGCTTTTTTGGGTTAACCCAAAAATAAATATTTTGTCATCATATGCTCACCCAAATGGTCTTTACATTTTGAACATACCAAGATAACCCAAAGCAATGCCATTGATGTTCATAGTATCGACTATAGTATAACATTTTTCCAAAATTCTATATATTTTCTATAAAAGAAAGTCAGTCATACAGGTTTAAAACTAAGATGTAAAAAGATTCTTTATTGGCATCTATGGTTCCATAAAAAATAATTGTAAAGGTTCTAAAGTGGAACCGCAAAAAATGAAGCTAGGGCATCATTGTAAAAAAAAAACTTTTTTTGTATTATTTCTAAGAATGGATGAGAAAATGTTCACAAGTTACATTTTAGGGTTAACTATCCCTTTAAGATGGATTTTCCCACAGGGGAACGTTATGGATGTAAAAGCAGGTAAATGCATGTGTGCACTACTGGGACTTCCACTAAGTAACACCTGGAAAAGATATCGCTACACACATGCCCCATGTTTAGAAATGCTCTCTGCAAGTCAGGTCAACATACACAGACTGTTGATTTCCTGTCATGCTTCAGTAGCTGCACTGACTGCTGACTTTGGCCTAGCAATGTCACCTTGTGAGGTCACAGAGCATAACAAATCCTCATCCTCACCAGGGCTCAGAGGAGGCACAGAAGATAGCCTGCATGGGTCTCTGAGGCACACTGCCATATGCTATCTGTACACATCCTCTGCTGCTTCTAAAGCACAGGAAGATCTATCTATACAGTCAAATGAGTTAAATTACAAGGCATATTGACAGGGGAGACTGGATGTTGATCTTGATCATCATTCTGACAGCATGAGTTCTCATAGCCATATGTTGACTAAGGCAAGACGAGTGACTTTGACCACATCTGCGAGCATGTCCTAAACATCTGCTTTTTAATTTTGTCTGTCAGGAATAGCAATATCATTCGATTCGATTCAGCTAATAAACTGCCAGCAGAATTGCCTTTCTCCATGTGTCACAAAATAAATCCTACAGTTTCTGAACAGGCAAAACGATCGCTGGATAAACATCACACTTAAACCGTAGAGCATACACTTACATTGTTTATTGCAGTCAGCTCATTTGCGAAATTAGGTGTGGGTCTATGATAAGTCTTAATTAGAAGAGGATTGTGAGATGACTCTATTCCTTCAGTTTTCAGTTCAAGCTCACGCAGGTCTCACGCTCAGACTATGACAAAAGCAATTAGCTGCAACAGTAAATAACACTTATCCCTCAACCTACACGGTTGTATCTATCAAGCAGGTGCCGCCTCTCAGAGCCCGTCTTGCACTGCCATCTCATAGACTGTGTGTAGGCAGGCAAGGATGTAAATCTCAGTGGTCAGTGCAGAAGATGATTTGCTGGGGAGGAATAGATTTACAGCATGCAGGTGGGCAAGAGTGTTAGTGTAATCTGTCCCTGGAGTGCTCCAAACTGATGAGAGAGGGGAAACACACTCACTGGACTGTCCTCAGCAATATTAGCAATGCTTCAGATATTTAACATCTACTCTCGCACCCACACAAATATAAATACACTATAGACCAATCCAGAGGATCGCACCTACAATAAGATCTTGTAGAGCTTGGCCCAATCTGATGCATTATAACTTCCTGAGGAACAGATCAGTAAGAGAGGGGTCAGTAAGATTTTTTAGTATTATTGAAAAGTTATATTACAATATAAAACAACAGTTTTCTATTTAAATATGAATGCAAATTACTCCATAGTATCACGTGATCCTTCAGAAATAATTATTTGCTGATTTAGGTGTTCTATAGCTATTTCTTATTATTACCATTGCTAAAAACAATTGTGCTGCTTAATACTTTTGTGGATCGCATTTTTATACGCTTATGAATAGAAATTAATAAACAACAGCATTTTATTGTTTTTTTGTAGCATTATTAACATCACATTTTATCAATTTAATGCATCTTTTCTAAATAAAAGTAATACTAACCATGTTTCTCAGTAGTATTGTATATCCATTAGATGAAATTCTTAAAATGCTTAAAAAAAGCAAATGATAGAAAAGGTCTCCTTTGAGCAAAGCTGCAAAAAAATGATAGAGCTCTGTTTATTGAGAATCTTAAAGCTATTCTTCTAGCTGAGTCATGTATCCATTGACAATTTATTCTCTTATATTGCAGAGTGGTTTTCAGTGCATTTGCATTTATTTCTAATGTCAGCAGATCTATTTTGTTCTTAATGAACTTACAATGTTTCAACACCTTAAAGGCAGACATAAAAACATATGGATGTCATTAGACAAAAAACCAAGGGGCATTTATTGAAATAAATAGCACAAACACTCTAAAAAAACATGCAGTTTGTCGTTTGTTTTAAATGATAATATAATAGACACAGGCAAAAAAAAAAAAAAAAAAAAACGAGGATAAAATGCACACTACTAGAAAATAATCTGTGGAGAAATGGACGATGTCCTGTCAGAAAACTACCAGTACTTTTTCTGTTAAGTTCACAGGCATTTCCTTGTGTGCTGCATATTATAAACACATATAAAACACCAGTGAAACATCAACACATAAAATTCCTTCATATTAAAACCTTTTCTTTTGAGAGTCAAAGCTTAGCTGTCAAACTTAGTGGATTATGAACTAAATCCTTAGCCAAACTGACATAAAAAAATCATAAATGAAGATGAAACCAGCTGATTAAAAGTCGTTTTTAGTAAGAAATGTGGATACTTCTGCGAAAAGAAAAAAAAAACAGTCTAGCATCTTTTGTTCGCAGATGCCACTTATTCTGACATCTTGTTATCTAACACAATTCATAAACTTTTAAACTAGGCTCAAATTTTCAAATACTTTTAATGAACACTGCACATTTTCAATTTATAGCTTATTTCCATCCTCAATCACTAAGCAAAAAGTGTCAAGGCAGATAATTAGGGCGAAGTTTCTACTATTTTTTTTTTACAACACAAAAGCAAAGCACAATGCATTTTTTGTTATCGCACCTCTCACTGAAAGATGACAGCTTGTTAAGGTCTTGTACTGGACACCCACGGAGCCATTATAAGTGCCACTGCAGATTAGAATGTGTCCCTATAGTGAGTGGAAGCAAATATGAATCAGCGTGACATTGCAGTGCATGCATGTACACATGAACAAACATTGCCATGATAGAACACAAGCTAGTATAAGGTGGGCCGCCATTAACGTAGTGACTCAGACCCAAAGTGTACTTCAGCAGAACTACAGGTAATCTGCGTTATTAATCTTCATTACGCTTCCAATGGATGTGAGGGCACAGCACAGCGAGAGCACAGAAACAGCGCAGCAAAGTACAGTGACAAAGGAGGCGCAGTTATATTCCTCGCATACCCAACACTTATCATTCCCAATCTCTGTGACAGCAACTTTCCCAAGAAGACAGATCATTCTCCTGAATGAGTCGCTGCAAATATTTTCCAGGCCATGGGGGGCTGCTGCTAATCAATGGACTTCCTGCACAAGTTTTCCACTCGCATGCAGCCAAAGCGTGTGTTTGAAGAGATAACCAGCGCCGTCTCAGCAGGAGGGGTGAAAAATACTCCTGCATTTTTCTCACCTCTCGCTTGTTCACGCTCACAAATCTGCTCTTTGTAAGCAAGCGGGTGTGAAGTCTCATCCAGGTCGTAAATCGCGTGATCAAAATGGCCACATGTGACACTTTTCGGTTTTAAAAGGTCATATATATGTGTGATATAGACAGACAAGCCGTGGGTCTTAGCCGGAGCCTGGCGCTGCTTTAGAGACGGATTACGCTCATAAACTGATCAGATAAGGATTACCAGCCTGGCATGGATCTGCCCAGCTAATGACCCAGGTCCAGAGTGGCATTACGCAGTATTACGACACTACTGCATGCTTCAGTTCGCGCACACAGGCCACTTGCCCCAAACCAATCAGCCCAGTTCAGCTCTACACTCACCAAAGGAAAAGTCCAACCATTTCTTTGGCATGCCCACTCTCTATAACACTTCAATGCTGTGATCCTCTTATCCTATAAACACCAGTGATGTGATGAACAGTAAGAAAACATCCTGGAGGAGCAGCATTACACTGCCAAAGCATCCTGTAAGAGAAGAGCTGTTTCATTCAATGCCCTTTTTCTCATTGCCTTGTCAGATGATCATTACAGTTTTGAGGTGTCATATTTCCAGCTTGATATATTCAGCTGTGACATTAAAGGGAGAGCCAAAGTGAGTAAATGATAACAGTTATTACTGGGAGTTAACAAACGTTCATTAGGTAGCTAGATAGCAAGGATTCATCCAATTGAACAATGTAACAGTAAAGATATTTACAGTGTTATATGAGCCTAGAACTTTTATAACCAATGAATGCAGTAATAATAGCTGAAAATTCAGCTTTGTAGGTATGAATTGCAATTTAATATTACTTCAGAAAGCAGCTAAATGTTAATAATATTTCACAGTATTATTACACACTGTTTGTAATGTATTTTTTGATCAAATAATTGCAACAATCTTTAAAAGACATTTTTAGATTTTTAAAACTTCTAGACTTTCGGAAACAAATTCACCAAAAGCTTCCAGATGTTCCATGTCTTTTGAAGCCATGCAATTACATTGGCATTTGTTTGCTTTAAAAATTAGAAACCTGCAGCTTAACCTGCTAAAAATATATCTTTCTGAGTTTCACAGAAAAACTAAGTCATATAGATGACATAAGGGTGAGTAAATAATGACAAAACTTTCATTTTTTGTTGGGTGCACTGTCCATTTAAACAATGACAGAGGCCATTTGTTTAGAAGAATAATGATCTTATTTAGAACTAATGTACTGGCAAGCCGCTTCTCATTTTGAACTTCTCAAATGCAGGACACGCAGGCGAGACTGCAGATCTTTTTTCTTTTTTTGCGACATCTAGACAACCTCTGCCAGTATCAGAGGACAAAATTCTCCTCTGCCGCTCAGACAGGAGGGAACATAATGAGGGTCTCAGGGGCATTATTAATATTGGATTGGGAGACGGTCCGGGTGGAATACCACTTGAATCATCCTCATTCTGATTCAGCTCTGAAAGCAGGTTGAATGTGACGGCAGTGATCAGAGTGCAACAGAACAGTCTGTTCCACATCTCATTTCTCGCCTTCTCTCTTCTCTATGGCTTGCTTTCTCTTTTCTGCTTTTGCATCTTTTTCTACCTGATGGTTGGCAGGTGCTGTGTAGGAGAGCTAATGCTATTCTGGAACTTCTGTCTCCCACCACTCAGTTGACCCTCTATTGGGGATGCACATCTGCATGAGCAAAATCCCTTTCAGGAGCTTTTGCGCATTCATTTTGCTTTGTTTGCAATAAGGGAAGGCTAAATGATCATAGAGAGATCTTAAACCATGCATGGTGTGATGAAATGAGAAAAGGTCATAAACGTAACTGTTTGACAGTCGAGTCACGTGTAGGAGGAGCCGAGTGATGCTATTCATCATTCCTCCAATGATCTTCTCTAGAGCTGCGGGCTGCCTTCATCAGAGGAATGAGCGGGATTGAATGACACAGGCTTTCTGGTTGCTTTTGGCCCTGGTGCGCTGTGTGATTTCTGTGTGTGTGGGAATGGCCTCTAGTGTAAGTAACTTCACTGATTATCGCTGATGGATGAATGCAATAGTACAGATAAGCAAAGACATGTTAAACTAAATAGATATGTTCAACATACAACATTTTGAGCTTCATACCATATAGCTACATGCCTTTACGGAAAAGGCTAAAAGGAAAAGTTAAGCCGAATTTTGTTTCTGCTGCTTTACATTTTCAAAACCATTGTACCAATTACCATTGTAAAATCTTTATTATTAATATTTAATACACCCTTTATTAATATATTTCTTAATTCATTTCAAACAATAAAATCTTACTGACTTACTGGCTGTATTTAATCTATTTATGCTACTTTTAGATTTTAGATGAAAGGTAGAAGAGATCATTTTTTCAGTTACTTCAGAAGACTGTAATATAATTAATATAGATTATTTTAATGCCACTTTTTCTTTTTTTGAGATTAAGAGTTCAATTTACTAAATGTATAAAATAGAGCACCATGCAATTCCTTTCTAATATCTTACGTCATGTGCTGAAGAATCAAAAAAGTACTTGAACTGACATGAGGATGAGTAAATAATGATAAAATATAATTTTTAAGTAAACTGTACTGTTCTGTCTACAATACATAGTTCATTTAAAATAAAGAGAGGATTTGTTCTAAGCATTTAGTGTAGACGCAGAAGGGATTTGACTATACTGCAGCTCATTTCTTGGCTCCAGTTACTACAAACCTCTTTTTGCTACGCATAAAACAACATGCACTTCTACAGGTGTGTGGTAATTTAGAATTTCACTCTGTGCTATTGCTTGTAGTGCCAAAATCTCAGTGATACTAGACCAATTATATAGAATTGACCTGATTTCCACTGTTGTAGACTGCACAGTAGACATTAGACCAATTCAGTGATAACGTTCAAAGGGGATCATTCATTTACACCCCCCTCCCTCCGACAGCCATTTTGCAAATTTAAAGCAACGAGAGGAAATCCCGCCATAAATGCTGATTAACTTTATATCTGCTCCATTCATTTTAAGTCAAAGCGTTTTGCTGCTTTTCCCCCGATAGCGGCGGTGGAATCTGCAGCCCTCTCAGGTGTGATGAATTGGTGGTGTCCTTGGCACAGTTCATTTGCAATCCATTACAGCACATTAGCTTGTGTCAGAGAGGAACCCAAACACCATGCATCACTAAAGTGAGGGGATGTGATCAGATACCCCAACTTACACCCACATACCACCAACTAGCGAAGCAAATTTGAATTGGTCTTTTATAAAGAATGTTTAAATTAGGACAGAACTGTAATAGTATATAAAATAAAAACTTGGGGAAAGTTACTAATTTACAGCTTAAGAAACTTAATGGAGATATCAGTCCTTCTTCGTCTTTGTATCACCTTTGTCTTTAGGAAATTAGTTATGTGAATTGTGATATACAGAGAAAAGTGTTGTTTATATATATATATATACTGTATATATATATATATATATATATACTGTATATATATAGAGAGAGAGAATACACGAAATATATACAGTACACTACCATTCAAACACTTAGCATCAGTAAGTTTTTGTTTGTTTTGTTTTGAAAATTGTTTCTTATGCCCACCAATGGTGCATTTATTTGATCAAAAACACAGTGCTAAACCATAGTAAAAAAAAATTCATTCAAAAGTATTTTTCAATTAGATTTCATTTGATTAGATTTTCAGCCATTGCTTTAGTCTTCAGTCACACAATCCTTCAGAAATCATTTTAATATGCTGATTCATTTTTATGTATGTATATAGCACTCAGAAGATGCTGCTATCCACATACTATGTGTGTGTGTGTGTGTGTGTGTGTGTGTGTGTGTGTGTGTGTGTGTGTGTTATATATATGTATATATATATATATTGAAAGAGAGAGAGAGAATCTGCTGAGCACTAGTTTTCTCAGTTTTTGTTTTGTTTTGTTTATTCATACATCCATCCATCAATATATACACACAACATTCTGCATATACTGTTGTTGCAGTTAACAATAAGTTTTTTAATTATACATATATACAGTGAGGAAGTATTTATTTGTGATTTTGAAAGTTCTCCCACTTAGAAATCATATAGGGGTCTGAAATCACATTGTATAATTTGTAAAGAATTTTGTATTGCACTGCTGCACATAAGTTTTTGAACACCAGGCAATCAGTAAGAATTCTGTCTCCCAAGGACCTGTTACTCTGCCTTTAAAAAGTCCACCTCTACTCCACATAATAATCTAAATTAGTAACACCTGTCTGAGCTCTTTAAAGACACCTGTCCATCCCACAGTCAGTCAGACTCCAACTACTACTATGGGCAAGATCAAAGAGCTATCAAATGGAACCAGAGACAAAATTGTGGCCCTCCACAAGACTGGAAAGAGCTACAGGGCAATGGCCAAGCAGCTTGGTGAAAATAGATCAACTGGAGCAATTGTTAGAAAATGGAAGAGGCTAAAAACGACTGTCAGTCTCCCTCGGACTGGGGCTCACCTTGTAGGGTATCACTGATGATAAGAAAGGTGAATAATCAGCCCAGCACTACACAGGAGGAGTTGGTCAATGACATGAAGAGAGCTGGGACCACAGTTTCAGAGGTCACTGTCGGTAGAACACTACGCCGTATTGGTTTCAAATCTTGCATCACACAGAAGGTTCCCCTGGTCAAGTCGGCCAATGTCCATGCCCGTCTGAAGTTTGCCAGGGACCATCTGGATGATGCAAAGGCGGCATGGGAGAAAGTCATGTGGTCAGATGAGACCAAAGTAGAACTTTTCGGTCTAAACTTCACTCGTCGTGTTTGGAGGCAAGAGGAGGAGGAGCACCATCCCAAGAACACCATCCCTACTGTGAAGTAAGGGGGTGGAAACATCATGAATGGGGCCATGTTTTGTGACATATTGGCAAAAACCTTCTTCCCTTAGTCAGAGCATTAAAGATGGGTCTTGGCTGGGTCTTCTAACATGACAATGACCCAAAGCACACAGCCAGGAAAGCCAAGGACTGGCTCCATAAGTAGCATATCAAAGTTCTGGAGTGGCCTAGGCAGTCTCCAGACATAAATCCAAATGAAAATCTTTGGAGGGAGCTGAAATTCTGTGTTTTGCCTAGCGACAGCCCCGAAACCTGACAGATCTTGTGGAGATCTGTGTAGAGGAGTGAGTCAAAATCCCTCCTGCAGTGTGTGCAAACCTGGTGAAGAACTACAGGAACCGTTTGACCTCTGTAATTGCAAACAAAGGCTTCTGTACCAAATATTAACACTGATTTTCTCAGGTGTTCAAATACTTATGTGCAGCAGTGCAATACAAATAGATTCTTTAAAAATCATACGATACTCCTACAATGTGAATCTCAGACCCCTCCATGATTTCTAAGTGTGAGAACTTGCAAAATCACAGGGTGTTCAAATACTTATGTTCCTCACTGTGTATCTAGAATATTTTGCATGTGTGCGTGTAACAATCTAGGCGCAGTGTGTGACACTGAAATATCTTGTGACACTCTAAAGGAGACGCATGCGATTACTTGAGTCTTTTACTCAAGAGAGCAATTTAAGAAGCAGAAGACTCCATTTGCTCTCCATTTTCTCTTATTGCCGTTGAATCTCATTGCTGTCAATCGAGAAATTAATGAGATCTTTTTTTCTATCCTATGGGTGAGACTCACCTTGGAGAAGATCATATCTTAGCACACGCTGCTTAGCGTTTGCTTCGGTCCTGATGTATTACAGCCCTCAAGTGTAATGTTTCATATAGGACAACACTCAGACAGTCCATTAAGATGTCCCTAAACATTACCATGTGTAACGTCATATTCATTTATTTATGATCCAATTTCGTGCCATGGGTACTCACATAATGAGCGTGTGTCTTCTGGTTGAGGCTCAGGCTCTGTAGAGGATGGACTGAGATGTTTCCACCTCTGCAGACCCGCGGTTAGCACCTAGCTGGCGAGGTGCTGACAGTCACGCTCCTCGGTCCAGGCAGGAGCATATGGCCAAAATCCACCCCCCTCTGCGGCTGTGTGCTTGGGGGGAGGGAGAGACGGAGGACGGCATATGCACAGGGAGTAGTGAAGAAGAGAAGCAATAATGAAAGTGATTTCTAAAGTCACACAAAGTTGCACAGTAAGTTCTTTAGCCTCAATAAGATGACAAAAAAAAAGGAAAACTCCCAAAAGACAACATTAGCTCAATCTGTATTTTAGTTTATTAGGTGCAGAGCAGCAGGGCTCATTAACTACATTTTATTAGTTGGCTTTCAAGATATCTGCATTGAGCTACATGCTGCATCCCATGTCCCTCCTGAATCTAAAACCACATGACCATTTTAACTGCAGTTAGTTAAATTATGCGCTTGTTTAGCATGAATTACTGAAACTTCAAGAGGCACACTATAGTATCTGGTTTCATACAAATATATAGTCATCTTACTCCTATTTCCTTTCCTTCTCTAAGTGGGAGATCAGGTATAACGGTCCACATTGTGTCTGTATTGATTCTAGCTCTGCTAGGGACTTTGAAGACTATTGATGGGAAGTAAATGGTGCCCTGTGTCTCGTTCTAATGGTACGAGTATCTCCTCCCTCCTCGTTTTTTGAGTGTGTGTGTGTGTGTGTGTCCCACATTGTCTTTTTCTCTCGGGTAATAGCGCCCAATTCAGTGCTGAGAATTTGCACTCAATTTTAGTAGCAATTCTCAAAGCCATTTTAAGGGGGTCTGGGTCCAAAGGGGCCAAGCAGTGCTGTGGTTGAGCAGAGCTGCTCAGATGGCTGTGTTTACATCAGGCACCAGTGCTGGCAAAGCCTCCAGTCACAGCAAATGGTGCTGTTGGCTAAACATACTGCTGTCAGGAGACTGCCACTGTCAACTTCATCTGGGAGAATGCAACAAGACTGGCTATCTTAGGGAAGCCAAAGTCTTGCAGTGCACTGTATATTCCAATGTTCAACCTGAAAATCGAGCTTGTATCCTTAGACTGAATGTTTTCAGTTTGACCATACAAAACTCACCTCCATGTCACCAGAGTGTTTCTGTGTAGTTTCAAAGGCGCTGTGATTTGTGAAGGGTTTTAATGTGTTGGAATGAAGATCATCTGAGTGCTTTTGCCTGTTTCCACGCTGTTGCAAATTTTTTACAAGTTGCGATTGCTATGGTAGTTTGAGCTTGAGCATGTTGCTATTGTAGTATATTGTAGTGACTAAGTGCACTTGTGTTGTTATAAAAACTTACTAATGCTTTTTGGGTATTTCTGTATCATTGGTAAGGCTTTTTATGTGTATTTAGAAGGTTTTAGTGTGTTTCTCTTAGGAGTTCTGAATGTTTTTACATGTTTCTAAGTGCTCTTAATAGTGATGCTAGCAGTTATTGAGAATGAGTTGCAAAAACACTGCAAAAAAAAATGTGTTCACTCATTTATAACTTGTCAATTAAGACATAAAATGTATTATTATATATTATTAACGTATAAATTAAAGAGACATACATTAAGAAAATATCCTTAATATATAGTGTTTATATATTATAGCTGCTTTTGATACTGTAACTGTAAAATAAGACAAACACAGTCATTAACAATTTGATTGGTTAATTGGATTGTAAAAATTTATTTTGCATTCCAAAATGGATACATCATGTGCGGACCCGCCGGCGGGTCCAGAATTACATTCAAGTTGTGCCTTGAATTTTTAACCCTTTGCATGCACCAATAACC
>JAUCMU010000063.1:6797751-6812043 GCA_032275025.1 Enteromius treurensis
AGCTACATACCTTCTATGTACATATCAGAGAACAATTTAAAATATTCTCTCAAATCATTCTATGGCACCTTTAAAACAAGAAAAAAAAAACTGCCTTCGGAGCAGGAAAAAATAGACTTAACTCAAGATTCTGTTTCAATTGTGTATTTTCTTTTAAGGAGGCTTGGATGGAAATACAGATTAAGAAATGATAATTTTCCTAGTGTATATGTGGGATTAAACACCTTTCAGGTGACATGAACACAGTGTGCCACAGCCTGATATAGACACTGAGAGAATGAGAAAAAGAGAAGAGAGGCGAGAAAAGAACAGCACATGCAGATCTTTGACCAGCTGTTTTTAGAATGCCCTCCAGTCCCTATTGGCTGTACACCCCATTCCTCTCCTCTCCATCCTTCTTTTCCTCTCTCTCTCTCTCTCTCTCTATGAGCTCATTCACATGTTTTAACCCCACCACCCCTCACCCGGTTGTACTGTGTATTGTCTTTCCCATGCAAACACCCCACATCTATACCATCCACTCAAAAGTGTCTTCCCTTCCTGTTCATCTTGACCTTTTATTCGGTCTCATTCACATGTGAGTCTTGCAGCCCTTGGTTTAATGAATCTGTCCATATCATTCATTCAGAGTTCTGTTCTGTTCTCTGCGCTTTTCTCGAAGGTGAAAAATGAATTGAGGATGACCCAAAAAAAAAGTTTGCCTGGAAACTAGGATAAGAACAACTGTTGTCCTACTAGCAGCACCATGTGCGGTAAACAGACAGGGTGACATCTGAAGTCTAAGCTCTTCACGCTTCCCTCTTCCCTCATTTAAAAACATGTTCAGGAGAAACAGAAAGGAATAAGCTGGCTTTGGAGTCGCTGACCGCTGACACTGTTCACACATTTTTGAGCGCCACCGGTGACTGTCCTGGCTCACTTGAAACCCTATATGAGACTACACAATTGAAAATGTTTTAAATACTCTGAACTAGAGTTTGAAAGAACTACTGTTTGTATTTTGCATTTAGCCCAAATTTTATTTTTATATTTAACATATGACCCTGGACCAAGTAGTTCTGGTATATGTAGCCATAGCCAACAATACACATTGTATGGGTGAAAATTTATTTGGCTTTCAGGTGATGTAAATATCTAAAAACATTGACCATTTTCACTGGATTTGTGGACCAGGGTCACGTGTAATAATAATAAACATTTGTATTAGAGTTTATATATATTGTATTATATGCCCCCTTAACACTGATTGTCAATTTTCATTTGTGAGACGTTTTTTACTTTTCCCCATTTGTCAATTGCTCTCTGCCCTCCAATCTAGCATACTCTTCTCCTCAACATTATTTCCATCTCTCCTTCTCTTGCCACCATTGCTTTTCCTCTTCCTGTCTTTCTTTACTTGAGCATCCTGTCAGTTCTGATGACCTGGTTCTTGGTAACCGGTCTTGAGTCTTAGATTAGCTCTCCAGTGGAGGGAAAGAGTAAAGGATCATCTCTGTAGCTTTGATGTGAATTTCAGCTGGGTCAGATACTCTTGACTGCGGTCCCAGAGTAGCCCGTTTTGTATTTGCCGCACAGCGGTACCAAAGGCATAACATTTTAGGAATTTATAAGCTTTGGTTGAGATAGAACATGAGCAATTCACACACTTCACACGCTGTCACCAACGTGAGGGGCAGGTGGAGACTCGAGCAGGGAGGGTGGGGTCAGAAGCGTTCCAGAGAAGAAGCTGATATAAGTGACATAACTGAAAAGGAAAAAAAAAAGAGGTCATATGAAAAAGCGAAGGAAAAAGAGCTTAAATTCAAGTTTGGCGGAGAAAGGAGGTCCGCCAGGGGATGGGGGGATGGGCAGACGGAGAAAGAGGTGATATGTGTGTGTGGAGACAGAGAGAAAGAACACCGTGATGATGGAGTGATAGAAAAATGACTGTGGGGTGCAGGCCTCATTTAGCTGAGCATCAAAGCTAATGCCCAGGGATCTCTGATCCTCAAAAAGTCAACACAAATACTGACAGGATGTGTGCGTTTGTGTGCTTGTGTTAGCACTACAAATCACTGTCTAAACCGTCCAAAGACACATTTGTTCAGGAGGAGCATATAAAGAGCATTTCCTCCAAAAGGATTGGAAAGTGCAGCCCATTTCTTCTCATCTTCATCTACTTTACACACTAACTAAAATTACTATTGTACAATTGTCCTACCTCAGACATTCAACAGAGAATGACTAAAAAGACTCTGTCTGTTAAAACCGTCTTGCATTCAAATCTGATGCATAATGAAATGAAACGGGGAAGACCTTTTTAGCAAGAACAGGGAAACTAACAGACATGAGACACGATGCAGTGGCCAAAGATGTTCAGTTGCATATATGCATAGATGAACAATTTATCAAAAAATACAGGAATGCAACATGCTGTTCTGTGTAAACAGTCTGACAATGACCAGTTAGACTGCAAAATGAACAGCTGTGATAAATATGTTCAGTGTTCAGCTCAGTTCACACACATGATTCATATGAAAAATTGCATGCAAGATAATATAAGGGCCAAACTGGCTAAACTTTGGTTTAAGCTGTTCATAACCAGGTTGATTCCAGCCCTATACTGGTTGGTAATCAACCACCTAAATCAAGTTAGACAAGCTAATAAACGACCAAAGCTTTAACCAGTGAGTTTATTAGAAGCTGGTTTCAGCTGTTTTTTACACCAGGAAAATGGCTATAGCATTTACTGAGCATCCATTTTTTGAAGCTGTTAAATCTGACCTGGTACGATCCTAAACACACCACATTTACACCAATCCAGCATCATTATTTATGCCAGGGCACATGCACTCACAGACAGAGCACCTGCTGGGACTGGTGGGAGCATTGCTCTCCTGGCGATGTACTCCAGAACGCACCACATCAGCAGGATTATTGAGATTAATAACCGGTGATTATTAAGATGAATACACCGATTATGTGTGTTGTGCCTTATTCTGCCACTGTCGTTAATTAAGGCCATATCGTTAGCACACCACCGGCAGATATTAACCCTATACCCATCCATCCCCATCACAGAGGGCAAGAGTAACCAAGGCGTGCTCGCTACACCTCGTTGTGGTTTGGGTATAAAGTCTGTGGTTATTAAGATATAGTATGAACATTATAGGCTCTTTAGGCAAGGCGAGGCAATATTCATATTGTTTATTATATTCTTGAAGAAAAACAGGTTAAATGGTCTTGGTGCCTGAGCATGCTGGTAAGTCTGGTCTTTTTTGATGGTTTTAAACAGGTTGAGGGCCAGCTACATCTGCTCAACACCAGTTTGTCAGAATAACCCGTGTAGGAGAAACTGATGACATGCAATCATTATGTTTAATTATTATCAGATTGCAAACATTTTAATACTTGAAATTATATAGTATTATATTTTAAAATAGCCATCAAAGTACACAGTTTTTTTATTAATTGCATGATAACATATTATTCAAGTAATAGATTATCATTGATTCTCCCTCATTCTAATTTCTTCTTTTTCATCTTTTAGGGGTTTTTTTTGTTTGTTTTTTTGTTCTTAAAGCAGACAACCGTTTACAGCATATACTTTGGAAGCCTATATTACTACACTATTACTATATTACAGCTATATTACATTGGAAGGTGTTGATCTGTCAAACACATTAAAGTTCGTTTTTTGCCATCTCTCTTTCACTTATTATATTTTCATTTGAAGCACCCCTGAGATTTTAATATAAATATTTTAATAATAAAAAGTATCACATTTGCATATATATACACTGGTAAGTAAGTGTTCAGTAATTGTTTTATTTTAATAAAAAAAAAATGTGACAATTTAACATTTTTATGATTTCATTCATTATTAGCTTTTTGTTAAACTCAGTTTCTTGACATAATATAATGTTTAATGTACTTCATGTTGTTGCACTTCATATTTTATTACTCTTTGTATTTTTATATCAATATTTTATTTATGGATTTAAATCAGTCAATGCTAATCAATGCACATCTATTTAAATCAAAATAAGATAGATCAAGAGTTCTATAACAGTAACCTAAAAGTTACAAAAAAATATTCTAAAATGTGTAATGCAATGAATTGCGTTACTAACTACAACTTTACCAGGTAGTTTTAAATCAGTAATGGATTACTATATATATATATAATTAAGTAACCAGCTCTATATAAATAGGACATCTGTTTTTGTTTGTTTGTTTGTTTTTCTCATGTTAGGCTCAGATATCCATTTGATATAACCATCTACAAGGCCTAAACTGTAACCATGGAAACTCAGACTAATAATGCATGGCTCACGAGCCTGCTGGTAAACTTTTGTGAAACTATTACTCCCACCTGCAGCAGGCCAGTAAAAAGATGAGATAGGGTGGAGTCCTCTGGAAAAGCCAAGCTTTCCCTCTCACAGAGAGAAAAAAAATAATCTGGCCTATACTCCTCCACCGAGCTGAACTGAGCTGATTGACACCCCCTACACACACTCACACACACAAACACATCAAATACATACACACACGAACCCTCTTCAGCGCTGTCTTTAACTGTGTGGGCAATGGCATTGATTTTCTCTTGAGCTGAAGGGATGACATCACTGTTCGAGGGGAGCAGCATGTGGGCGGCTCTTCTGCATGCTTGTCTTTAGTCGAGCGGACGATGATAGGACAGGGGCCGCAGAGGGCTCAGTGACAGCCCAGAGACCCAGCAAGGGAGGAAAAGAGCTGCGAAAGGGGTCAGTCATTGTTTTCCAACCATTAACGCATACCGTGAGTGAGAAGGGCTGCGTAGTGATACTGACTTATGGTTACTGAGTTGATATTTTTCTGCTGAAAACACCATCCTAAATCTGGTTTATACTGATTAGTGGTGGCTCAACATCTGTTAAAACTTAGCTGGTGAAGTTGGCTTTGAGGCATGACATTTCTAAAGATACCAAAGATGTCTTAACTGAATAAGTCAGTTAAGAAGCATACCAGATTGGTGACCAAGACCATATAGCTCAAAATATAGACACGCACACACATATTACATATACAGATAGTTTCGCATTGGCTAGGGTTAGTTAAAAAGTCTTACTAGGTCATACCAGACTATATGCTGGTCTTTCAAGCAATGCCTATCAATGACCATGTTGGCAATTGCCATTTCTCCAAACTAAATAGCCTATTTTTAAGCAATCTATAAACCTTCATTTTGAACTGAACTGAACTCAGGGCTTGGTTTGAATTAAGTGAGAATAATTGAGAGAAAGGGGGAGGAAAAAGTAAAGAGACGAATAGTTTCAGCAGGGAGAAATTGTCCCACTTTAACCAGCAGTAAATCCCACGCAACACAGCCTTACAATCCAGCACTTACTAAGAGAGACGGATAAGAGAAGACTGGGGGGAAGGTTCGTAAATGCTCCAATGGCTTAAGCACAGAAAGAAAACATTGCTGTAGGGAGAGTGAGCTGGAATCGGCTTCGCATCTCGACATCAACTGCGTTCATTAATAAAATGCATAATCTCCCAAAAACAGGGTTCATCTCTCTTTTGACTTCACTGGCAAAAACTCTTTTTTCTTTATTTTCTTCTCTTTTTTTTTTTTTTTTTTTTTTTTTGCTAAGGTTCATTTCATGGCTAGCATTTCATATAATCTAAATACACTATATAATATTTTCACAGTATTGGACAATTTTAGAAAATGGCAGCTAATAACCCTGCACAAAACCTACATAGTAAAATATTGTAAATAATATTTCCCTTATTATTCCTCCATTAATCACATCTCATAATATTTTCTCTTAAGAATTAGTACAGTAGAAAAAAACTTTAATGCATCAAAAATGTTAATCTATGGATGGATGGATAAATGGATTTTATTTTTGTTGACTGTTTGTCAGATCATCATAGCATTAAATACATTGGAAAAATAATGAAAAATAAATCCATGCTAAAGTTTTCAAGCTGATTACTACCACAAGAAATCTGATATTTTGATGTAAATCCACCTCTGGGACATAAAAGTGTATGCAGTTGAAGAAACACCCACATACATGTGATTGTACCCAGCAGCCTCCGTTCTCAGGCAGTGTCTATGGAAACCAAATATCTACCGTCGTGAACAGAGAGAAATAACTAGGAAATGGAGAACACAAGAGATGGAGGTTCATCGACTGATGGCGACTGGGAAAGCCTGATGCGTGGGCTGACCGGGGGTTTCTGCCGCACAAGCACTCATAAATTTGCTGTCTTCCCTCCATACCAATCCCTCTCTCTCTCTCTCTCTCTTCTCTTCATTCCTGACCCCCTCCCCTTAAGCATAATGATAATTGCATGCTTTATGAGGAACTGAAGCAGGAGGGCAATGCATAGCTCATCTACACGTCACGAGATGGGATGGGTACGACGACCCCTCTCAGCCATTACAGTGATTAAATTAGGCGGACTCTGTCCCTGTATCTGTGATTCAGACCATGGGCTTCTTCAGCCCTTAGTACAGGAAGGTGAACCGTTTCAACTTTGCTAGTGATAGACATTTAATTCATGACTGTAATGTGAGTATCATTTTATGAAGTCTATGAAATACACACTAAAGCATGGCTGTCCTCTGTTCGATGGAGGCTGGTAAGCAATGTGCTTAGAAAAGTAAGGTTCTGTCCTTTTACAATGAGTTAAAATGATGTTTTGCTAAAGTAATTATAGCCGGATTCTACAGTTAAGGCATCTGATTCAGGTCTTGAAAACTGACTGCATTGCATGTGTGCATATTTGTGCATTTGATAATTATTTGATTAATAACCGCTACAATAATCAGTAAACATGCACAAAATAGTTGTATGCATGCAATATTAATTTCACCAGGTAAATAGCAAATATTGTTTTATAAAGCGTTGTGTTGTGCATGCTTTAATGTGCTTAATTGACATAGAAAGGGGGTGTGTTTGCCTTGAACACAATGACTTCATTTAAATAGAGCAAAGTGCATTGCAGCATATAGTAATGGCATTGTGGGTGGCAAGTGAATAAGATGCAGCAGTTGACACACCACATTCAAAAAGGTGAAACCATTTCATGGATTAGCCCATTTGTCATTGTACACCAACACAGCAAAAGGGATTTTATGTTTAGTATTTTTGCCTTGTTTTGTCAAGATACAAGCAACACGACATAAAATATCAAGTACTGTTTTCTGAAAACAGAGTGTACCAAAGTTAAATGTTGAAGCTTAATCTGTCTGCCAAAGGAAGAAGAAAAATAAACTTGATTCAAAAGATTATTGTCTATAAGACTATAAGTCATTTCGGTTCTCAAAAATATCATGATTTAGGAAACGTGATTAAAGTACTGGAAAACAAGTGAACATTTGTCATATTTTAATGTTAAACTTCTGATATGAAAGACATGACTTTGAAGATACTAAAACAATTTTATTATAGGTATTTAGACACAAAGAGCCTACAGTAGAGAACACTGCAGGCGTGTGAAGATTTGTACTTTTGAATTATAGCTGTTTACAGTATCGATACACGCTGTATCTTCTTCAGCTTTACCTCGAGGATACCTTTCCCCTTTCATTTTATGTTTGTAATCTTTGTTGGGTTCTTCCTTCTCTGTCCTGTTCTTCCCTTTCATCTTCACCTTCTCTCGCTCTCTCTCTCTTTTCTCCCACTCCTGCTCCAGCTAATTGCCGCAGAGCACACTGATAGAAATCAATGTGCAATGTTTGATTGCGAGCCAAAGCACAGGAAGGTGAAGCAGAGCAATGAACATCACAAATACACAAACATACGCACTCAGCACTTGCATTTCTGATCCTCGGATGATTAAGAGGTGTCTCACACAATGCTGTGTTTGTGTTGGGCTTCCCACAGAACCCCTGACTAAAACCCTGAATCAATCTAACCATAATGCCATTAACTATATTTGAGCATGCATGTTATTCATTTATTGCATTAAAGTCAACCTCAAATAGCTTTGAGCTGCATAAAAAGCAATAACTGACAAATCCAACAGAGTAAAAGGCTGGTACTGCTGTAAAAATGTATCAGCAAACCATTACAGCTTTTTTTAACATTGAGACACCTGAGACGGGACACTTAAAGGGATAGTTCACCTAAAAAGGATTATTAAGTCATCCCTTTCATGAATTCGTTATGCACTTGAAAACAAAACTTGAGTCAGGAACCCAAAAGACAATATTTCAAGAATGCTTCAATGTTGTTTAGACCTCATTTTCTCATCTTTATGTCTTATCTTATATAACCTAGGGATTTAGCTATTGGGGGGCTTATGACCTAGCGTTTTAGCTATTGGGGGGCTTATGAGTCAAAGTTAATACAAACTGGCTTACATATCCTCTTACTGCATTTAATAAAAGTAGCTATGTATTCTGACAAAATAGATCACAATTATTTCATTATAATATAGCCAGTGTTTTACCAGTCCCCTATTATTTGTGAAGGACCCTTAAAAATAACACCATCAACACTCAGGATTTGTGCATTTTTTGTGCTGCCATCAGCCAATCAACATTGTCATGAAGTTATTTTTCAGTTCTAGTGCGATTAGTCACGTGACATTTTACAACTCAAGTGATTGCTCACGCCTCCTCGGTTCTGAACGCAATTGTTTCTCCATATTTCAAATCATGCACTCCAGCTAATAAGCAGCCACTGAAATGAACGGGAGTGCTACTGGATAGCTTTCTCCAGGTTTCACATACCTGCTTGGTTTGACAACACTCATTATGCACAGAAACGGCTCACTTTGCCTTGAAGTATTCTTTTAAAATACATTACTCTATTCCCTTTATGCAAGAGCTGTCATCTTGAAAACCGAAACAAAAACTAAAAACGACAGCCAAAAAAAAGCGACCCCTAATAGACTAACCCCACGAAAGCAGAAGGTACAGCTCGCCTGCTATCTTTCTTCTCGACCTGAAAGCCTAGTGAAACAGACTGTATGGAGCAGAGAGACTAGTGTAAATCTGTCTCCTACATGAAAGCGTCTTTGATAGGCCTCTACTCTCATCTCATCTCCACAAGCATGCCACTAATGTACTGCCTCTCAGCCAAAATATCCCCAGCAACACCTGGCACCACGAAGGAGAAAAAAAAACTGATTAAATCATTAGAGAAACACATGGGAGGACGGGAAAGAGAGAGTGGGAGATGAAGCAGGGAGAGCGGTGAGGTAACGGGGGGGAGGGATGAACAACTTCATAAGCTTGGCACTGCGTTCCTGGTGCCGTGCCCGTTGTTTATGTCCACACACATCAAAGGCTGCGGTAATCGCTGCTGTTTGAGGGCCCACATCTCCAGTTCACCTTGACTGGCCTGTTATACGCTACAGGCCAGAGCAGTGCTCAAAGACGCCTGGTTTCTGACTGAGCAGGCCGAGAAGTGTCTGAACCTGCTACGCCTAATGAACGAACATTAGGAGATGAGCGTCCCACAGCACAGCGGCTGGAGCAGCTCCAGGTCTTCACCAGCTGTGCTGCTCTTGTTTACAAGCCACCTCGCGTCAGGCCTCCGCATCCTCCAGCTCGCTTGAGCAGCCGAGCCCAAGCCGAGTGCATGCGCTCTGGGTCCAAACGGCCATCTGTGTGCCTCGGTGCCCACCGAATAAGCGTGAAGCCGTACAGAAACGCTGCTGAGGAGAACACGGTAATGTGGTGTTTCGAACCTAACTCTGCAACTATGTTTCTCTGTTACAGGAAACTTCAAAGGATTGTGTAAGCAGATAGATCACTTTCCAGAAGACACAGATTATGAAGCAGATGCCTCAGAGTACTTCTTACGTGAGTGCCTCCTTCGTGATTCTGTGACAGTATTCATGTTCTCACCATCTTGTTCTTTCTTGTTCAATCTGTGAGGCATTTCGAGCAGTAGTAGATACGCTATTTTTGCTAATTTACGCTAAGTGCTGTTACTGCTAAAACAAAAAGGGGGGGGGAAGTAACTTACATGTACAATCTCTGAAAAACTGAAAAAGGCTAAGTTTGAAAAAGGTTATTACCAGGCCCGCAGAACTTCCCATTGTTCACAAAGTTATACTCTTTGTTATACTCTTTTATATATTCTTTGCCAATAATGAAATTAAATGTTAAATTTGGTTTATTATTGAAATAAAAACATGTAATATGCTGTATAGTTACACCTTATAGTAGTAACTTAAGAATGAAGCACTACAAGCACTGTTTAAAACAGATATTTTTTGCAATTTTCTAATAAAAAAAAATAAAATAAAAAAATGATATATAATAATATATATAATATATATAATAATTAAACAGCTAGTCAAATGATTTTTTTATTCAATTGCACACATATCATGAAGTAATTTTTAAAAGTTAAAATTATGAAAATGATATTAAAAATAAAAAGTTAAAGATACCATAGATTATTTAAGCTCTCAAATAGGAATGTGTTTAACTGTTTAAAAATTATTAATTATTATGTTTTTGTATTAAACATTTAATCCAATATAAAAAATAATTAAAAACACTAAATATTATATTGCCTATACACTTCTTGTATTGGATATTTTTAGATTTCAAATGCCAATAAAAAATGTAGTTAACTGTATTTAAACAGTTATTCTCTATATTTTAGTGAAAAATTACATATTAACATATTACATACAATGTTTACTGTAAATTGTTTTCAGAAAATAAAAAATAAAAATCAGGAGAAAAGTAAAAAAGAATTAAAAAAAATGAATGTAATAGAGCTTGAATTAAAGTAATCTCCTAGTCTTTACTATGTTCCACCTATCTTTGGTTTTGTCATGCTGTTCAGCCGTGTAAGGATGGTCTGTTGTCTCTGCGGGAGAGTGTGAATGTTTCCTCACTCTGTTTAGACACTCAGCAGCGGCAGACTCTCCAGCTCGTACAGTACGGCTCAACTAGGCCCGATTACAGTACACTGGCTCCCTCGTAAACACAGAGCATTGATTTCCACTCTTTTTTCGTCTGCGCAAGCAGACCCGGGAAGTGAGTGTCAAACAAGCCACATGCATCAATCCTAAACTCACAAGCAGGACTATCAGTTACTGTCATCAAAACAAGGGCCTGAATTGACCAGAAACAACATGGTAACAAACAAGAGTAATTAAAGATTCTGGAAGCGTTGTGCAGGAAAACAATAGCAGACTGCTGGAGAGAGAAGGGAAATTAGTCAAACGGTCCATTTATACAGGGTAGGTCCGGGTCCATGATGGTTGAAATCATTCTGATGAACCTGAAATTGCTGGCCAACAATAATTAAGACAAAAAAGGGCATAATGTTGATAATATCTTCAGAAGTTTGCTTTAGTAAAATTTTTTAATGTTTTAGTCTCTTAGACATTTATTTGATCAAAATACAGTAAAAACAGCTATATTTAAGCTTAAAGCCTATATAAGCTTAAAATAAATGGTTTCTATTTGAATATATTTTAAAAGTTTAATTTATTCCTGTGAAACAAAGCTGAATTTTAAGCAACATTACTTCATTCATTAGTGTCACGTGATCCTTCAGAAATCTATGAACTAATTTGAATAATCCAATCAAAGTTAAATTGTGCATTAAAGTAAACTTTATGCAGAATGTTTAAGCCCCAAAAAATGTGAAATTTGACATTTTTGAAATGCTGTGCCAGTTAAAAACTCAATACCCTTGCACTTGGTACTATTTTTTTGTGCTCTGTCTCACCGAATAACCACTTGTTGATTCAAATCAGCATCTCACACAACTTTTTAAACTGTTACTAAAATCAGCTCAGACTGTAACATCAAAAATAATGTGTTACATTCAGCCAAAAGCTAAGGAATCAGGCTTATCCTTCCCATCATTTCCAGTCAGAACTGTTTAACCTACTTAACCAAGCCCCCGTTGGTAAGATGATGATATCAAATAAAAGACCAAACAATTATCCCAGTGCAGATCCTTCTTCAATAGCGAAGCTTCATGCATCACCCCAAACAGGTGGCTGACCTGCTGTAATTGATTCTTCACGGAGCCTGTGATTATAGCTCATGCAGTTAAACAGCGCGGGTTGTGCAGTTATGCGGCAGCATTGACCCCATTGCGGTTCATCCTTAATTGACACCGTCATAATGATGCATTCGCTTTCTGAGCGCAGGCCTGAGTCTAAGTCGGATCTGTCCAAGCGTGACACGCGCTTCGGGCTGCTAGGTGGGTGTTGAGTCGGTCACATTTCGTGCAAACTCCACAGATAAAGCCTTGCCAGCTTTGAGCACTTGTGCCATCCCATATGCAGCAATAAAGACCGTTATGATAACATGTTCAAAGAACAACACGGACCGAGAAAGGCATCGGGTCCAGTGGGCCAGGAATGGTCAAAACGACACGGGTCAGAGAACTACCGCAGACCTAGCGCTCTCTAAGTGTGTGTGCACATGTAGATGAACGCATATGTGTGTTTGTCCTTTTCCTAAGCTGCAATTGGACGAATAGGCCGCAATGCTCCCAGTGGCTTGTGAATTAGGACACTCACTTCCATAAATATTTCAGCCTCTTTCTTATATAGGTCAGCTTTCTGTCTCTCTCACTTTCTCTCCTCTTCTTCCTACTTCTCTTCTCCTTGCATGTCTTATCCTCTCAGACATCTGTTCTGTAGTACTTTTGGTCACCAACTGTGGGTTAAAGCAGAGTGATGAGAGATCAACGGAGTGAAAAGATACAGCTGCGTGGGTTTCAATAGGATGTCATGCTTCAATAAATAAATGAATGTTTTCTCATTTTTAACAGTACATTATGGGTGAAAAATAGGTGTTGCAGGTAACCTTAATACCAAGTTGCTCTGAATCCTTCATGAGCAGTACAGTCATTCAAGGATATATATGCATTGCTAGATGAACTTTAGCATTGATAGTCACTTGTAAAAAAAAGTGTGTTGTAAGACAGAGACTTTGTTCATAAAAGTCTGCAAAGAGGTTATCTACAGCGCTGTTGAAGATATAAGATCGGGGTTAGTAGGACATTTCATTGTTTTTGCAAAAAGTCTAATAATTATAAATACAATTAACGGTTGTTTTTATTATTATTATTATTATTATCATAAAATGTAATTTATTCCAGTCACGTCAAAGCTGAATTTTCAGCATCATTATTCTAGTCTTCAGGGTCACGTGATCCTTCAGAAATCTTTATAATATTCTGATATATGCCCATTCTAATAGGGGTTAACATTTCTTATCATCAAAGTTCAAAACAGCTGCGTTTCCAAATATTTTTGTGGGGGAAAAAAGTGCTGACCTCAAACTTTTGAATGATGACATTCTGTTCAAATGCCAGTGACTGACTGATTTCATTCATGTTTGCATGGGTTATTTAAGTGTTCATAATTATTTTAAGCTTGCACTCAGCAAATAAAATAAAAGTCCAATATCACATATGACTTACAGGACCTCCTCAGCAAAGTACTTTTTACAGAGTTGTGCAAGATCATACTCTTCTCTATATGCCTGTAAATAAACTAAAAAACGTTATCTTTTATGATTGCTTCTCTTCATTGTTTAGCGCTATACCACACACACAAAATAAGCGGTTAGCTGGTTATCTTAACCTTCCTAAAAGGAAAATGGTAAATTTGGCGATGATAAAATATGTTTTTAAAGACATTTAAGGGACTGTTCACCCAAAAATGAAAATCCTCTAATTAATTATAAGACTCCAAACCGTTCCAAACCTGTGAGAAAAAGTGTAAAAGTTTTGCAAGGTAACACAAATATCTTTACAAGGGAACGCAAAAGATGAAAAAAATACTTTTTCCTCCTGCACCACATTTTTCCTCTTACCCAGAATTTTCCCACCACCATGTCACTTAGGGGGCTCCGTATTATACTACCTTTTTTGGGCCATAAAACCTTTTAGCTTTCGAATATTATCATAAATATCTTAATTTTCATCTAGGGGTGAAAAATCCTTTAATAATTACCATACTCTCATCATATAAGGCAAATTATACAATTAATTTAAACTGAAGCTGGGTTATTTTAAGTAAAAAATAACTCAAATATGCAGCTAACTACCACTGCTATTCAGCCTAGGGCTGCACGATTACAGAAAAAAATGATTATTAACAAACCAAACATGTTTAGAATGGAGAGTTTTTCTCAGCTGTGAATAAATATAAATATAGCTGGGTAAAAAATCTAAGTAAACTGCCTCTTTTACATCAACTTGTAACTAACGATCGCACTTCTGCACCTTTCTCACGTTGCTCCAAGTAAAGCCTGTAATCAGCGGTAAATTCCATCAGGTGCGTGATCTTACATTGAGCCGCATTCACTAC
>JAUCMU010000063.1:6820090-6835159 GCA_032275025.1 Enteromius treurensis
AAAACAAGAAACTGGGGAAAACGCAGCGAGCTACGCAGAGCTGGCACACCGAACGAAACGTTAACAACAGACAAAAGGCTATACAAGGGCCGTGGTATAAATAGACACACTAATGACAGACACCTGGAACAAACACGGCTGGCAGAGGGTAAAACATTAATGAGAGGACGGAGTTACAAACAAGGGCAGAGACACGAGGGAGCAGGTAAACAATGAAAGAAACACATGACAAAACAGAGACATGGAGCGCCTGAGGCGTGACAAGTAACAACAAATTATATTTTATTATATGATATGATTCATATCATGTTTTTAAATATGATGGTTTCATTCCAAACATAGGGTTTTTATCTAATATGAACACACAACATAATATATGAAATTTACCATCGGAATAACCATGTCGTGTCAACAAATGAAAAAAGTGAGCTATGTATTAATTATCATGTTAATTACTGTGCGCCTTTAGCCCCAACAGCAGGGGTGCTTTTACCCCAATTACTATATTATTTTACATATTCTTTTGTTATTTAAAAGCTGTTGCTTTATCTTAAACAAAACCATAAAGAATCATGAAGACCTTTGTCTCAAAATATATAAAAAAATTTAGCAATTCTCATTTACTACTTAAATCTGCAGCATTTTAAAAATCATAAAATATTAGATCAAGTAAACACAAAATTAACTTTTAGTTAATAGTTCACCCAAAAATGAAAATAAAAGTCATTAATTCATTCCAAACCCTAAGACCTTAAGATAATTCTGATGAAATTAACCCTCCATAGACAGCAACACAACTAAAACCTTCAAGGTCCAGAAAGATTGCGAGGACTTTGTTAAAATAGTCCATGCGGCATCGCATCAGTGGTTCAAGCATAATGTTATGAAGCTATGAGAATAGTTTTTGTGTACAAAGAAAACAAAAATAATGACTTTTACAACTCTTCCGTGTAGGTCTTAGATGCATGTTCACGATAGTACCATCACCTTGGGTTCTGTGTCAAAACATCTATTTTTAAGTTGCATTGTTGTCTATGCTTTCGGAAATATCTTATATTATGTTCTGAAAGGTTTGCAATAACATGAATGTGAGTAATTACAGACTGAATTTTCATTTTTGGGTGAACTTTCCCTTTAAAAAAATGCTAAAATAAATATTTTTTTGCATCACAACAACAGCACACTAAAGATTTTCACAAAAAAAAAATATATATAATATTTTTATAAAGGTTTGCATGCTTCAGAAACAAAGTTGTCATAGATGGTGTTGACAACTGCATGTCGCTCTGGAGTATCGGTGTCTATACGGCTCTCACCCGCACAGGCACACGGTGTGGCCAAAACTGGCTGTGACTGGTTGACCCAGACACACACACAGATGCACACATGCCGAAACGCTGACCGATAAAATCAATGAGGCTGGCCGAACAGCAACGGGTTTGCATGTGCGGAGGCTGCACTAGGTTAGCTCAAGGCAGAGAAGATGGACTGGTGCGATAGTAGACAGCAATAAAAGAGGAAGACACCGTCCGGCATCACAGCGAATGGCCCGATCGCTGGGGCAAGCGGGGATTTAATGAATCCTCATTCCCTCGCCACCTCTTGTTCAACCGCTCTCTCTTTCAGTTACTATCTCTCTCATTTTCTTACTCCAAACACCACAATCCATCATAGGGCTGGCAGGGGGGATGGGGCACATGCCACTGAAGCCCCAGGCACTGGGCATACAGCACACACACACAAATACACAAATACACACATGCATACACACATGAGAGTCCCGGCCACTGCCTGTGTCACCTGATATGACATCGCTTAGCCTATAGAGAGGCCACGCACCCAGCCGAATGGCCCATGATCATAATAGCAAAGGCCATGCTCTGCATTATTGATATATTTAGACCACAGTTGTCCTGTAGGTCATGAGAATTGCATCACCGTGTACTGTACCGGATTCCGAGCATTACCGGGACCGCACTAGCTGCTCACAGAGCTAGAGAGGGGCGAAATACAGGATGATCCTGCATATTGTGATAGAGATCAGTGGAGCCTAGTGGAAATAGGTAAAGGATTTTATAATCGTTTAGTAAAGGAGACTTAGGTACATTGAGCAATCTGTAATTAAGGCCTTAATTTAAGGCATTAGCGGATATGTAATGGTCTTGAATGGAAGGATTTTTTTACAACACTTTTTTGTAACTGAAAGAGGTAAATACAGGATATGATTGTGACAGGGGCTTGGACTATTTCCAGGTTTATCTAATGATTTCTAGGCTAAGAGTGAAAAAAAAAAGTTGTGAAGGGGCTGTAGGGCCCGTTTCAGACTAGCCATGTTTTTTGTTTTCAGTGCAGAATGTATTTTTGCTGGGCTGTTCACGCTGAATTAAAGTGACAGTGCATTGTTCATGGTCAAAATAAACATGGGTTTACACAAAAAGGAGCAATTTCACCATAAAAGCATGTACGGGAAGTCTGCTGTGTTTTATAGTCACCATATTGAACAAAAAAAAACTAAATGAAAAGGCTCTGTTGTACCCACAAAAGCATGTTTTAATAATTTAAACGACAGTACAAGTACAGTTTAAGCAGGAGACATACAAACTACATTATGCAGCATGTCGTATGGTTTAACATGTTATGTGGAGTATGTCGACAGTCGTAAACAAAAGCATGTGGCTCGAGGACTGCATATTTAGCAGCGGTTCATTTTGCATGCTAGGAGCAGTGCCATTGTTTAATCACAGAGTCCATGTGCTGCTTCAGCTCTATATGTGCATCTAGGGTGAAACAAACCAAATCATAGATAGGTTGTATGAGATCCACTTATCTTAAAGACAGCGTCTTTTCACCTTTAACTCATTTTTGTTGACACTATTGGGATTTCCAACAATTTTCATACATTTTACACAGTTCAAACAAAAATTCTGATTTCTGTCGTCATTTACTCACCCTCCTCTTACTTCAGTTTCTTCCTTCTGCTGAAGAATGTTGGTAACCAAACAGTTGATGGTAGCCATTGACTACCACAGCATTTTCCCATACTACAGTTTGGAAGTCAGTGGCTTGCAGCAACCTTTGGTTACCAACATTACCAAGATACCTTCTCTTGTGTAACTTGAAGGAAATTTGAAAGAAATTAGTCCATAAAATGCAGTGTGATGACACGTCATTGTTGGCTATTTTTGTCTTAAAACATTTTTGTCTTAAAGCATACATTAAATAGGGCATATTACAAATCAGAGGAAAAATCAATCAAGTTACATGAAAGTTGGGTAACCATTCATTATTAGTAGTACTGACAAAGGAGGGTCACAAATTGCACAGTTTCTTAAAAATGACAAAGAAGCACATTTCATAGCATTTATTGATGTTTTGGCATTACTAGCAGATTGTGGACCAGTAAATCTGGGGGATTTCATCATGCATAGACTACAGATGCACATCAGCTTCTGGAGCTCTTATGCTCATGTGCTTTATGTAGTGGGCTGCCTTGCATGCTTATAACTGAGGTACTTCCAAAGGATTTTCACTATAATTGTGTTTTCTTGAGTGCAATACTCACCGCTTGCTTGAAATGAACTTATGTGTGCACTGCTTTATTGCACAAATACTGTCAATGTGATTGTGTCTGTTAGCACTTACTCAGAGATAACTCTTGACAAGAAGAGCTGAAGCTGTGTTCAGAGAAATTGCACTTTCACTTACAAGAGTTTTTTTTAAATGTATAACTACTGCACATATCTGTGTGGAGTCAATAAGATTTCTCTTTTTAAAAAATATAGATTTATTCAGCAAGGATGCATTACATTGATCAAGAGTGACAGTAAAAACATTTACATTGTTAATATGTATATAGCAGCTGTAAAGAGACAGAAAATATCATGTTGGGTTGATGCAGGGAATTGAATATAGTTGACATTTACTGTTTGTTTTATGTGCAAAGTGTGTAAAAGCTAAAGCACAATTTGCAAATTAAAAGTAGTACAGCTAAAATATCTTAATAATATCAAAATAGACTAGAGAGACAACCAACATAACCCATCTACTATCCAAGCCTCTCTAACTGTGCAAGCTAACAAATCTTACACTGTTTTTTGTTTTTTGTTTTCACACTGAGTGTCCCTTGCACAAACGGTACAGACTATTTCAAGTTAAAAATAGTCACATTTTTAAAACTAGTCACAAAATAATTGCTTTATGTTTCCTGTCTAAATGTTACCAAATCTTGTGTGAAGACCCCTTGAAAAACCATTGAGGTCCACTTAGGGTCAGACAAACCCAAAATCAACCTAATTATACTGTGCTGCCTTGAACCATCGACTAGTCTTTAGACAACCCACAGACTGGTTGGTTTTGTATAAAAATATGTAATTTTGCAGCACGTCCTTAATAGGTGGATGGGTGATGATAGAGCTGCAGTGTGTGTGTGTGTGTGTGTGTGTGTGTGTTTGAGGTGAGAAGAAAAGACGCTGGGGCAGGGCTAGATTAATAAGTGTTTGTAGTATTCAATCAATGTGCCTGCGAGCTAAAGCACCTGATTAGCATGACTCTGTCCTGCACATCAGCACATTCAAGCCTGTGGGAGGCTGATCCACAATGCTGTCAATGAGCGTGAGAGAGAGAGAGCGAGAGTGAAGAAAAGACTGAGAGCATCGGATAGAACGAAAGTTCAAAGGCAGCCACTGTCAGGAAAAAAAGTGTGTGTATTTATGTCAATGTGAAAGAGCATTATATATGGCCCATATATAGCTGCTCCGGCAGCTGGTCACATATTAGTTGCACTCAAGGGATCAAGGTTTGGTTGGTAACATTGAGGTGGATGGGAATGCTATCAGATAGTTTCGCGAATAAAGCGAACCTGAAGTCCTGTGCTTAAAAAAAAACAAACTACTGATCATCATGTGTACTTCACTCTCAAGGGTCTGCCCAAAGTGACAGCATTTTGACTTCTGCTTAAATCACAACGTGACCTTATTAGATCGCCCACCCTCTTGTCTGTGATGGGACAAGTACCTCCGTTGACCCCCTCTCATCCTCGCAAGCCATTAGGGCGAGAGTGCTAATTTTGCCCAGGTCACTGTTAGCTGTGGCACAGACTCTGCGAGTGACAGGACATTCTCCACGTACTGTGCACTACAGTGCCACTGCTGCGAGAATGAGGCTTGTATTTTTTTAAAGGGCCTCTATACAGAGTTGTGTAACATTTCGAATTTGGATTTTTAAAATGTACGTTTATTTGAAAAAAAAAAGAAATTACAATGACAGATTGTTTTTTTTTTTGGTTTTTTTTAATAAAGCCACTTTGAATGCTGGCATGATATATATATATATATATATATATATATATAAAGAGATAGATAGATTGCCAAAGCCTGACTGTTCCAGCAGAATAACCATAATCCTAACTAATATCAAACCAATAAACAGTCAAGTCCTTGCAGAGCATTGTAGATCTGCTAATAAAAAGGTATTATTTTGGACATCTACCATAGCGTGCTGAACATTATGAAAATCAACTGTTTTGTTATAGGAAAATTGTTTTTTGGTTTATTGAGTTAAACTGTGGCTGGTGTAGCAAAACCATAGTTAACTTGTGGTTTACCTAAAGTAAGCATGGCTTTTTGGTTTTATTTGTAGAAAACCATGTTCGACTTCTGTAAGTGATGTCCATGATATTCTTTGAAATACTACAGCCCATAAACAGGATAATAATTTAGCACTGTATATATGTATATAAATTAAATCATAGGTATTATCTGATATATCCTAGGCCCAGTACTTTTTCATAAGGGTAGATTAATCTTTACAGGGACCTCTTTGAAAAGCATAAATGAAAGAATGGACTGATAATATAACTTAAGCAATAGCCCCGGCTGTGTGCAGCTTCGAGTCTGAGAACAGCCTCTGATAAAAGCCCCGGTTCACCAGCACAGAGCACTTTAATTGAAGGCAGCATTACAAAAAAACACTACTGCGATGCTCCTCTCTTTTCCTTGCTTCAGGCTTGACTTGCCCCTGACTTCTCTCTCCTCTATGCCTATTCCACCATGTTAATAACAACCCCGCAGGCAGTGTTTCTGTCCCTGACAGACCCTCAAACGCTACACAGGGCTTGTGTGAAAATTTCCCTGTGCTCCGTGCCAGTGTCATGCCTGGGAAGTCTGGGCAGATTGCCGAAAGAGACGCACTTACCCTGGGGCATCATTATCAGTCCAGCTCCTCGAGAAACCTCCATCCTTAAGCCCTCAGTCTAGAATAGCCCCACATGCAGAGAGTGGAAAACAAAGAAAATGTACATATTAATACATGTTGTAAATGGAGAGGCCTGTCCGTTTGATCACACATTTCGGGCTGGAGCCAAAGCCCCAACAAATGTCAAACATGCAATGGATCACAGACAAAATTGCCCACTGGACAAAAGACAAAGTATAGGCACACCATGATGAATATTCACTAAGGCTAAACCACAATGAAATTCACTCCTGTACACTAGATGGCACTGACCGGCATATACATTTTGTCATTTTACAATAGGTGCATGCGCCTTTCAGCTTAGGGAAAATTAAAGTGGACATTTCTTATCAATACATGTGAAAAATATGCCAGACTGCCTCCATAAACTGTTGGAAAAATTATTATTTTGTTTATGTGTATATATATATATATATATGTATATTGATGGTAGTCAACATTTGAAGTGGATCAAAAATGTTAAAAGTTGTCCAAAGACAAGATTTTGGTTTTAAGAAAAGGATTTGATCCACTTCAAATGGTTACTAGTGTGTGTGTATATCCACCATTTGAATAGTTTTTAATGCATTTGAAAGATTTATTTATTTAAACAACAGTAAAAACTATAAAAACAATATAGGATTCAGTTCTCAGGAAACATTATCAATAATAAAATCAGTTGTCTTGCTTAATATATTTATGGGAACCGTAATACATTTTTCCAGGAGTTGATGAATAGGAAATTCAAGAAAAATATATATTTCTAGTATTTTATTTCTATACAATATTGTTACAAAGTCTTTACTTCCACTTTTGATAAAAGGAATAGCTCTTTACTGAATAAAAGTATTTTTGCAGCTATTCTATGTTTTATTAAAATTACTGCCTAGTAGAGTGCATTTGCAAACTTTGAAAAGAGACCAGGTTCACAAAGCGTACATAGTCAACTTTTATAGATTAAAAGCCCATATTGTGTCGGGCCGATAGCCTTGTGGGCAGTGCACAGGCATTCAGCAGTTCTGAGCTTTGGGCGTCACGAGTTCTGTTCCCAGCTCGCAGACCTTTTCCTGATCTCATATCCCTATCTCTCTACCACTTCACTTCCTGTCAGTTGTGATCTGTCCTATCTAATAAATGCAACAACGACAAAAATTCTTTAAAAAAAAAAATTTTCACAGTTTTTTTGGTTTTTTTTAGTGGGCTAGAAAAAAAATGTTGGATGACAGACAAATGTTACTGCATGATGTAGAATAGAAAGCCATTATATCCATTCAAAATCTTGTTTGCAGTGAAAATTCGCCAACAAATGCCCATTCTCTATGTGAAAAAGCCCTCAGGCTGGTCAGTTTCCGGCTGTGATCAGCGCAGAGAGCCTGGGGAGAATCTGCTGAACTCTCTTCCTCCTCCAGAGCCTCTGCTGCCATGGATACTGCGCTGCTGCCTGATCCGAGAGGTCAAAGCCAAGGTCACAGAGCTGCGAGTTTGCCCGGCTGGAGATTTTTATGAGTGAAAGCATGTCTCTATGAGCCCACGTGTGTCCACAGGGCTGATTAGGAATGTATGAAGTCTGTGTGTGAGATTCACACCATTTCTAGGAACGTCTACAATCCTCTCACTGACCATATAGAAGTTTTACTCTAAAAGTGTATTATGCATATTCTGGTATTTTCTGTCTTTTGAGAATATTTGCTACTCTAAAGCATGAAAACATGAGTTGAGACTCCCATTCACAATGGCTGAAAATCAACATGGCATCCTTGTCTCTGAGGACACTTCTGTCACCTTCAAGGCCGTCGTTTTAAACGCTTGTGTCAACAATCAATAGATTTAGGTTATTATCGTTTTCCTGCCCACTTTCATATCCTGCCTCACTTCCTTTCCTGCCCCTTTCCTTCTTGCCTTGCGGTGTCTCTGTGAATGAGGCTGATGGATGAGAAAGAGTGGTGTGTCCTCTCTGTGCTGTGACTGGTCATGTCAATATCCCCGGGTTAATGTGAGATTGCGGTGTGTGAGTGTGTGTGTGTGTGTGTGTGTGTGTGTGAGAGAGAGAGAGAGAGAGAGAGTGATTTGGGAGAAGGTTGTTACAGGGCAAGAGGACCGAGGTCAGCACCCAGCACACCTTAATATTTAATCAGACCATTCCCAGCAACTCTACACCCTACAGAGAGAGGGCTGAGAAAAAGAGAGGAAGACAGGATAAAAAGAACTTGCAAGGACATCCATCTAAAAAAATCCACCTTTATTTAGTTGCAAACAGCATCCAAATTTAACCTTTCAGCCAAAGGCAACGGAATAGAGAAGGTTTACAGGTCATGCTAATGCTGTCAGCTGATTAAAACTGTAACCAATGCAGCTGAATTAATAAAATAATATCCGGATGAATACATCAAATCACAATTAACTGCAAATAGCAATATTATACATTATAAGCCTCCAAATAAAGGCAATTTAAAAACATGACATTATTTTAGCATACAAGGCAAATCTGCAACAAATATTTCAGAGCCTTCTTTATAAGAGCCTTTATAAGGAATATAAAGTTTATAAACCCAATATATGAGTATATTATTATAAAAAAAGCACAACTGTCACTGGGGTGATACTCAATATTTAAAAAAGCTGAAAGATACTAAGATGTACCTTTGAAGAGCTAATATGCAAGGCTGTAACTATGTCTATAAAATTAGAAGGGGGAGGACTATTTAAATAAATAAATAAATATTTACGTGAATTTCTAGTCTATTTAAGAAGTAATCCATTTAAACTATTTCATTTCAAAATATGCAGGCATTCATTATTGTTATTTGTATGCCTAATATTTCAAAAACGCAAATAATCATCGCTCATTCAGCAGAGTTCTGTTTTGACTGAGTTCTTTGTGTAAGGCTGGGCAATGCTTTGCTTTTCTTTTGGTGAAAGGTCAGGAATTCTATATTTTTTCTTAATTTTTTTAATAATCAGTAGTTTCTATTGAGCTTGTCTATATTCACTGGTCTTGCTTTCATAGTTGAGACAAACAAATCGTTCTCAGAATAGATCCTTGCCTTGGTTGCAGATAAAGTGAAAACAAACAGACTTAGATGTACAAATGGCAATTCCTGGCCTCATATGGTTTTACTAGTGGAACATCGCAGTGGGAAAAGATAGCACAAGACACTGAGAAGTATTAGGGACTCAGATTGAGTGGATAGAGAGAAAAACAGAGGGAAAGAGACAGATAGGAGAGGACGGAACAAAGCGCAAGAAAATTAAAATGCCGTTCATCACTTCGAGTGAAGTCTCGTTTAGGTTTCTCAGAGAGGGAGAGAAGAACTGCGGCAAGTGCACTAGAAAAATCGCACCTTATATAACACATGCAGCAAATGAGATATAGCCATTTAGTGAAGCACATATTCAGTGCATTTATCTAGTGAATTATTTATAAATTAGGATCTTATATCTTGTGGCATTTTGTTAAACACTGAAATGAGCTGAAATGCAGCATAGCTGCTGTGGAAGCTGACTTCTGATCTGCAGCAGATGGCACAAGTGCGGTGGTTTTAGGGTGGAGGTGAGGGCAGAACAGGAGGGACAGGAGGGCAGTTGACTCTCTCAAGGGGAACTTCAGTCCCCACTTTGTCCAGCAAGAGTTCACAGTACTGTCACGCTGTCCATACATCAGCATTTACACAAGAGCAGGGAGGGACAGAGAGAAAAAACTGCTGCGCTTGCGGACTAGATGGAGTGGTGAAAATTTAACTAGCCTGATGAAAGCATAACTTTGCATGTCAAGCATTTTAAAAGAGAGAGAGAGAGATAAAGGAGGAGCAAGCAGTGAGAATTGAGAAAGACTGGTGAAAGAAAAAGGACAGGAGAAAACGAGAAACTACTATATGATGAAAGCAGAGTTCAAAGTATACTTCAGGTTAGACGTGAACACAGTATACATCCAGATGTATAGCCATATTATACTACACTGAATAACACATGAAAACACAAGCACTCGACACATGGAAATGTTATATTTATCCAGTATCTGCACTATTTCTCCTTCAGAAGTTATGAATGATCGGTGTTTTTGTTCTTGTTTGAGTTCTTCAGTAGCCAGAATCTGTTAACCCCTTGCATTAATGTAGGTGTCTATTGTTGTTGCCGTCTCCAGTAAATTGTTGTTCTTTCTACAGATAAAAAATAATAATTCTAAATAATAAAAATAATAAAAAATAATTTCCTGCTTTGAAACAAGAGGTAGAAGGTCAACACTTGAGAAACTATGAAAAATCATCTCAAAGTAATAAATACACTGCAGCTAAGAACATAGGCGAAATTCTTCCTATCAACCCAAATATGATTTAAGAGAACTGTAAAGTGGATGAGTCACATGATGTTTTAAAAGAATGGTTCACTAGAAAAAAGATTCAAATGAAAAAATAAATAACTTTTTTCACCAGTGTCATTCCAAAATGATTTCATTTTGTTCGTAAAAAGGAGATATTTTGAAGGATATTTCATCAGGCTGCACCATGCTTGATCCTAAATAACACTAAACGCTACTGTTTTTTGCTTCGTTATGTGTCAATATATAGAAGCTCAAATAGTGGAGAAAACTGCAGGTCTTAATTCTCAGATCAGAGTTTTTGCTGAAATCAGATTTTTTTTTGTGCTGTTCTTCACATTGTCATTTAAATGCGACTGCTATCAGTCTCATGTGTATACCGTATAGAGCCCTGAAGTGACCCGCATTCATAGAAGAAAACGTGACGTTGGATGCAGCAAACCGTGTTTGACGAAATAAAAATGGATGCTGCTCGTGTTAGTGTGTTTTTAGCTGTTTTTAAGTTAATGTGCAACCAGAGCCTAAATAACGAGGTGATAAGAAGATGAAAATTAGTTCTCCAGCGCAGAATTGTGACGTCTGTTGCATTCCAACTACGTAAAAGCACATGAAATGCAACATGGTCGTTCAAACTGATGTCACATTGCGAAACATCGGATATGTATCCGATTTAGGACCACATTTGAAAGTGGCCTGGGCCTGATTTGAAAAAGTCTGTTCAGACTCATCAGATATGGGTCACATTTGGGCAAAAAAGTCGTATTTGGGCCACTTTAGCCTCCAGTGTGAACTAAGCCTAAACGTGTCTGTTATATTGAACTCATAGAACGCTACTGTACCTTAAATGAAATGTAAGCTGGTATTGGATGAAAGCATCTGCCTGATGTAATATAAAATGACACCCCCCTAGTCACTATGCTTTCATTGTATGTCAAAGAGCAGCATTAACATTCTGCAAAATATCTCCTTTTGTCTTCCACGGAAGAAAGAAAAGATGATAAAATGATGACAGAACTGAACTGTCCCTTTAAGCTGCACAAACGTTGAGTTAAAGAAACTAATTGGTGAGTTGAAAGCTTGGCAGTCTGTCCTAAAAACATTCATTAACACGGTCACTTGTCATTTCATGGCTCGAATGAAGCCAGCTCTTGTTGAAGTCTCACTACGAACATATTTTGTTAATGCTCGTGAATAGCAGCATCTGTAAACGTCTCTGGTCCTGCTCAGTCTTGGAGTACAAGAGTGTTTGTGGTAGGCACAAGTGTTTGGTGAGACTCTTGACCTCAGATTGCTCTTCCACAAGCGGTTTAAAGGGTGTGGGAGCTGTTTACTCTACTGGCAAAGTGTTGATTGGCTGCACTCCATGTGCTCAGAGGAGAACAGCTGTTAAAATCAACCCAAATGACAGCTTTCTTCATCTATCTCGTTCCCTCTCTCACTGCCTTTTACACGGATTCGTTCAACAAGTCTGCAATTCAAGACATCTTATACTCATCCCACCTTCTTCTTCTTCTTCTCTCTCTCTCCATCTGTAGGAGCTGTACGAGCGTCTAGTATCTTCCCCATCCTCAGCGTCATCCTGCTCTTCATGGGTGGCCTGTGTATAGCTGCCAGCGAGTTCTACAAGTCCCGTCACAATATCATCCTCAGTGCAGGAATCCTCTTTGTGTCTGCAGGTAAGTCTACGGATTGAATCAAGGAAGAGATACAAAAGTCAATGCAATCGCACACTCGTAAGACTGCTTTTGTCTGCTATACAAATAACTGGATTCTACCAAAGCATTCTGATTTGTTTTCATTTCCGAGCTGTGTATCACTGCATTTTGAAACTTTGTTGAGTCCCTGTACATCACCGTTAGGCATCACACACATACTTTTGAGAAAAATAAATTATGCATCATGCTTACATACAGTACTATAACTCCTACAATACCTGCACATCTCAATTTTACCATTATTTTTCACAACACAGGTTTTCAGCATAATGCATAAAGCTCGATCAAGGCTTACCAATTTAAAGACTCTTTCTGTTTGCCCACTCATACCAGCAAATTGCCACTTGCCTGCCATTTAATAATCATTTTGTATTCATTAAAACTTTAAATTATAAACTAATGCATCATTTTACATCTACAATTTTAATATTTATCATTTTAATTTTCGATTTTAACATACCCTAACATTCAAAAGATTTTTTAAATGTTTTTGAAAGACATCTGCATTAATTTGACCAAACAATTTAGTAAACACAATAATATTGTGAAACTTTATTACATTTTGAAATAGTTTATATATATATATATATATATATATATATACAGTATATTTTATAATTGTAATTTATTCTTCTTATAGCAGAACTGAGTTTCTAGCATCATCACTTAGTGTCACATGATCCTTCAGAAATCATTATCATATACTGATATGGTGCTTGTTTTTTTTATTGTTATAAACTTTATATATTATTATAAAATTGTGCTGCTTAATATGTTTGTTCAAACTAAAAAAAAGTTCAGGATACATTAATAAATACGGTTCAAATGAATTGCATTCAGCTTAGAAATATTGTGAAACAATTATAACGTCTTTTCTTTATACTTTTAAATATATTTAAATGCACTAAATAAACGTAATGCGTTCTTTACAAACTGAAAAAAAATAAATTTTATGAATTTTACATATACACATAAATTCATATATACATAAATTCACCCATATAATTTATTTCCGTAAAATGTTTTTTTTAAGATTAAGTTTACATTCAGTATTAAGTTTACAATGAAACTCCAAGATGAGTTCAAAACACTGTCAGAAAATAATGGCATGCATGGAAAACCATTAATAATTAGTCTGTCATTTCTAACCCTGAGTCTTACTCATGCTTTCACAAATTATTTCTAACCTTCACATGGTCAGTCTACTTCACCAAGGTGACAAGCTGACGATCAGAATTTGTATCCAAATGTAAAAGAAAACCTGATGTTTAACCTTTTGGAAGACAAACACATGGTCAAACTGTGTAAGGTGTAGCGCTGACCCAATACAGGGTAAGTGACAGTTCGGTCAACTAACTCAAAACTCTCTCGCACAATCCTGTTTAGCGGTGCAATTCAGTAAAACTGAAGCCAACAGCTTTGGCCTTAATGCCCAGATCAGCACAGTCTCACTTAGACACAAAGTCTTGCGCTAGACTTTTCTGAACCAGCTACTCCGGTGCTGTACAGTAGCCAGTTAGCAAGTCGATCTCTTTTTCTCTGACTCTCTTTGGTCCTGATTCTGTTGCTAGGCTTAGAGAGGCCGTTTGGGATTAAACTCTAAAAATATGGTGTCCCTGACACACTTTCCCAGTGATCCATCATGGTGGTTTCACTCTGTCACAGACAACTCCACCAGAGTGTGACTGAAGTCAGCAGTGAGCCACTGATCATGTTCCTGTGAGGTCACCCACTCCAGTCTCTGTTATAAACTCGCTTCTTCACTTTGATCTCCTCATTTACTTGCTCACTCTGACAAATTAAGGCACTCAGCATTTAGTTTATGGCTAAGGGGTTAAGGATATTGTGAAACCGGCTGTGTTAACCTCACCATTTAGAGGGCAGTTACACTTTATTTTGTAAGGCACAGAGATGACACTGGGTTCTGTCATCCTCAGCTTCATACAGGGTCTAAAATGATCTTTTTGCTAGTCAAAAGAGAAACTGTATTAGTTTCCAACTATTATTTAAAGGTTATATTTTTTTCATTAAAACGGGATGATTTAAGCCATTTCATCCTGTGTTTCATCCACAGTGCAGTTCACAGGAGTTATTAAACATCACAGATAAATTCTAATGATAAACTTACCACTGAGGTTTAATCTGTTTACGACACACAGAGTATTTTAATGTATACTCTTATGTTTAAAAACAAACATTCATACAAACAGTAACTTTAATAAACCTCTTGTATAAATGTCTAAGTGAGTTTCTGAATTAAAATTCATTTTGAGGTTTTCTATGTGGTCAAAAGAAAGTTAAGTTTTCAGGTGGTGCAGTTGTCTGACAACTCAGTTTGTGCCTGGGTGAAAACGTCACAATGTCTGCTGCCACCGCTGTCCATGTAATCAAGCCCCCTAACATTAGCATTAAATTTAAAGCTTTATTAAATAAAGTTTATTCCTATGTGAAGGGGTGGACATGCTGTACCGGGTAAAACGTCTCAAACATTAAAACCACAGCTTTTGAAAGAAAATCAAACTGATCAGCTTTAAAAAATGGCTCCTTGCAAGACTGATGTCTTTTCCTTGTACTCGCATCATAACATATTGTATAAAAACAAATGCTTGTTTAGTGTATGTCTTCAAATGTTGCAAGCACAAAATGTGTGTGCGTTATTGACCCGTATATATCACTGCACAGCACCCATTAACCGCAGTCTGGGACTTTATATTGTAGCAAAAGCATGCCACTTTTTATGACATGGTTCATATTAGGACAGACAACATATATAATAATATTTATCACTTACAGTAGTTTTTTATGTAA
>JAUCMU010000063.1:6835488-6853368 GCA_032275025.1 Enteromius treurensis
TATGGGAAGCTTTTTAATTTGGTAGGCAAAATGCAGGCGGAATTCCCCAAAATAGCCCCTGTGTGTAAGAGGTTAAGCAATTTTGATAAAAGGCACATCAAGATCAGGAACTAGGAGCACATTTAGCTCTAGGAACGGCACTTGGGGAAATAAAGTAGCTCCTACTTCGGAGTAGGGTCTAAAACTGTTGTGCACTTTTCTCAGCCTCAGTGATATGTAACAATTTGTCACTGGGGATTTGGTCCGATTTTCACACTCTTTCAATAGCGCAAATGATGTGTTGTCTATATTTCATCTCCGTTATCACGAAACCCAAAACAGAAACAGCTCCGAACAAGGCATCCTTCATGCACCGTTTAACGATGTTTGTAAATTCCATGAATAAAGACGTCGCTGTCGGCCGCTTCAAAGTTCCTGCTGCTAGTGTGTATTGACAATTTTCAACTCCCTGCCAAATTATTACCCCCCCCTCGTTGAAATCCCTATCCTAAACCTACCAATGCTGGGGGGTAAACGACACACAGGGTATTTTAATATATAATCTTACTTAATTCAGGAAAACCTGTAAAACAGTCCAAGAGAGAAACGTTTTTTTAGGAACGACCCTGCTGGCTACTTCCTAGAACTAACTACGCAGTGCGAAAGTGCCTATATGGTAAAAAGGTGTACCTTTTGAAAGAGTACCACCCGAGAGACAGCTTTTGTAACCTTTTGTTCTGAGAATAAAAGATTGTGAATAAGAATTTCTGCCATGACTAAGGGGTTAAAATATCTCCTCTCTTCCCCACAGGCCTCAGTAACATCATTGGCATGATCGTGTACATATCAGCCAATGCGGGGGATCCCTCAAAGAGCGACTCCAAGAAGAACAGCTACTCGTATGGCTGGAGTTTCTACTTTGGTGCTTTGTCCTTTATCATGGCTGAAATGGTGGGCGTGCTGGCTGTGCACATGTTCATCGACCGGCACCGGGAGCTGCGGGCGGGCGCGCGGGCCGCAGATTACCTGCAGGGCTCGGCTATCACGCGCATCCCCAGCTACCGGTACCGCTACCGGCGCCGCTCCCGCTCCTCGTCCCGCTCCACAGACCCCTCGCACTCCCGCGACGCTTCGCCGGTGGGCTTGAAGGGTTTCGGGGCGCTGCCCTCTACCGAAATCTCCATGTACACACTCAGCCGCGGTGGCGACACCCTAAAGGGCGGCCACGGCACCCCCACCGCCACCTACAATTCGGAGAGGGACCACAACTTCCTGCAGGTCCACAACTGCATCCAGAAGGACCTGAAAGACTCATCCCACACTAACACAGCCAACCGACGCACCACCCCCGTATGAGGCACAACCTCCCCCCACATAGATAGCTGGGCGAGGGAGACGGGAGCAGGGCAGAGAGGAGGCGGAGGCCCCAAATATTACAGATCAAACTTCATGTACCATGCGTTTTCAAGATTTGGAGGAACCGGGAGGATTTTTACGTTTCGATCAAAGATTGCACATGTATGCATGATTTTGCCATTTGCCATTGACAAAATGAGGCTGGTTTGAGATGTGCAGAGGGGCACTCTCGGCCCGCGACATGGGACCTGTAGCTTGTGGCATTGATTTGACATGTTTTTGTTAAGGAAGCATTTCACCACCCATCGGTCTACATGGATCAGCAAGCTACTGCTCCCTCATAAGTGTTCTCCCCCTCTCCGCTATATTCATCATATTTATTTATTTGCTCATTTGTTATTTGCATTTTAACAAAACAACAACAACAAAAACTGTGAACCACTGCAGTAAGGTATTCAGTAAGAAATAGCCTGGTCTGCAATCTCTTTCAAAAGGTACAACATATATACATATAATATATATATGTATATATTAAATTTTATAAATAAATTAACATAATAATCAAGACTTTTCTGAGGCAAAAAAAAAAAAGTCAAACTGCTGTGTGCTGGGTAATGATCTGTTAGAAAAGAGACTCTGTGTTCCCTGAGCTGCGACTGTAGCTGGACGACGGACAAAATCACAGAGGATCTTCACTGCAAAGCTGCTGTAACACGAGACTGACAAAGACGTTCAACCTTAGACAAAATTCTATTCTTTTAAAAGAACCTTCTCATCTTTTTCTCAGTCCCTGTTTGCTTCCTTTTTTTTCTCTACTCTCACATTCGGTCGTCATGGGAGTGAACGACAGAAAAACAAACGTGAACCCCTTCGCTGGCACGGGCGACAAAAAGGGGTCAGAGTTCGATGAAAGACTCCAGAAACGACTGCCAAGATGAAAAAAAGGAAGGAGGAGGGGGAGGAAAAGAAGAGGATGCTGAACTCTTTATAAATACTTGCAAGAACGCAAGGTGAATAAAGTACGAAATATTACGAGAAACGAAGCTAAGTGACTCACGAATACAAAGATTAAATGCATGCTATAAATTTACAGCAAACCTGCTCTTGAAACTTAAGTTTTAAAGGATAATGATAATTATAAAGGGAAAAGCAATGTTAAAAAAAAGTTAAATATTAATGTTTTGTGTACTCTTTCTGTTTTGGTTTTTATTATTATGAATTATATTATTATTATAATTATTCATTATAATAATATAGTTTGGTGATAAACCAAGCAAAGGAATTATGACAAAACTGCTTTTTAAATTCTGAGTTTCTTTGTATCCACGTGTATTTCTTTTATTTCTTTTGTTCTCAGAATCACACGCCTTAGTCATTTCGTATTTCTTTGGATTCATTTTAAATGTGTCGTTTTCTTTTAAATGAAATCTAAAGGTGCCAAAACAGAATGATCCTAAACTTGGATGCATCAAGTCCTGATGAATAAACAGACAAACCCAAGGGGGAACAAACTCCATGCCTCTCTGTGTTTGCAAACCCTCACGCACCTGACGAAGTCTCGAGCCCCACTCAAACCAGCGGGAAAGCAGGCCGTGTTGTGAGCGAGCACGAGGCTTTCCAAATGAGTCAGACGTGAGTAAGTAACAGTAGGGAAGTGAAGTAACAGGCCACGTAATTACTCATCTGTTCCAGGCTTGTCTATCTGTGGGAAACGCTCTCTTAAGTATGTAATGTATCTATTGTGCTAATAATGAGTGTGAATGATTCGGCATGTTTTCCTTTGCTCTGATGGAGCGAACCCAGAAAAAAAGAAGGTGCCACGTTCCAGAGAAACAGAATACAGGTTTGTAATAAAACACATGACCTGCTCAAGCGTTTCAGCATGCTGAAAGCAGCACTTTCACTGCCGAAGACCTTGGCGTAACAGGTTCGGATTTCAGAATCGCTTCAGAGAGCAGCACAGGGCTTTCGGAATTAGTTCATATAAACATGAATTCATGCTCAATAAGAGAATATGCCAATCTAGACAACAAGCTTTCCTGTGAGGAATGAATTTTCTTGCTGCTATACATATTGGATTCATGCCTTCTTAATATATGCTGTAATCGGACCTGCCGTCTATTTAAGCGACAGCCATTTTGTGAGTCTTCCCTCGACCAAGGAGGCAGAGCAAGTGTGTGCGAAATTACAAGCACACGCAAGCGGTGTTTTATGCCTTTTTCGGGTTCTCTGAATTAAAATGCTTCCCTCATTCTCCCACTCCATGTATTCCCTCATCCATCTCCCTCCATCTTGTTGGGCCAACATGCTTGTCCTTAATTTGCCTCCCCTGCACAATCTCTCATTTTTCCCTCCCTCTGTGAATCATCTACTTGCATACTCTACATCTACCCTCCCCCATCTATCGCTCTTGCTCCTTTCTTTTCCTCTCGCTCTCTTTTACATCTATCCTCCTCTCCGTTACACATCCATCACTCTCTCTGTCCTTTTCCTCCTTCATCACATTCCGGCGCCTCTCTCTCGCATCAACTTTCCCATTCTTCTCATCCGGCAAATCAAATTCGACCCCCCAGCTCCCTCTCTCCTCATTACAATATTGTGGGAAAAGGAGAGAAAAAAACAACAGATTTAAACAGACAAATCAATCATCAGGTAATAGCCTCTTCGTTCCCGAGATCAAGATTACCGGCTGATGAATGAACAGGCTCACTCTTTAGTTTCCTCTAAATGAGCCGCTGTCTCTCACACTATGGGATGGCAGTACATACTGATGTGGCACGTTTGCTGCTTCTGCTGAGATTTGGCTTTGCTTTTGTGATAAGACAGATTTTAGTTTTCAGTTGGGGGCCGGGGGCCAGTAGTGTGAGGGTAAAACAGTAGCGAAACCTGAGAGCTAATGTGATTTAAATGTGATGACTTGTCATATTACTATTCATATTTATAAGCTCAAATTTGATGTGAAAAGCTGAATCTTTATATTTGCATAATAAAAACACCTGTGTTTTGCATTCGAAGTTGCAGATTGAGTGTTACCAAGGTGTAAAATGGCACTGACAAGTGAAATGTGTACAGCATATTTACTTTTGCACTTTACTACACTTTTTTTACTTTTCAGTTTTGCTGTACATGCCCAAGTCGGCACTTAAACCCTCTCAGACCCTGCAGATCAAGCTCATATCTTAGCACTTTGACTTGTGTTACTCCTCTTGCATTATATGTAATAACACTCACATGTGCAATTGAAAATGCAAACGTGGGAGAGCAAAACTGGGGGTGGGGCTGGAATGAAGCCGTTTTATATGAGTATTAATATTAATATCACAGGTTCTCACATTCAAATCAACAAGCTCTTTAGTTCTGCTGCTGTTTTTCCAAACAATAAAATAAAATAAAATGAAATAAATTTTCAGTGAAACAAAACAAGCAGTGAAATAGGCCAAAATAACTAAAGACATTTCTCATTTTTATGCATCCTTGGAAAAACTGTGAAAATTTAGAGATTCCTTATCCATATTTATCTAGTAATTCACAAACAACTGTAAAAATTCATTGAGCCATTGAATATTGTTAGGGTCAAAAGATTTGAGAACCGTTTAATTAATGTCTATTACATTTTATGCAAGTCATATTATATAAGACTTCAGTTAATATAACCTATTTTTGAATTTATTGCTGTCCAGCCAAAGGAGACAATTTTATAATAATAGTAAAATTTGTTTCAGTTTTTTAGGATTTTTTTTTTTTTTTAAGTTGACTTATTTTTGTGAGGGGTTTTTTCTTTATTTAAAAAAGGACGAAAAAATTACCTAGCGCATTTTTTCAAACATATCTCCTACATGAGATTAATTTTCTTTGGGATTTTACACAATTCAAATATGTACATTAGTCATCATCCGCAGTGGATCAAAACCTTTCATCTTGTCTTCGGACAATTTTGATAAAAGGTTTCGATCCACTTCGGATGTTGACTACTGTATACCAAAACAGGGGCCAAACTGTCAAGGTTTACTCAAGGTAAGAATGCAGGCAGTGATTTGAGGGCAGGGTTTGCAGTGATGTCAAGAGTGTAGAGACATTAGCACCTGCTGAAGGCATACAGAGAAACCTACATATTCCTCTCCAATAATCTCCTTCTGTGGCTGGGACCCTTAAAAAAGAGTATCAAAAAGAAAGAGAAATATTCCATATCTAAAGAGGCTAACTCTTAAAGCTCTGTTCACACGTTATAGTGAAGTGACCAGGAGTTGTTCAGTTTCAGATATCACTTTTTTAATTCATGTTCTGTCTCCACTGCACATATTTCACTATATAACAAAATATATTTTTCCTGTTTTTGGATGGCTCGGAAAGCAACATTTCACCCAAAAGTTTCTGTCTCAAACCTGTTGTTTCTGTCGAACACGAAAGACGTTTTTAAGAATGTAAACCCAAAAAAGGGTTTTGGTTCCCAATGACTTCTTTTGTATAGACTTCTAATACAATTGATGTCAGTGGAAAACAAGACAGTTTTCAACGACACAAGGGTGAATAAAAGGAGGGCAGAATTTTATTTTTGGCCGAACTATCCCTTTTAAAGAATTTCACTGTACTACAGTATATGATTAGCAAACAGAAACCATGTCAGACTGTGATTTTTATTCAGCAATAATAATTGTTCAACTAGTTGAATACTTCATTATTCACTGTTACAGTTTTTACACAATCCTTTTTTTTTCTTCAAAATGTTAATATTTGCATTTTTTTCCTGCAAAATGATAATATCTTATTTTTCTCAGCAGTACATCTCATTTTTGGTTATCAAAAGCTATGCCCAGCTATGCAGCCCTCCAGCAAGAAACAACAATGACCTGGTGACCTCTAGCAATAAAATCACAGTTTTTATAAATGAGGTTTGAATCTTCAAGGATTGTCTTTGCATTAGATCTCTCCTTTTGGATCCATCTCTCTCTCTCTTACCCGGAGTGTCAATATCTGCATCTTGCTGTGAGACATGATGTTAGGTATTAGCCCCTTGCTGTGTACCTGTCAGTGTCTGTCTACCCATCTCCAGCCTTCTCTTTCGTGCTACCACTCCATTTGACACCTCGCTCTGTCTCTTTTCTCTCTCTCTCTCTTTCCATTCTTATTCCCCATCACTCTGTATGTCTATCCACGTGTATCTGATTCCTTTCTTTCTCTCTCTCTCTCGCTCTCCTGTTGTGGTGATCAAACGTGCCTTGTGTGTCTCTCTGCAGTGCTGTGTGATCAGAGTGGAGAGTGAGCACAAAAGAGAGAGAGAGAGACTGTGTGTGTGGTTGGTTTCTCAGAGACCCGAGGAACATGCTGTCCCCTTCTGGCTGGGAATACTAAAGGCACAATCCCAAAGCTGCTGCCTTTGTGTCTCCAGCCCCTGAGCAAACTTTTATAAGCCCAGATCACAAAGCCAACTGTCCAACAAGCCTAAAATTCAGTGTATCTCTATCATCCTCTGAAAGAGTCCGGGATGAGACCCGACACAGATCTGTGCTGGCTGTTTTTTGGGGAGTATCTCAAGCTTGTGCTGCTCAGCTGGGATCTGAGCACTGCTGAGTTCACCCAGGTCAGGCAAAGTTTAGACTAAAATGAGACTCAAATACTGAAACCGGGAAAAACAGTGGTGCTGTAATTTAACCTTTTTTAAAGTTGTATAGAGATTTAGTAAGTAAAATGCTACAAACAGTGGAGATCAAAATTAGAGAGCAATACAACTTCTTACATTTTGAGGTCACTGCTTGGTCCTATTTGAAGTTATTTTAACAGGAGTAGAAGAGTCGTTTTTTGGCATATTTCACAACATAAAAAAACTTAACAAATGTGAAAAAGAATTGATGAAATTCTTAAAGAAGACTTTTAGATACCTCCAAGTTATAGGTGTTAATGTGGCATTTGGTTCTAATCTAACCCCGAGTGCATAAAGCAGTGAGAGGTGGAGGAGGGAGTGTCGAGGGATGTTTTGTGCTGCAGTAGTTGAGCCTCTTATACAGATAGAAGGCAGAATTAGATCTCCAGCAGCAACATACAGTTCCATCCCTGCGTTCATCACCCAATCAGCCAGCAAACTGAATGCAGGACAATACCCCCTGTCACATAGCAAAATATATAAAGCAATTCTATTTAGTTGCAAAAAATTGAAATAATGAAATGGTCAGCCCAGACTCCTGATCTAGACCTGATCAAACGACAAAGTTATGGCTAAAAAACCCCCACACACTAAATGGAAGAGAGTAGAAGAGGAGTGGACCAAGATCACACCAGCGCAGGAAGCCTGCAGATGTGCTCAAGTCATGCAAAGCTGGGGACTTTATACATCCTACTAATTTGTGACTGCGGTAACCTTCAGGAATTTAGTTGTAATCTTTCTTTCATTGCTGTTCTCTAATTTTAATCAATGTATTTTCCACAAAATAATAAAGATGTGTTTTTAAGTGCTCTGGATATTTTGTAAAACCATGTTCTAGCATGCTATTGCCACTACAAATCATTCAAATTTTGAACAATAATTCAGAGGGCCCTTTTATTAAAAACTATATTTTAGTCTGTCTTGTTTTTTTATTTACATTGGAGCAGATTGCATTTTAAACTGTATAATATACTGTCAAAAGTTTTGGGACATTTTGAATACTTAAGTAATTTCCATAAATACCAAATCTTAATGTTTTACCATTTAATGGTGTTCTGGGGAATTGTGAGCTTCTAATTTTATAGAAATAGTTTAGACATGACACTTTCTGTGTATATAAGGCAAGGTTTAAGAGGAAATGATTGATCCAGTCAGTGTGGAAGAACTTGACTGGTCTTTAGAAAGCCAAATCCTGATCCCAGTCACTACCAAAACTGTTGCAACAGAGATGGAAATACAGTTTTTAAATGCATGAATTACGTTTTCACCTTTATAGACACAGTTTTGAAAGTGCATTCTTCTGCTCTAATAAAGTGAGTGTCCCAACACTTATAGTGTATGTACAAGTCAGTGTTTAGTTGTGTTTTTGGCTTAAGGTCTGCATTTAAAGTCATAGCCAAATTATTATTACATATCATTAAACAAACACCACACATAATATAGGCCTGCAGTCTGTCTACTTATATTAACACAAAAAATATAATCATACTCAATCCATTTGGATGAAACCCGTAGAGCAATGAAACTCTGAGAAACCACAGCTGAATTGACTGTCTGAGCTAATGAGGGACTACTTATGTGATAAAAGACACTTTGACAATGTAATGAATGTAAATTATGACACAACATCAACAAATTCAGCTCTCTCACTCACATAAATGGAGCAGATGAACAGCCCGTGGCTAATTAAGTTAGTAGCTGTATCACCCATTGCTCAGCGCTATGATCAACCGTTTCCCTGTGTCCCTCTCCACATGCAGACAGCCTCTAGTGGCTCGCCCTCTAGTGGTTAGGTGAGAGTTCGGTGGGCCAGGAGTCTGGTGATGCTGCTGCAGCTGCTGCTGCTGGCTTTAAGAATGCTGTGTCCATAGGAACCAGCTCAGAATACTGATTCCACAGTGCAGCACTTGAGCATCAGGCCTGCAGTCAAGCAGACGCTGGCCAAGGACTGTCCACTGTCTCTACCGCGTCATCTTCAGAAAATAAACCAATGCATGCGAATTCTACAATCCCGAACACTAATTTATGCTCTACTTATCCTTTTGGGTTTCAATGTAGTCTATAAAGGATAATAATATAGAATTTTCTCATTTTATTTCTTATTTTATAACCAAAAACAAAAATAGTACACAGCAAATAAGAGTTGTGCAACCAAATTATAAATAAGTGGTCTATAATCTTTGGGATAAAAAATAATAATAATAATTCTTTTGAATCTGCCAATGTGGTAAGCAAAATAGTCTTGTTTTCTGTTTGAAATAGGATCCCATTGGTAGATTGTTTTGCTTATTATAAGAAAAAACACACTTACTTTTGACTTGATTTTTCTAGAAAGAAAAAAAAAAAATTAAATAAATAAAAGGAAAATAATATTACTTGTCTAGAAAATCCTTCTTGATTTAGGAATTTCTAGATGGAAAGTAGTCCTGACACTTAAACATAAACAAGGACAAATATTTTTAAATACATATTTATATATTAATTTTAATATTAAAAAAACAAGCTATAAAACATCCTTCTGCATGAGTTACACACAGCAATGGTATCATTGAGTGCGCTAACTGAGAGTAACCAGCACATTAAAGAGCGCAAACAATGTAATGAAGGGTAGTTATGGCATGAGAGGGGAAGAGGAGGAGGGGTGGAGAGCAGAAGATAGGACAGTGTGGGGAATAGCTGCATGCCCTGCCAGAGCTCCTTACGTAAGTGCACAGTGCAGAGAGCAGACCAACAAAGACTCGCCCTTCGGCCACAATGACATACCGCTTCGGCCCTTTCACCCTGCGTTTCTCTCTTTTACTGCACACGCCATTCTTATACCTCCCAAAAAGGGCTATAAAGTACCAGAAATATATCTGCCCCCCCTCCATCAATTAATAGTTAATAGTTTTACTATTATAACATGAATATCTGTATATAGTTTATAATAAGACAAATTGGACATCATCTAATTTCTATCGCTTGATGAACTGTTATTACAAATATAAAAAAACAAATAATAGAACTTTGTAATGTTGTTTTAAAAACTGAATTAATTTAAACAATTTTAAACATTGTTGAAAGTACATAGGGTAAGTTTATTAAATTAACTGGGGCTAGTCTTAGAAGTATATATTTCTTTTCTTGTTCAAGGTCATAATAAAACTGGCTAAAATTCTAGTTGGTCAAATTAATTCTTTAAAGACAGTCATAGTGGCAACTGGCTCCAAGTATCTTTACACTATGCTATTATATGTAGTATGTAAAAATAAACATTAAATTGACAGCTCGCCCATGATAATTCTGTCATTAATTACTCACCCTTGTGTCGTCCCAAACCAATGAAACCTTTGCTCACCTTCAGAACACAAATGAAGATATTTTTTAATGAAATCTGAGAGCTTCCTGATGATGCATAGACCTACCACCAGAACTACCACGTTCCAGGCCCAAAAGAGTTTTAACGACATTGTTAAAATAGAGCGTGCGACGTCATGTTTAAAACATCTTGCAAACAAAATCTCTTTAATGGTCATTATAATGTAGTTTAATCTACAAATAGAACATGCTTTAAAGGAATTGCAATCAGGAGTAAAACAGTACTCATTAAAAGTTCTTTGAGGGGAATCGCTTCTTATGAAAGCCCAGTTTCAAGGTAGAACCGGAACTGTCCCAACAAGGGCACAAAAAATGACCATCTATGAAATCAGCTGTCTTTGCTAATGGAAAGCACAGAACTGCATTTCAAGTAAGACTACCTACTTCAGCTGCCACATCATCAAGCTCCATCGAAGGCCGTCTCGATTTAAAGGAATTTAAAGTGCTTTGGGCTGTATGGCAATACACGGTAAAGCACTATAGAAATGCGTCATTCATTCATTCAATCACCACTGCAGATAAAGACTAGAATGCATATCAGCCAAACCTTGACCGCTTGCTTTTTTCTAAATGAAATCTAGGCTGATGCACGCGTCTTATAGTTTAAACAGTTCTTTTCCCCCTATGCCTCTCAATGAATCTAGGTTGAAGCGGTCTGTTAAATTCTAAGTAAGCCTTTCCCTTTGAAAAAGCACAAAAAGACAAGCAGTGACAATAAAGTGATGACATCACTCCAAGGTCTTAGCTCATCAAAAAAGTGAAAATGAAGGCGCCATGCTTGATAAATCCTTATGAATATTGCTGGAAGAGTGGTGGGTGAGGGGCGAAGCACTTCTTGCCAAGAGAGCAGAAAATATCTACTATGTGAGGAGGAAGAAAGGCCTGAACAGTGTGTGAAGAGCTTCCAGGGTTCTTATTACGCTGTGAAATGATGGGGGAAGCAGTTTTGCAACGAGTCAGTGAGGACAGAGTCTTAATTAGGTGAGCTCCCTTCGGACTGTCGTAAACAAAAGCCTCAATCCGAACTTGACGCCCCCAATGCTCCGAGGGATGCTCCGTTCTCAAGGACAAAATCTAGAGGCGTTGCAAGTTTAATCATTGTCGTTTGAGATTGCTACAACAAAAATGACACAAGAGAAGAACAGGCAGAGAGTGCGAGGTTGCAGCGAAAAGTCCTCGGCAGCCCTCTTCTATGATGTAATGGTGGGATGGGGTTGGAGGCCAGAGGGAGCAGGGAGAGCCAGCTGTTCTTTGGTATGGACATCTGGGCATGAGCGCTGTGGGGGGTTGTGGATAAGATGAACATGACAGTGAAAGGTAGAATTCCTGACACAGTACTCATCAGTCCCATCACCCCTCATTACAATGAAGCTGCTGTCAGACCGAGAGCTAATTAGAGAAGAATTCAGCAGAATATTAGACAAACTTTCAGACAAATGCTCGTCAAATATGGAGAATTAAGGAATAAAAGCAGCATACAGAACAAGGGCAGATTAGTGTGGGCTCTCCCAACCATGTTCTGAATCAACTTTTGTCCTCTGGAGGAGCCTTGTGAACGTACAATACTAATTAAGGTACATACAGCATTCATTATCGACCAAGCACCTGAAGGCCAGGACTTTCGCTGAGTCAGGGGGATCCACAAGGCTGCCATTGATCCACTTCCTGCTCTGCAGCAATGCTTTCCTGGAGCAACCTTCCACAGAGGTCATACATGGAGAATAAAGTTATAGCATTTTTTTTTTTTACAAAAGCCATTTGGGCCGAAGTTTTACATCCAAGATTAGAGATTAGATTATGATTTGGTTTCAGTATTAATGGATCAATTTTAGGTTGTAATGTTGACAACTTGAAGTTTCACAACCTGAAAAGTATGATCAAAACATACTAACTTCAACTTCAGTCCTGGGGCCTGTTTCAGTAAGGAGGTTTAACCAACTCTGAGTTTACACTTGAACTCTGAGTTGACTTACCAAGAGATTAAAAACTTATCAATGGAGCACAGATATTACGAGTCACCATGGCAACATCTGAAAAAAAGAGGTCTGCATTTTTTTCTCCAGCTGAACTTGATGTGCTCATGCAAAGTTACAGCATATATGAGCACATATTTAAAAATAAAAGCAACACCACTGCATCGGCGAAACACAGACAGCGTGGGACAACATTTATGCATTAACTTGAGCAGCTGTTTACATTTAAAGTATTTAATTTAATAAAAATAAGTAATGTAATGTGTGATTTGTATTGACTTTTTCCCTTGTTGGGAAAAGTTGGGAATTGGGAATTTAATTTCAGATGAAATTGCATTAAATTACAAAAAATAGGCTACTGCATAGTTTCTACAACAGATTTGACAAAACAAGAATGCATATAACCTGAACTTAATGTTTAATTTAAAGTTCCCTCGCTGAACAGTTTAAGATAAAATTCCAAAAATTTAGTTTTTCTTGTGTGTCTGCCTTTTTATTGATGAAGTGGTAAAGGTTAATATGACGTTTAGAATGTAAGCAGTACTAAAAAAATAGTTTTTAGAACGAGTAATAATCCCATTAATCTAGTTACAGTACATGTCCCTGTTGAAGGTCAGTGTATTGAAACTAATTATAATTTTTTTTGCAGTAATATGAAAGGTAAAAGTTAAAACTATGTTTTTGAATCGAATTGTAATTGTAATGTAGTTGCAATCCTGCAGGTATTAAAAAAACATGGCAGCAGCTGAAAATGAAATGTAAAAATATAATTCAAATCAAGTAAGCATGTCATGGATTTTTTTTTTTTTTTTTTACAAATACACACAGTGCATACAATGGCCTTACTTACTCCGCATCCCCAATACAGAAAGCTTCCATTAGCAAAGAAACATAAAGTTGCACATAGTATCTGCTCTGATGTAAGAGAACGGCCACGATGGGTGATGTTAGTGATGTAAGGTTGAATTAGATTATGGATATATGTAATTTGAAAGCAACGAAAAACGGTAACGCTCAAACAAAAATGTAACGTTATGGGGAAAAGACAAAAAAAATCACTCTGGGTATCAAAATCTTTGTCCGATGTAAATGTAATTCTCTTCGAATTAATACATACTTATCTATGGGATCCTCCAAAAAAGGACAAGCCATTCTCGTAACTTTGTTCTTTGTGTGACTAAAATCTGGGCAATGAATGACTAAGGCTAAGGCGAGAAACCGACAGAAACTCAGAGTTTAGAGATTAAAACCTGCTCCTGACCAGGTTAGGTTCACAGAGTAAGTTACCACGGTAACTGACTGAGTAAAGTTACCTCTCAGAAACAGGCTTGACTTAGCCTGCTTTCTCAAGACAAACCTGCCATATTGAAACAGAAAACCCAGAGTTTCTCTTATTTCAGGGTTAACATACTCTGAGTTTTCACTTAACCTCCTTTCTGAAACGGGCCCCAGGTAACTCAACATAAACTTGTTTTTTTTTTCATTCTGAAGATAATGAAATCGGTGATAACCTTTGCTAATATGCAGAGTACAGGTAGGTCACTCACAGAATGTAATCTGTCACAGATGGCAAATTACATGATGAAACTTGTTGTTAAAAACAATCTATTAGATTTATTTAGGTAATGTGCTCTGGCTACTTAAATATGAATCGCAGTATCGGCAGTGTTTAGTAACTTGCCAAATAATTTTTTCTCATGCATTGTCTAACTGAAAGGTGCTTTCGTCATAGACCACACATTTTTAGATGTGATGTGAATAACTACATTTGTATCAATAACATTTTAAAATACTCACAATCAAATTATAGTGTCTTAATTTACTATATGACGTTACATAGCATAATCAGAATATTATATAAATCACATAAATTACTTCCCAGCACTGTTCACAGAACAACATCACTTGCACTTGCTTGTGTGATATTGCTAAAATGCATGAAAAGAAAAACAAATAGAAATGACAAAACCTTCAGAAGTTTGCTCGTCTCCACACTAGTATGCATTCCAGATGTGCTCCCAACAGACTTTTGATCAGTGCTCACCTGAGAGAAAACATATACATATCAGATACAGAAATGAGTAGCTGACAAAGAGACATTAGCCTTTTTACAAGATCTCAGGGTAAATTGTTTTTATCTGTAGTCAATCAATCAATCACTTTTATTTATATAGCGCTTTTAACAATACAGATTGTAGCAAAGCACTAAACATTATCAAATAGGAGAATAGAGTGACGGTAATGTATAATGATGAGATTAAACTATTTATTTTTTAAATGCGGAGACAGTCTCTGTAGTCAAAACGATGATAATCACTAGAAATTAGGTGCCATTTAGGTTAAACCGTGGCATTAGATAGGAATATTTTTTTTTGCCCATCAAATGCACTAGAATTTAAAAACATTTTCTCTATTTAAACCCTTAATACTATGCTAATTGTAATATAAATAATAAGCATAGAAAAAAAAATATTAATGCTGTCTCTTCATCACTTCCCGAAATAAATGCGATTGTAAAATGTGCGTATAATAAGAATGATTTTATTAAATAATAATTAATAATTAACGTATATTATTAAAATTAATACTATAAAAATGTAAGTCAGCGTAGTTATCAATTCACAATCAATGCACATGGTGTGTTAATAATCACAAAAAAAAATGTTGGAACTATTGAGAGCTCTATGAACCACGTGTCCACACAGCAGCGAGATCAAAGGGTGTCAAGCGGCTCTGATCTAACTGATCAAGTTGAGTGCTTTGTTGCTTGAGTTTAGTGTTCCGTTTGTTTTGAATGTGTGTGTGTGTCTGCGTGTGATTGGCTTTGTACTATTGTATTTGTATTATTCTATAGAAAGTTTGTTTAGAAAGATTTTTTTAATAAAACAAGACGTGAGCCTATTGGGAACAGGGGTGTATATGAAGGCAATTATATGAATGTGGTTTAAAAGCGCTTTTGAACTAGGCTAAGCTGCTTTGACGGGAGCAATACCACAAACATGGAAGCTGCTAATAGGCTAATTCTGTTATGTGACGCTATATTTATTTGCATTTCTTGACTAATGTTTTTTCCAAACAATTTTTTGCGACATTTGAAGTATCGAAATTTATGCGCTAAAATTAAACTGAAAAATATTGTGTCGACATTTACAGAATTTTATCGATAATTAGCATTTCCATAAGCTATATCAGTAAAAGATTTGAAGCGCTAAATATTTCACTGCAAAAACGCCCTGGATGGAAACCTGGCTACTGGTGTGATGTAAGCAACACAACAACAAACGAAACTGATAATGGGTGTGTTAGATTTATAGTGTGTATATAATGCAGTTTTTAGCGGGACTGAGGGGCCCCCAAATCAAACTTGGCTTAGGGCCACATAAATGCTGATGCTTAAATTAAATTCCTTTAGGTTTATCTTTGCACAAATATTTAATTTTGCAGACCTTTGTGTCAATAATAATATTTTTTTTTGTGAATTGTTTTTCTTATTTATGCAATCACGTTTCTTTTATTGCACAAAGCATCAATGGCATAGATAGAAAAGAAAGCAAATAAAATTTAAATCTAAAATGCTTTCAAATTTTCATGTACAGTAGATATTCTTAAAAGCAGCATTAAAGTGGAATTATCAAATATAAACAATAATAATGATATAATAATAATAATAACAACAACAATGAAACTGTATATTATGAAAATTAATAATATAGTACCTTTGTGGTCATGTGATTAATTTTTTTTTTTAAAAGAAGCAAAGAAAAATGAAAAACATTTGTTTTTGTTTAAATAGCACCTATTACTCAAAATCCACTTTTACATAATTTGGACAAATGTGTGTTGGTTGTGTGTGATCACAATCAATGATAGAAAAATCCACAGACTAATTTTTATCCCTATTTAACTAAATTAGTCTGTTTTAGACTCTGCCCATGGCCGTTGACTTGCATTATAATTTTTTCTGGGTATATTTTGTGATTCAGAGATAAATTTTGTAAAATAAGTTAATACGTTGGTGAATAACTATTTTCTACTACTTAAGCTTAGCTAGCTAAGATTGCTGCCATCTATAAAATCTAGAGACAATCATTCATGCTTTTATATCTTTTAGATTGAGAAATTCCTAAATGCACAACACTGCAGTTATCCACACACTGGTAAATCGAGTACAGCTTGTTCAAAATGCTGCTGCTAGACTTTTTCCTGAAAGGAGAAAGAGAAATAGAATAACTCAAATTTTAGAATGCTTGAAATGGTTACCTGCTGCATAAATTTTAAGGTTGATTTTAAACGGCTTTGAAGAAGCACTTTTATATTATGGCATTTGAGTCTGATTTAGGAAAGATGTAATATGGTTTTCCTTTTTTGGGCATGTTGCGGTGTTCTTGAGGCAGAAGGAATGTGCTATAAAATAAACTAAACTAAAACTAAATCTGAACTTGAAGCGATACACACACACAATTGTAATTTTTCTATTTCTTAAACAGAAACAATTATCTCATTCTATTATTAAAATTATTTAGAAAATCTAGTGATACATTTTTTTAAATAAACTTTTAAACTCATTTTATATGCATCCTCGAAGATACCACTTGTTCAATAAAAAAAAAAAAAAAAAAAAAAAAGAATTCTAGCAGTATTTTTAGGAACATTATTTCTATGTGGCTACCATTATAAAGATTACATTCTCACACTCACCACTAGAATCAATACTCGAAGCTCTGGCCAGTACGACTCAGATTCCACTTGTTCAGCGAGACTGTCTTTCCCATTCGACCGCTCCCCCAATTTCCACTGGACAAAGCCACCATACAAACTCCTGCATGCACTGCCAGAGCCCTGTCGTGCAACTCCAGACAATTGCTCGCTCTCCACACCAAACAACTGTGACAGCGTGTACACTAAAAGATACCAAATTTTCACATCACCATCATCATTATTAGGAGAAAAAGATGTTCCCCACACACTGTAATAATTTACAAGTGAATCTGCTTAGTGCTGGCAGACATTGAAGATCATGAGGAAATTACATCACTCCCTTCATCATAAATTCTTTGAAACATCAGGCTACTTTAGCAAAACACTTTTGATGTATAAACTGAAGGTGATGATCATAGGACTTTTCAGCAGGGAAACCATCCCCAAAATTACAGGCTGCTGCATCCAAAACAAGCTTAAACACCAACAACAATGCAGGCACTGCGTTGCAATTGATGTTCATGGCTTTATAGAGCGGGTAATATGACTTTTTATATCCTATTTGTAGTTTGTAATGTAGCTGTCCTTCAAATGTAAACAGCAAATTTATTAATCCATTAAGTGCATGATTGAGAAAGATTTTGTCTATCAAAACAAAGGTCAACTCAGATTCTCCTTAACTTATGTAATGCATAGCTGATATAAAAACTTGGAAGTCAAGTAACTTCTTACTGTTAAATTCTGACAAAACAGAGGTGTTAATTATCTGACCTAAAAAAAACCCACACGTAATAATCTACAACACTGTCTAACACTTGATGGCTGCTCTGTCAGTTCTTCTTCATCAGTTAGGAACCTAGGTGTGTTGTTTGATAGCAA
>JAUCMU010000063.1:6853468-6864112 GCA_032275025.1 Enteromius treurensis
GATGTGCTCATGCAAAGTTACAGCAAATATGAGCACATATTTAAAAATAAAAGCAACACCACTGCATCGGCGAAACACAGACAACATTTATGCATTAACTTGAGCAGCTGTTTACATTTAAAGTATTTAATTTAATAAAAATAAGTAATGTAAAAACTAATAAAATAGTTTTTAGAACGAGTAATAATCCCATTAATCTAGTTACAGTACATGTCCCTTTTGAAGGTCAGTGAATTTAATCTATTTTTTTTTCAGTAATAAAAGTAAAACTTGAAACTATATTATTGAATCTAATTGTAATTGTCATGAAGGTGCAATCTTGCTGGTATTAAAAGAATATCCAAGCATAAATATATATTCATGTCTTCCCCCATCACCACCCTCCAGAGTGTGGAAGAACAGGAAGAGGAGGAGAGTTCATCAACTTCTGCACAGATGAACAGTTCAAAGATGTACAGTAAATGCCAGTAAATGAGTTTTATTCAATGGAAGTCATGTACAACTTGTAACCCTAAACTACTGTATAAAAACAGCATCAACAAAAAAGATACACTTGGATCGACAGATATGGAGAGCCTGAAACAAACTACAGGTAAGCTTTAAAAGAATTTATAGATTTAAGACCAAATAAATTGTTGCTACTTTTTCATGGTGGTGGCTGAATTACTCAGATGATGAATAGTGGCATATAAGGCGAGAAATACCGCTTTTGTCTTAAAAAAAAAAACAACAAACGGCTTCTGACCAGGTTAGGTTCACAAAGCAAGTTACCACAGGAACTGACTCAAAGTTTCCTCTTTCAGAAACATGCTTGACTCACCTCCCTTTGAGTTTGACAAACCTGCCATTTTGAGACTGATAACACAGTTCCTCTTATTTCAGAGTTAACATACTTTAGAGTTTTCACTTATACTCCTTTCTGAAAAGGAGAGCTGCAGAGTTTAGCTCCAAAACATAACACATGCCTGTAACTTTCTAGTGACCTTGAAAACATTGAGTGCATTTACAAGGACCCTCTTAATGGGATTGTGAGAGAAAAAAAAAAAACTCTGGAAACTCAGCTAAAGTCTAAAATGGTCTGCTTTTTCTAATCACCACGACTTACCTAAAATAAAGTCAATGTACCTTACTAAAACAATTCAAGCATATAAAAAGGTGTCAACATTAAACATCACTATATTACCATTTATAAAAAAAAAAAAAAAAAAAAAACCACCCCACTCAAGAGTCAGCTCATTTTGTTGATTTTTATTAAACTCTGCAGTGCTGCATGACAACACCAGAAACAGTGGAGCAGAATTATGACACCTCCTTGGCAAGGCGATCCTTCTTGAGGGGTCCCTGTTAAAAAGAAAAAAAAAAAAAGACAGGTTACCAGCTGATTTAGCTCACACGCATCTTCCCCACCTCCTCAAGCTTAACTGGTTATAGATGTCGTCAGAGAGTGAACAGGGAGCAAGCACAAGAGAGGCACCACTCCCCTGCCTCACTGAGCTTTAATCTCGCACCGGAATGGAACCCAGATTTCAGACTGACAGGCTGAAACAGGTTACGATCAGTGCACCGGCCTGAAGTGGACCATGAGCATGGGGGCAGTTAGGTGTGGTGCCCCGGGTTAAAAGAGGGGAAGAAACCACCAATGCCTCAGGACACTCAGGACCAGCTTAATTCAGACTGATATCTATGGGCCCAGACTTATTCTAAATGTTCTGATCAAGTACCTGCAGTACTGAGCACTGCAGTCACACACACTCACCATGAAGCTCTTCTTTTCCTCGATGGTCTGGAAACGTCCATGACCAAACTTGGAGGTGGTGTCGATGAATTTGAGGTCGATCTTCTCCTGGGCACGCCGGCTGGTCTGGACCAGTAGAGATTTGCGCAGGGTCAAAACTCTCTTCTTGGTTCCAACCACACAGCCTTTCAGCATCAGGAAGTCATTGGTCACTTCACCATAGTGCACAAAACCACCCTAATGTGAAAGAATAAAACAAATCTGTTTACAACCGCAAGAACCGAAAAGCTTCTATAAAAAGGCAGACATCTGCACACTCACCAGGGGGTTGATGCTCTTGTTGGACAGATCATACTCTGTAGAAGCATTGTTCTTAACTACTTTGCCATCCTTGGTGTGATATCCTGCACCAATCTTGTAGATCTAAAAAGCAAAAAAAAAAAAAAAAAAGTAAAAAAAACTTAAAGGGAAACGCATGTAAAACCTAAAAGAACTCTTGGGTTCAATTCTGAGGCCTCACCTTCTTGTTGATCTCAGTGCGGTGGTGGTAACCCTTCTGACCGGCACGAGCCACAGAGAAAGCCACACGGGCAGGATGCCAGGCTCCAATACAGGCCACCTTACGCAGACCACGATGGGTCTTACGGGGCAGCTTCTTTGTGTGCCAGCGGCTTGTCACACCTACAAAAACCATTTAAAAATTAGGACGTGCTCTCAGAAGCTCATGTGCATAAAATGCAGCAGGTGTGCTGTCAGAAGGAAGGCAACATGGTAATGATCCTCATGCATTTCGGGCGCCATGCCTGACGCGATTAATCCATGCTTTTCATCATTAAGTGCACAACTGTTAAAGTCTAAACTCCTAGGAGAAAGCATGTTAAACAAAAGCCATCCACCTACCCTTGTATCCGTGACCCTTGGTAACACCGATAACATCAATCATCTCGTCCTGACCAAAGACGTTGGTGATGGGAATAGACTGCTCAAGCTTCTCTCTGGCCCAGTCAACCTTATCAGCAATGGATCCTCCGTTCAACTGAATCTCCATCAAGTGAGACTTCTTCTGTCGGAGGGGCAGCAGGCGCATCTACAGAAAGTGGGATGTTAGTAAGGCTCCAGTTTAATAAAATAAATATATTTCAATAGGACACAATCTCCCGTTTCAATAAGTGTCAAAGCGGTCACAGGATTACTTTGTGCCACAGCATTTAAGCTCACCTGTGTGTGGGCAATGATGCGAATGACCTGGCAGTACTTCTTCATGGTGGCGAAGTCTTTCTCCAGCTGCTTCTTGCCCTCTTCATCTTGCCACCTCTTGCAGTACTTGGTAAAGGCCTTCTTCTTGGACTTGTACCTGAGCGTGGCAAAGAGAAAGATTGGCACAGTTCCTTCATAGCCCAGCGGGCCAGTGGAAGGAGACTGAGCATGGCTGCTTGCCCATCCTCATGGTAAAATGGGTGGGGGCGTCGACAGCACTAGGTCATTTCGGCTCATGGCACGGCTTCTAAGGAGCCCTTTCCACCAGCCAGAGGAGCCTGGAGCTCATCAGGGCACTAGGCACCTGAGCGGAGCTGCACCACACCAATGTGTTAGACTGGCTCAGAAAAAAACATGACAAATGTTTAATCTGGCCAGCAACTACCAGCTCCAGACTAAACCTAGAAATGACCAAAACCAAGCCTCACCAGTTCTTATAGAAACGTCGCTTGCACTCATCACTGATGTGCTCAGCAAAGATGGTCTTGATGGAGCGCAGGCCACGAGGAGTCATGACGTAGCCAATAACACCCACTACAATCATGGGAGGAGTCTCCACGATGGTCACAGCCTCTACAACCTCCTTTTTGTTGACCTCTGAGAAGCACAAAAAGCACAAGTTATTTTAACTGCAAACTAGCATGCAGGTTTAAAAATCAGGATTGTAAGTTATGAAACGGTTCAGAAACTCGACATTCAGCAAGGGCTCCAAGCCCAAATATGTCCGCCCGTCGAGAATTTCATCACTAGCACACATATTTCACACTACACTCCACCAAATCTGAACGCTTTAAAACTTACTTGAGCCAGGTCTGTCGACCTCACGGACAATGTGGGTCATGCCAGCCTTGTAGCCAAGGAAAGCAGTCAGGTGAACAGGCTTGCTGGGATCATCTTTAGGGAAACTCTTCACCTTGCCACGATGGCGTTTGCACCTCTTCCGAGGCAGGAAGCCCAGAGAGCCGTGGCGTGGGGCCGAAAACTTACGGTGAGACTAGACAAAGAAAACACTGAATTAAAATATGGAAACTAACAGAGCACTCGAGAAATGGTTACCACACTCCCACTGGGCCAGGAACTCTGCTAGACACACACCCTCTGAAGAAATAGTGCAGGCGCCCCTGCTCCCCAGAATAAAAACGCGATTATAAGATGTAGTCCGCGTGGTTATCAATACAGTGCACGTGACTCGTTAATCACCATTAATATTGACGCTGGAGTTCTTCAGAACTATTGACAGCTCCACGAACCACGTGACGGCGAGATCAAAGCGTGTCGTAAATCTGAGCGTAACTAGAAAAAAAAAGCTTGGACTTCTCAACTTACAAGCTGGATCTTTTTTTAAAGTTGCAATTTCTAAAACATCTACCAGAAAGAGCTGAGCTTAAACCACGCAGTCACGTGTTCTTCTGGACCAACTTGCACTTTAAATTATTTCTTGCACGGGTTAAGTCGAATTGGTGGATTAAAAACTCTGATTTTACATTAAAAAGGTAGCCAACTGGGAACACCAGCGATCGTAAGAAAAGAGCAGTTGTTCCTTTATCTAGTGATTTAAATTCACTTGTTTTACCACATAGTTGAAACAATTAATAGGCCCTAAAAAAAAATGCACCACACACTTAACATAAAACAAAACCCCGAAAACGGTCATTTGACCGTCAGAACTGGTTATAATAATATCTCACGGTCACCTTTCGGCTTTAAAAACATATTTAGATATATGCGTAGTCTATATATCGGCTTCGAGATTTGAAAGCAGAGCGCTGCCATTTTCCCCCACGGTCAAACACACACCATGTGCAAAAATGCCCGGCACTGGGGCTAGCATAAAAAAAAACACCGAGAAACACTCGTTTAGCTTCTGTTTACAACGTAGAGAAAAGGATGTGTCTGAAATCAAACGGATGACTTTGATTTAGGACGGATTGAGAAGGAGAGCCGAGGACTTACCATTTCGTCTCCGGACCGATTGAAAGAGAGCGAGTGAAAGGCGGCGCCTCCTTTTAAAGCGTGCTCGCGTCACCGCACACGTCTCTCGTACGTAACGATCCTGCAGCAGCGCCGCCCTCTACAGGCCTGGAAGGCACTGGAGTCCACGTGTAGCTGAAGCTACAAATCAAATATGACCCTTTTCACTTGCTCCGTTAATATTCATTTTGGTTCGTGATTACTGTCAAATAAAGCACTGTGCAAAAGTCTTAGTTCACTAGTATTTTCGCCCCCAAAAAAGGTTTGAAATCGGTTGTTTTTATCTTTAACAGTAACGAAATAGATGTTTTACATTTCCAAACATTATTTTTGTCATTAATTGTAATGCAATGAGATTATTATCTGCTCCACTCAGAGATCTTGACTGATCATCATCCAGTCTGCATTTTGGGTTGTTTTTTATGTTGGTGAAAATACTAGTGGCCTAAGACTTTTGCACAGTACTGTACATGTGTAAAATGCTTTTTTTTATTTGCTTATGTTGCATATATGTTTATAACTAAGTCATTTTCATCTTAATGTGTCGTTTCTGTCCAATGTTTCTCTGTTGTTATAATAATTGATAATAGATGACATGTCCATACACAGAATCAGTATATAAAATGCAAGTTTAAATGAGTCATAAAATGTAGACCAACAAACCAAGAATTAGAAATATGCCTGTAGATGTCTATAAAATATTTATGCTTCCCAACTTCCAAGCAAGCTATAACATATCTATAAACAAATTAATCATGACACATATGGAACTATATAAAACAAACAAGTTTACTTTTCATCAAAAATTAAAATTGATCTTTTATTCATATTTATATATGTGGAATACAAAAGAAAATGTTATTTCCTCTCATTCACTCAGATATGAAGAAACTAACTTTTGTATTATACTTCATGTATAGTGCAGTAATACACTTTTCATTTTTTAAAGGTCTTTTATTAAATAAAATTGGAGAATGATTCTAATCATTTCAAGTCAGCATTAGGTTTTCCAGCAGTTCATGTCTGAACTAAAGGCAGATGTAGCAAACAGGACAAGACCCAAGACCCATCCACCACACACTACAACAATTATTGCATTACATTCTCAATGCATGCTGTTCCCAAGTCCAGTGCCCATACAAAAGGACAACTTTAGGAGAATTAAATATTTGAGAAAAAAAAAAAAGGAAACAAATAAAAGAACAATATTCTCTTTTTTAAGATGAAAATGAAGACACGGTTGAGCTTAGTATTGAGTAGTTCATCCATTTAGTCCATTTCTCCATTGTGGTTTCTTCAACATGAACAGCAGAGGGCAGCACTGTGCCTTTAATAAAAGAGACTAAAGTCATGCAATGCAGATACAACAACCTGGATGTCACGTTCTACCGGCAGCCATTTCAATAAGTAGGGCATTATGGGGAGGTAGTGCTTCTGCCAGCATGCTTTGGTACTGTTTCTTAAGGCGTCACAGGGTTTGTGGGGAAATTGTGCATTTACTGATGCATCATAACACAAGTCTTTCATCTCAGATGCAAAGTAGTGGTTTAAGTCTCACAGCTTTTATTCTTTTTGTGCCAGTCAGTAGGCACATCACCCAACATTTAACGTTTTTTCAGAGAACTAACTCAACGCTTGGTTAAAGTCATCTGGGTTTGCAGTAGTTGGCAAGGACTCGTCATCTCTCTCATCTTCCTGGACAAACCTCTGGTCCTCTCACTCATCTCAAAGTCCACATCTCGCCTGATTCAGATTACGCTCCTGAAAGAAAGTTTTCCCGAACTCATAAGTGCTGATCATGACTGCACAGGCGGGAGCGACTTTGATCACTCTTGGAAGAAAACCTAGAAAAAAAAAGCAAAAGTATACATAATCACTGACTGCTTAAACAATAAATAAGCTATATATATTTTTTTTTTTAAGTCTGCAATTATAGATTTGGTTCTACCCCAAACAAACAATACTGTTCTATGCATAAAATATATTAAACATCCAAAAACTTAATGAAAACTACAGTATTATATTACTATAAACTTGATTATGATAGGACAGTTATTAGACAGGAAGCAAAGTGGGAGAGAGGTACATGGGATTTAATTTCTTCATTTTCAAATGATAAACTATCAAAAATATGCACTGCCAGTTTCAGAAGGATGCGCTGCTGAACATGACCTACATGTGTGTAATGCCATGCTTCACTCGGAGACCGGCAGTGCAGAAACTAACAGAAATAGCAGCCCGCATGATGACAATGGCACTGAGCCACATCACAATATTGATTTTATTTCAATAACTCGTGCAGCCCTAATTCTGACTCTCACAAACAGGCCTCTTTTAACTTGATGTCTCTAGTTTGGCTAGGTGAAGTTATATAACTACTCTGACGTCAGCGTCATTAGGTCTTAGAGCTTACCGGCAAACAAACCCCTGTATCCCATGTCAATCCAGATATTCCTCATCATGTTCCACGTGGAGGACGGTTTCTTCGCAGAGACTGCTGCGAAAGATCAAAATGTCAAGACATTGGATGCCTGAGAAATGTAATTAAATCTAGCTTAAGTAATCAGCTCCTGATTGTTTTTAAAAGTGAGCTGTCACCTAATGCAACATGTGTCACTCAGCATGCAGGATGCATTACTGCAGTCTTTCTATTGTGTTAACAGGTCTAACTACAGAAGCTGCTATACCTCCGAGAGCCTCCATTTCTCCTAACTGGATTTGCCTGCGGGTTTTCACCACATCAAACGGCAGGGTCAGAACTGCAGCAATCTGTGTAAAAAAAAAAATACAAATAATTATAAAATTAGGAGGGTCTGAGAGACATACATTTTTTATTAATGCTTCAATTTAACCAGGTTTAAAACTAGATTTAAAATGGCAGAGAAAACATGCATAATGAACTTTCTATTCAATTAAAGAAAATATTTGTCACAAAAATATTTAAAATTAATTTCAACATTGATGATAATAATAATAATAACAACACTTTTTAAAAATTATTTAATGCCATGTCAGAATTTTTGGGTATTTTCATAGCAAAAACCATTCAATAAATAAAAGTATAACAAAAATAATAAATACCAGTACACAAAGAAACAAGTCAAATTACACAATAACGTTTTTACATTATAAAAATCCTATAACCTTTTCTGACAAAATTATATTAAATAACTCTTTAATATAAGGGAATTTTCTACTTGCATTAAAGGCTGAACAGCTAAATAAAATGTGTTTTAATAATAATAATAATAATAATAATAATAATAATAATAATGAGATGTTTCTTGATTCTGAAGGATCATGCAACACTAAAGACTGAATAAATTACACTATACAGTATATTCAAATAGGAAACAGTTAATTTAGACTGTAATAATATTTCACAATATTACTGTTTTTCTGTATTTTTGTTAAATAAATGGTAAACAGAACAGACTTTTAAAAAATGTAATTTTAAAAATCTTAATTTTATACCTAATGATTATTCCATTTTTCACTGCAAAAACATTTCAACGGTTTTTTGTTGTTTTACTAAAGTAGTGACATTCAGTATGTAGCACGAATATACAAAACGTAACTTGGCCATTATTTCGATTTCAATCCACAAGACCAGTTTCACTCATGTCCTACATTCATCTAGGACAGAAGTCGACCCAGCGTTTATTCTCATGCAGAATGCCCTTGTTGTTAATCAGTCAGGCCAGATAAGGTTATCACACTCTGCTCACATTGTTTTACCGTTCCCGCCGAAAGCTTTATGCAGCCATTTATAAACTCCTCTATATTAATTTATAACCATCGAGTTCCTCATTTTAAAGTGTCACTTATAATAAAGTAAAGTTCAACAATTCTATCTGGCTTTTGGGAGTATACTCACGGCTCCTGAGATAGCCCCTGCTGTAAAACTGATGGTGAATGAGGTCTGTGGAGCCCTGTACCGCTCACACAGCTGCGCCTTCACTAGCTCATAGTTGAACCAGTACAGGGCTGAGGGAAAGACACAGGAACGGTCAAACACTGCAACTGAAGACCATCACGCTGTCAGATAGTGTACAGGTCACTGACCGGAGAAGGGCACGTCCCGCAGGACAGTGGGTCCCCAGCCTCTCCAGAGAGATAACCAGCCGTGCTGAGCCACAGCCGAGCGGATACACACCATCAGTTCGCCGTACGGTAGCTTGCGGGACTGCATCTTAGTCCGAACTAACTCCAGAGGACTGATCACAGACACCGCTCCCACTGAGCAGCACAGAGAGAAATGTCAATAACACACACCACAGCAATAAACATCCAACAAAACACAGGGAAAACTAAACTAGGGATTAGGGCTGAAACGATTCCTCGAGTAACTCGAATAACTCCAAAAAAATTATCGAGGCAAAATCCTCTGCCTCGAAACCTCAATTAATTAATCTTAAAGTTCATGTCACGTTTTTTCGCATTACTGTGACAATGCACTTACCCTTACGTCACCCACGAAGCGGAAGGAGACGGCAGTGTTTTGATTTGAGGGCGCGAGCGCGGACTAGTGCGGGCTGCGTAACAATGGCGATGAACAGGAGAAAACGACCAAAATGTCCTACTCAGAGACCGGAGGTGGACTGTCGCCTGTGACCAGGTAAATGGATGGGATAAACCACAACGGTCAGTGCAATATCGCACGACAGATGAGGACGGAACACCGACGGCGAGAGCCTCTTAAGTGGCCGGAATTAATTCATTTTAAATGTAAGCTGGCGGCGAGAGCGTAGAGGAGAGTTGAAATCAAGGTTAACTTTATAGTAATAAGCTATGACGCGTTTCTGCGGCAACCAGTCAGAAAGCAGTCCACCGCTTCGCAGGGCATTGAGAGCAAATTTTGATGCTCTCGTCGGCGGCAGTGTGAACGCACTACACTATGCCGAGATATTTATCAGCTTATACCATGGCTACTGAACAGATTAATCGATGACATTTTCTGTAGAATACTCGATTACTAAAATATTCGATAGCTGCAGCCCTGTTTCTTGTACAGTATGTATTTCTGAAGGATCGTGTGACACCTTAAAAATTTAGCTTTACCATCATAAAAATGCATCTAATATGAAATATACATTTTAATAGGAAACAGATGTTTTAAAATGTAACACTAACAATTTTACTCCATAAATTATTGCAGCTTTAGTGAGCATTAGACCCTTCAAAAACAATAAAAAAATATTTTGAGAACCTGACACTAAATGTTACGATAATCTACTGTATATTTGTTATAATACAGTTGGTGATGCTCATTTTAACTGTTTAACCGTTAACCGACCGATTTGAAGTTTGACCGATTAATACAATCAGTTAAACGGTTTAAAAGGTAATTTTATTTATTTCAGTATCATAGCCTATATAAAATGTTGACAACATTTTTTTTTGCATTTCATTGGCCACATTCACACAGCAGCAGAATCCAGTTGTTGAGTTCAGGGAGTGACAACCGCGTTCTGTAACGGAACTCACCGAGAAGTGTTCAGGACTCACAACCGCGTTCTCGGAGCACACGCGCTGCGTGAACGGAACAGGAACGTGCGCTCTGCTGCACAAACACGCTTCTAGCGGGTGTCACGTGTCTTAATATGTGTTTTGGGTAACTTATATTGATGGAGAAATGAGCTGCGTGTCATCTGAAAGTTTTATTAGATCTCGTCAGTTTT
>JAUCMU010000063.1:6874082-6899641 GCA_032275025.1 Enteromius treurensis
GTTTTTATCCGATTAATCGAAAAAATAATCGCCCAACTAATCGATTATCAAAATAATCGTTAGTTGCAGCCCTACACTATTTTATGCTTTTGTTTAGGGTTGAGTAACAAATAATTAAGAAATAAGTCCTTTTTTGCCACGTCAGCTATTTGAAGATCAAGTGTTAGTGCTTTAACTATGGTTACCATGACAAGCATATATTTCTGCTGAGCCCCAGGGTTTGTCACAGACGAGCTGTTATAAAAGGCTCTCTGTAAAGTAACACCACACTACGCATATGCATTTCATATCTAGAATTTCCAAGGGAAAAATATAAACCATAGTACAAAAGCATACCAAAGAAAAAATGTGCAACCCTATTTTTCCCCCACTGAGTATCAGAATGTGTTACCTGCTCCTTCTGCTCTCGATCGGCCAGCAGCTGTTTGAGGTACCATGCCTTGTTTGGAGCCTGCACCGACTGCAGGCCTAAAGCAGGGGAACGCAAAGTGTCATACAGCTTGTCCTCATTCCCACTCAACAGAGCCTGTTCTGCTGAATCCAAGGCTTTGGTCACTGAGAAACAGCACAAACACAGAGAACTCAGAACACATCATCAACCTCAGAAGAACACAAAGAGCTGGAGGCAGGCATGGGAGAGGTACATACAATTGACTTTGTTGATGTTTCCCTGGATTTCAGCATGTGTGAGCAACTCATCGTAAACATCCCTTTCAGCATCAGCATTCTCTCCAATCTACCGAAGAAAATTATAGCCATACTAGTTATTTATTGGTTTTAATTTCTTGATAGTTTAACGCCATGCCAGAAACAATGGCTATATTCACGGCAAAAATAAAACATCTCAAGTTCCTGAATTAAAAAGTTGTCTAAATCTGAACATTCTATAGTCATACTAGTTTTCAATTCATACACAGATGAAAGATAGTTAACCAAATCTAAAACTAAAACAAAATTTGAAAAGATACGAAAAACGTAATTTTAAAACCTTGCCTTGCCAACTAACATTATTATTTATATTAACAATTATAATACTTATTATAATTATATTAATAATTTGCTCTTTATTAATAGTTAGCAAAAAAAGGTATTATGCAGGATTAGGGATGTAGAATAGATGCTTTATAAATATTAATAAACAGCATATATGTTAATAATAGACATGCAATTAGTTAATAATGAGAATTAGTCCCTAAACTGCTTCCAAAATCATACTAAAATTTTTTTTTTTTAAAAATAAAAAAATAATAGCTACTTTGTAATATGAATAAATACTATAATAGTATATAAATAATACTGAAATGACTGATTATCAATCGTTTTTATAACATAATTTATAACTGTTTTAATGATTTTGCCTGAATCTGGTCAAAATGAGTTTATCGAAGATTGTAGATAGGGTTGATGTTGATGACATCACACCTCTGATGCCCTAAATTATATCTACTTAAGGCCCCGATATACTTTTTGGTGGAGGGTAAAAAGAGGTTTGAAATGGCTGAGTGACAATATACTGTTTCCGAACATTCTGGCACCCCCCCCCTGCTGGTGGAGGCGGAGTGTAGATTGATGTAAACATGATGCAATGTCACACGTAGCCTACACATTTGATCAAAAACAAAAGTTTATTTATAGTAAACCTTTTTTAATTCGCTTTAAAAGATGAACAACGACGATAGCAGCAGTATGGTATATTTATTTGTTTGCTACTTTTCCTTTCCTTTCCTTCTTTGGAAAACTTGCATCTTATGTTTCTCTACGTCGCTTTTAACTCATTCACAAAAGCTTCGTTGTATTATCTTTGTAGGAATTAATTGCTTTCGCTGAACTTTTAAAGTCTCTCAGTGTGGCAGCTGAGCTTATATATATATATATATGTAGTGACTGGAGATGTTGCTCAATTGCCTGACCAAAGAAGGTGGAGTTTCAGAACACACCCACCGACTGCGAAACCGCCTCGGACCAATGGGAGCTCAGAGGAGTTTAGGAGCCATAACAACTCAAAATGAACTTCGTTCTGGTCTGATTTTGTTCGAAATTATGTCATATCAGTTCGTTCTTTGATTTTGTTTGAAGTATATTGGGGCCTTTAGGCAGGTCACTAGATTTTTTGAACAGAGATACAGTAAAGTGTACATATTAAAATACACCCTTAGTAACCCAAATATAGCAACAAAAAAAAAATCTTTTTTTTTAACTATTTGCAGAGTTCGTACTCTCTTTCTGGAGCTGGCCACTTTCTCAGTCTTGGCCTGGAACAGGGTGTCCTGGTACTGCTGGGCGGCGCGTTCATCCAGCTGCAGTAACATGGCGTTTGGGTTTCTCATGGCAGTCAGAGTGCCCTCAGGGACTCCGTGGTCAATGGCATCATTGATGGCGATCACAGAAGCGTGCACTGAATCATTGCAACAGAAAATAATGCAGATCTTGTGAGCTCAAAGCAATGTAAAACAGATCGTAACTACTGTGCTGTTAAACTCTTGGCTGTCCAAGTTAAGTCTAGTTGTTTACGTTTACAAGGAAAGCAGTTTTGCCAAAACCCCAAAAGGAATTCGACTTAATAAAGCAGAGGCTTAAACAGTGCTCACAGGCTGCTTCGTCCACCGATAGCTCATTGGCTAAAATCCCGCCAATCTTGCTGAATGCTGGCATTTGAATGTTGTACTTCTCTAATTCAATCTTCATGTTGTTAATCTCTTCCTCTGAAAAGACAAAAACAATATGCAAATAATGTAATAATGGAGATTATTTGGCTGGGTGGAAAGTCTACGGTTTGTTTTCATTATTTTATATTGGACAGGCTATGGATAAATATTGCAATGTCACGCTTTAATAGGCATGGTAACCTTTTGGAAGGTAATCTTGGCTTCGCATTTTCCCTTGCTTTGATGCGATTGGCTGGACATTGTTCTCAAAAGGTCTGGTAAATAATGTTTTCCATCCATGGACTTGGCAGGGTGTTTGAGGCCAGCCAAAATGGCAGGAAACGCTCACACAATTGATAATGATTTTCACATTGACCACAGCTCCCGGGAACAGTGGCCTTTCCAGCTGTTACTGTACAAACTCAAGCTTCAGTATGATACTACAGCGAGCTGACTCACCTGTGAAGGCCACCTTGCCATACAGGTCTGCGATCTGGGGTGCAAGTCCAAGTTTAAACAGGTAGAGGCTGTTGAAGAAAAAAAAAAAACACAACAGAAAATTAATATGAGAGACAGATTTCCCAGAGGACAGCTGTCATATTTCATAGGTGTGTACGGGAAAAGACGCTACTGGAAAGAGTCAGATGTGATATACATGGCTTTCGAGTTTAACACACATCTCTTCATCAATATCAACTACAAAGACCAACTGGATTTAGTACCCCTCACCCCCAACAGGCCTTGCCAAATTCTCGCCCCCTGAATGTTGTTATTTCCTGTTTCTGAAGGCCAGATTTATGGCCTTTGGGCCCAGTGTCAATTCTGCATTGAGCTGGAATGTGAGAGTTATAAATGGTAGGATTCTCTAGCCTCGTGTTAAGTGCCGAAGCAGAAACCAGAACAGGTTTCCTTATTAATTCTGACTCATTCATTCTGAGATGAGTGTAGATGCAGATTAAATCTACACAGCGCCATACTATTGTGCTTTTATCCATGATTAACAATTTCTTCTAAAGAGCGGTTGGGTCTAAATGTATGCACATCATGCATGAGAAGCCACTTTGAAACTGCAAGCAGTTATTTTTAGTTATACATATGTCGCCAGCAGGTGTTTATTTGAAACAAAAACAAGACATTCAACCCATAGCATAACACTAAATACAACTCATTACACTCAAAATACCCTACTGTAATTTAAAAAATGTTTTGCTCGAAGTGCACTGGTTCATTTAAGTTGAAAGTCCCGAAAATGAATGAGACTAAACAGGAAATGTCTGAATGAATAGACTAACTAGTGAGTCACTGAAACAGATTCATTTATATACTAACGTTATAAGTCTTGGTTTGGTACATTTGGTACATGAGCATAAGAAGTATCTTGTGCTCATCAAGGCTGTATTAATTAGATAAAAAAAATCCAGAAAAAACTGTAATATTGTGAAATATTATTTACATTTAAAAAGAACTGTTTTCCGTGTGAATATATTTTAAAATGTATTTTATTTTTGTGATACAAAGCAGCATTACTCCAGTCTTTAGTGTCACTTTCAGAAATGATTCTAATATGCTGACTTTCTGTGTTGGAAACCGTTGAGCTGCTTAACATTTTTTTAAGGATTCTTTAATCATTAAAATATTAAAAAGAGAAGCATTTATTTAAAATGGTTAATGATGTTCAAAACTAATGTTACAGTAGTTTACTGTTACACTGCTGTTCAAACGTTTGGGATCTGTACATTTTTATTCTTTTTTAAAAGAAAGTAATACTTTTATTAACCAAGGATCTATTAAATGAACAAAAAAAAAAAATTTATAGCATAGATTTACATTTAGGAAATGTTTTATACTTGGTAAAAAAAAAAAATGTTGTTTTGATGAAAAAAGAAAGGAAAAATAAAAAATAAAAAAATAAAAATCAAAGATTACAAAAAATATATTTGGCTGCACAACTGTTTCCAACATTGACAATTCTAGTAATAAATCAGTATATTAGAACACTGAAGACTGGAGTAATGATGCTTTGTATCACAAGAATAAAATACATTTTAAAATATATTCACATAGAAAACAGTTATTTTAAATTGAAATAATATTTCACAATATTACAGATTTTTCTGGATTTTTAATCTAATAAATGCAGCCTTGATGAGCAGAAGAAACATCTTTAAAAACCATTAAACATCTTACTGACCCCACATTTGTAAACGTTAGAGTGTATGGGCTGTATTCACTGATCTATAATATATATATATATATAGATCAGTGGTTGGATCTTGTATTGGACCGTAGAAACAAAAGCATTATTACATTGTTAGCATTACATTTCAATGATTAAGGTTGCAAGGAACATATGATCTGCAAGTTCCTCCTTCCAGTTTCTACTGGAATCTTTAGGGTTAGGTATACACTTCATATACAGTTTTCTAAACTGGCAATTCAGAATAAGTGTAAAACATGTTTTTGCAGCTGGATAACTTGCTTTGACAATGAATTTCCATTGCCAAAGAACAAACGCATTAGAATGTTTTGGTTCAAAGATCTTTTGAGTTGATCAGATTAAAGAAATGCATACAGGCTTGGACAGAAAATGGAGGTGAATTATCCCTTTAATATAATTTAGCTCCGATATCAATAATGCTCTAAGGATTTTGTACAGAATTTCAGCTTTCCTTTCTTCATCAGTCAAGACTACTAAACAAATTCACTTTCACATGGTACCCAGTTGTAACGATCAAAAAAGGCAGAACAGAAACACAGGCTTGTTTTCTGCCTCAGAACCTCAGGAGGTTTATTAAAAGGTTGCACTGCGACGTCCTGAGAGATCACGTCCCTCATGCAACAAACCAATTAATATTATAAGCTTGTCTTGTTTGTTGACTTAGAGAGCAATCACAACCAGGGATAAAACAAAAGGTTTATTTTGAGATTGTGCAGTTCATTGTCAAACATAAATTTTAGCAAACATGTGTCAAACGGTGGATGTCACAACTGCGATGCCTTGACTTTTATATAACTTCAATATTCAGTTGTGAACACTAAACCGTGTGGGTCTGCTTTACCACTTGCCTAATAGTTCTGCAGCATGTTATTACAGCTGTTAATGTTGTTCACAAATATTTATGCAACATAACACTGTGAACAGTTACTTCACATAAGACCCTAAACACCCTTAAGAGTGTTGTTTTGATGACAGTGAGAAATCATAAACAGCAGCAATATATGTAGGCAACACAAAATAAGAATCTACAGCCAACAGAAATAAGGCAAGGACCACTTTTGTGAGATTTTGTACAGATTTATTTGCAAAACCACCGGAAGCTTAGAATCTGAGCTTCTGGAAGAACCATTTGTTCTTGCCCGTCTTGTACCTGTAAAAGAAAATGTTCACTGTTATCAATGTATCACCACATGCAGGACAAAACACACTAATCATATTGAGATGATAAAAAAAAATAAAATGTCCAGTGCCCAACATGATCAAACTGTTCCTACAGCCATCTCTCTGAACAGAAGCTAAAGTCAGCAAGCTCTGGGCTATGTGGGTTTCAACACACAAAACTCTTGTTATGTTTTATACAAATCAAATATTTAAATCAACACACTACACTACAATGAGAAAGTTTTAATCTGACCTTTAATGTATGGTAAGCATTAAAAGTCATGAACGTACAATTTAATAGTGAAACCGAGTAGTTGAGATCTGGTGACAAACACATACCTCTCCTCAAACTTAACCTTGGCCTCTCTCCTGGCTTTGCGCTTCAGGGCAGGGTCCCTGAAAACATCTTTGTTGACAACAGTTTTGTCCAGAGGAATGTCAACAGAGTATCTGGGGAAAGAGAAGTACATAATCAAATCAGCCGACTTGGATTACTTCAGCTTTTAGATAATTCTCTTAAAATCCCTTATAGGGTTAAAACAATCAAAACCATCCTGCGACAGACTCTGATCTCTGCAAACCAAACCATCCCTTTAATGATTTACACTAATAAGGCTAGCGTCAGCTAGCTCCACACTGGAGAACAGCATTAAAACAGTTAAACAAGTTGTAATTCTAACTGAAAGTGACACAGACTCTGGGTTTTCCATGATTAATACCGTAAAGCTGCTTAATTTAAAGCTATTGCATAAGTACTATATAAATAAACATGGCATGACTGGAGTACCTAACTGCAGAGCTCACACAAACATCCAGCTGAAGTCAAATCTGTATTTTCAGCTGTAAAAAATGCTCGTTTCACTACTTGATGTTGCAAGTTGGTGTGTCTTATCTTGTTATTTGAATGTATGTATCTTAATGAACACACTGGTTTGTAATGCAAACAGTTTCAACCTTAACTGCACTTCATAATTCTGATCCTTTCCCACAAGCGGCTGATGAAGCAGGAAGTCTTGCCTATAAGCTTACTTCTGCACTGAAGAATAAGGTGGACAGGTAGAACAAATAAGCATCTATTAGAAGTGTTTGCCATTGCTTAAGATGCATTGTGAAAACACATCAACAAAACTATGTGGCTAATGTGTGCTGGAACCATGAATAGTCCAACAAAAACTGTAGCTCAACCCGAATCACACACCATCTATATACACTACTGTAATAAAGTTTAGGTTCAGCTGAGCTCTCTTTAAAAAAGAAGTGCTTTTATTCCTCATGTTTCATTCAAGTGATCAAATCACAACAAACATTAATCATTTAGTTTCGAATAAATGCAGTTCACTTTCCATTCATCGAAGACGTCAAGCAACTGTTTCCAAAACTGACTATGCTAAATATTTCTTGAGCAGCAAATGATTTCTGAAAAATCATGGGACACTTAAGTCTGGAGGTAATGATAGTGAAAATTCTAGTTTACGATCTCGGGAATAAATTGCAATTTAAAACTCATATTAGGAATCAATTTATTAAATTTAATTTGCGCAAATTGCACGCAGGATGTCTAATCGCGTTTTTGCATCGATTTAACATTTAAATTACTTGCGCTTAACGCTTCATGTGCGTCTGGTGTGAACGCACCATTAGGTTGATACACTGGAAAACTTGCTTGGGCACTTTCCCCAATGAAAATCAAAAAATAAATTAAATCTGGATACTTTAGATCGGTCCAGGGCTCTCACCTGGCTGCCCGATGCAGGCAACACTGTTTATAACATTGCCCCATGTATCATCAGACTTACTCTGAAAACATCTGTCAACTACCGAAGCTGTATGAACGTGCACAGATGTCCCTCTGACCGTTTAATGTCTACATACCTGGTTGGCATCAGGTGGTTGTAGTTGAACACCTTCACAAAGGCCTTGATCTTTGACCTCTTGGCAATCTTCTTCTTGCCCATGGTTGTGGTGACTTTACGAGGATAACGATCAATGCCTGCGACCAGAGCATGGCTGTAAGGACGGTCTGAGGTGCCATCATCAATGTTCTGAATAAAGAGAGAGAAGAAAGCACCTGTCAAAATCCAAACACTCAACACACTTCAAATACACAACCTTCACCCCTGAGTACCGTGAAAGATTAAAAGTACCTTGACAATCACAGCTTTGCGTCCGGCATAACGTCCAGCCAGGACCATCACCACCTTACCAGGTTTCATAAACTTGCCCATGTCTGAAAAATATGAATTTGTTTAATATGAGCGCTCCAAAAGCACAAGCCTTTAAATGTAAGCTGCATCTTCCGGGAAACACGTTTATAAAACAAGATCGATCTTGACATAGCATTATGCTAACTCGTCATTATTCGACTGTATAGAGACGCTGACGTTTGGGATAATTATAAAAAAATATACTTTATCTGTTCTTCATCACATATTTGTTTCTTGCACAAGAGTAATAATAAACGTATGCTATAGTGGACGGAAAAGAAAGCTATCGTGTCAGAAGCAGGGAGAGAGGGAGGGAACGCTAAACCTTTTATCTTCTAATGCAAACGTCGTATTCAGACAATAAACACTTTCAGTAGTCGACAGGGATATCCGTTATATTAGTAGCATGAAAGCAAGAACGCGGGTTTTATTTCTTTATCGATGTTCATGGATTATTTTCTCGTGTATGAAACTTACTGATGGTGCTCTATGGCCGATGAGATCGGGAAAGGAAGTAGAACGGGCGAGCGTGACCCTTGACACTGACGGTGAGTGACGTACTTCCGTCGATTTGGTCTAACGGAGTACGCCGTGGACAGTGCACGCTCAGTAGGCTTTGGTAAAATAAAAGTTAAAAATGTTAGAATAAAAAAAATTGTTTTATTTACTATTTAATTAATGTTTTATAGGCATGATTTATATATATATATATATATATATATATATATATATATCATAATATACATATAAACATATATAAATAAATGCCTTGCTTTTAGTTTGATTCATTTATAATTGTAATGACTTTAATTATTGTACAAATGTAATTACTGTAATCATTTTTACTCTTAAAAAAACTCATGTTTAATGATTGTATTAGCAATTAAAATAATTTAAATAAACATTGTACTTTTTTAATTTCTTGTCATTTTATTCTAATTTAATATTTTATTTATTATTTTTTTCCAAATTAGGGTTCTCCATCTTACTACCTCAATTCAAATGTAGATATTTAATTTGAATTTCTTGTCATTGTAATTATAATTTTAAAATTACAATTCTATTTTTCATAAATTCAAAAATTTTTATGGAATGAAAATGAATAGAAGACAATTCTCTGTTAAATTATGATGAACATTATATTAAATGAACACTACAACTATTACCATAGTTACTATATGCATATATATATGTGAGAAATTAAAATGTCTGCATCAGATGAATAGAGCTTTCAGAACATTTAATCCAAGAAATCACTGAAAAGAGACCATCATTACATCCAAAAATGATGGCACAAATTTTATAAAAGGGAATGTAATTGACACAACACTGATTTGAAATCACTGAAATAATTGAAAATCTATTTCTTTCTTAAAAAACGCACAAAGACAACAATAATTTCTTAAATAGATATGATAGGACAAAACAAACAAGTGGACATCAAAATATGCCAATCATGTATTCAGGTTGATATATTACTATTAAAAAAAAGGGCAAAGCAACAAAGGAAAAAGTCTATATTAAATAAGGGCTAACTGAATGGCCCTAATAAATGCATCACAACCATTCCTCCATATTCTAATGGTGCAGAGAAATACACCGAATACAGAATCCATTTCCATGATGTGGGGTAACAAACAGTCCCTTCTTACTTTCAGTAAACCAATATTCAGAGTGGTCTAAGGAATCTGGAGTCAGATCAGGTACAGTAGCAGGATACAATTCCAAGGATTGTACATTCAATATTTCAGAGCAGTAAACAAGTATTGACAAGACATGGAAACAGCAGGTATTCAAGCAGAGCCTCTGAACGCTGGCATAGCATAACAGGCCATAAATAATTCAGGCAGTGCCAATGCACTCATATTCAGCAAATGTGCTCAATGACTTCCATTTCATTCAGTTCACTTGCTGTGTATTTCCTCAAACAGCAGCGAGTGGGCAGCACAAACACAAGATGCAGTGTTCTACAATCAAGGTTTTAAGGTGTCAACAGGTTGTGGAAAGGATCTAGAGAGAGAAGTGGAATTCCGATGATTTACAAACACCAATGAACATCTCTTTGTTTGTTCAGAATGACCTGAGTGTGTTGCTTGACCTAAGTGGGGTCTCACCAGCATGCATGGTCTCCTCAGAAAGCGATACCAACACAGAGCAGCAATAAATACTCGCTATACCACTGTTTGAAATGCAGCGACCCTTAATAATGCAAATGGAATCATCTTATGATTTGTCTGTGATACACTGTACAATAATGCAGTGCAAGCTCAGAAAATGAGCGCATTTGGCTACATAAAATAAGGAAAACATGTTTTTATTAAACCATTAGTAACTATTTTAGAACTCTGTATGTGTGTGTGTGTATATAATATGTTACATACATACTGTAGTGTATCTCAAACATATGCAATGGCCCTTGAAAAGATTTCAAGTAACAGCTCCCTCTCTTTACATAGTGGTTGATTTTGGTAAAAGCTTAACATAACGATTCGCCTCAAAGGTTATGTGAAGGCAGTTACACGCTCAGGGTCACTAAACTGAGCACATTTCCTTTGAGTGACCAGTGCAGCATATTAAAACCTGCCTTCATCATCATCCTCTTCAGTTTAGAGACAAGAGGCATTCGACCCAACAGAGTCTCAAGAAAGTGCACGAGTTGCTTCTTTTCCAATTCTTTTTTTATTCCAGTGTACCTGTTGATCTGGGAGTATCTTTTAAATTGAGTTACATTTGTGTTATGTATAATTTTGTCAGTGTTATTTTTATTAGTGTTTTTTTCTTAAGATTAACGAGGCTGGGAGATCAAAAATCTGTCAAAATTCACTTGTATTTCATCTGCTTAGAAGGCATCTTTGATATTTTTAAGCTGCCTGACAGCAAGGTCTACAGGAAGGCTGAATTTGAGATGGCTGAGGCGGCCCAAGATACGCAGGGCACCTTCGAAGCCCGTCTGGGCCATGTAGCTCCAGGGCTGGTAGTGAGAGTGTATGAGCGTCCCTGACTTACACAGCAGGTTGAGCCAGGACACAAGCCTCTGCTCATTGAGTGCCATGCACACTAAGGCTTTAAACTCAGAGTCCGCGCTGCGCTTGAATCGACCATGCTCTTTAAGAACCGTGTGGATGGCCCATAACAGTGACTGCTTGGGCGTGACCGTCACTGGACCACCCCCTACGGGTAAACTGAAGGACTGAGAGAGCTGGCGGGCAGGCGACTCCACAAACGCCTGGCCATTTTTGGAGTGATAGTACTTGATGAAGAGTTCCCAAGGATGCAGGGTCTGGGGAGAAGCGCTAAAGGGCAGCAAGCAGGAAATGGGGGCGAGGACCAGGCTCATGCCTTGAGAAGGAGCGTACAGTCCGTGGGCCAGCAAGTCCCGGAGCGCCAGGGCCAGTTCTTTACGCACAGAAGCGGTGAGTTCGTCTCGAGGTCCTTCAGGTGTCAGGCAGGAGGAGTAGCTGACCACGTGTTCGTGTTCCTGGGAGCTGGGCTGCTGGCGGGAGGCTTGCAGACGTACACGCTCCACGGCTTCTTCCAGTTTCTGCAGCAGGGGGCCGTAATCCTGAGCCTCGCCACCCTGAGACCACACGCTCTGGGGCACGTGACCCGCGGCACATCCGAACTGGCTCAGAGCAAAGATCTGCAGCACCGCTAAGGCTTTCTGGATCAGCTGTAGCCCAGTTTCCCGCATCCTTTGGGCCTGTTCGGGATCAACTTTAGACAGAGAGAAGGGATTTAAAGGTACATGTCTTAGCTGTAAAATCAAATATGAAAGTATCATGAAGTGAAGTACTATTACCTCGCTTCATCCCTCCAGTGGCTCCAGTGTTTGGTCCGGCAGCACGGGCTTGTTGGCTCTTCACACCATCATTTAACAGAGGGTTTCCCACTTCATCTGAGAAGAACAAGATCACAATGGTTGTTTAATTGTATTTATGTTGCTTCAATTAGCCAAACCAAACTTAAAGCACAGGAAACCTGAGCAAAAAACGCACTATTTAATAAAAAATCCTGTAAAAAATGCATCAGTTCTCACACAGAATATAAAAACGGACAAGTTTTAATGATAATTAAAATGATCTGTAGGTAAAACGTTGCAAGAGCACCAAAACAGCATTTCAGATGGATCATAAGAATTAATATTCAGAACATATTATAATTTTTAATGTACATACACTATAAAATGACTAACAAAATTGAACTGGACTGGTTCAGCAATTGATTCGTTTAATAATTGATGAACTTTGCAACACTGACACCGTTATTAAACTGAATTGATTCAACAGTGAATCTGAATTAAGTAAGATATGGCACTATTGTCTGCTTTAGAGCTGAAACTGTGTTTGTTCCATAATTAATGAACATAAACGTGTCTGTTTATAACTGTGACGCTGCTTGGAAACCATCTCTAATGTATATATTGTTATTTTATAAACTAAACTTGACTAATAATATTACAATATTAAAATTATTATAAATATTTTCAAAAACATCAAAAATCTTACAGAATTCGAATTTTTGAATATTAGTTTGTATTTGACTAAACATGACTAAAAATGATCATCCCAACACTGATCCATAAGCAGACTTCCTCACCCTGTATGAAGTTAATGAACATCTCCAGGTCTCTGATTTGAGTCTTGAGCTGCTCAACCAGCTGCTCTTTGACTCGAGCCGGGTTGACTATCTGAGCTATAGCAGCATCCACTCTCTGTCTGAGCTCCTCTGGAGTGAGGTTCCCAATGTCTTCATTCAGGTTCACGTCCAGCTTCTTAATCAGCTCATCAATGATCACCTACAGTAACGATGTGAGCAGGCAATAAATAGTATTTGTTACACCAATACATCTTCAAATGACATCAACAGCATTATCAGACGTACCCTCTGTCTCTCCATGACCACAGACTGAGGCAATGAGTCATAGCTGCCCTCCTGGTAGGCGAAGCGCTCCAGGTCATCAAGTTGAGTCTTCAACTGGAAAATCAGCTCCTTCTGCTTCTTTCTCTGGGCTTCCAAGCGTTCCCTTTTCTCTCTTTCACTCTGCATATTATAAAAACACAAACACGGAGTCAAGCAAACTTTCAAAACCTAAAGCCATACTTAAAACATCCTCAGTGTTTACACTGTAGCTAGCTGAACATATTTGCATATGCTCTGGTGCAGGATAATGACCTTTTAATTAGTTTGCTTCATTTGGTTTAGCCTTGCTTATCCAGAAATGCAAAGCAATTCAGAATTGCTATACACACTCACAACACAGTTATAGTTCAGCTACGGTCTTGTTAAGCTTGTGCATTTAAGTCTCTGGGGAACAAAAACGTAACTAATCGGCACAACAAAAAAAAGAATAGGAGACTGAACAAAACGTGCATGAAGTCTTATCATATCAGGAATACCTAAAGTAAACACAGAAGTTTAACGAAAGACTGCACAAGGGTTACGCTCATGGTACTTACCAATTCATCCTGCAAGCAAAGAGGAGGAAATAAGAAGAAAGGAATGCATTTTAATGGCAGTAACAAGATAACTCCAGCAAAAAGAAATACGGGGGGAAAGTTACTTCCAAATGTTCCTTGTATATTGTTTTTAGTGTGTTTTTTATCACAAAACTGTTTTGATTATTTTTAAGAGAGTGTTGACTAGTTGGCACTGAAAAACCTGTGGTGTGTAAAATATTGAAAAGCACTGTAATAGATTACATGTATCTGAGATGGTACCATGCCTTTCTCCTACAAAGCACTTGTTTTGAGTCATATTTGAAATTTGGTGAATAAATTGTATCACTTCAGGTGTTACCATCTCTGCCCCGAAGCCTGTTTGCTGGTCTTAGCCAACTTGGTCTAGCTAGAACCCTATTCTAGCCAAGCTGATGTTTTTTCTGGATTACCAGCCAGGCCAGCTTTCAAAAGACTAGTCTGACGAGCACAGGACTTGGGCTTGGGGAGATTTTGGTTTGCGTTATTCTGTACTGTAGTGATCACTACGACAGAAAACAACGGAACTCACCGAGTTTTCCAACATCTGAGCATCCTGTGCCCTGCAGCCTATGACATGAGGGCACCCTTTGAAGGCGAACTCCTCCAGCTCCAGAAGCATCCTCTCTTTCTCGTCGCTCTGCGCGTGGACGATCTGTTTCAGCCGAAACTGCACTTGAGCGAAGTGAGACGTTAACGCGAGGAGCGACGAGTTTAGCTGCTCCTGCTCACCTTCTAGCTTCCTCATCCTGGAGACCATGTCTGCATCGCTGGAAGACACAGAGCCAGCCTGCGTGCCCCGCTTCCACTGCTCATCCTCCGGGTTGGCCACGGCTCCCACGGGCGCCCAGCGCTCCCCAGCTCCGGCGAAGGCAGCTTCGCTGTCGGAAGTGGACAGATCCTCCGTCGACATTAGATTAATAGCTGAGGCAGGCAGCCTGGCTGTCCTTTACCGAAAACAACCTCGACCAACTTAATTGATGCGCAACTGTTTAATGTGAACTCAGAATAAACGCAGCCGCTGCTTTAGCAGGTGCAGCGCAGAGTAATATCTACGTCTTCAGAAAACATTGCAACGTAATCGAAACGACTACGATCTTCAGGTTATATGGAACCACCTCGCCAGTGTTCCATCGAACGCTACGTTCTATCAACATGTTCTATGTATCGACGAGTGCGTGGGCAGGATGTTTACGTCAGTGCGTCACGACGTCAGAGAAACGCACAGTTAAATCGAGGGCTTAACAGTTTGTTGAGCGTTTCTGTGCATATTTACTCTTCCTTTCATTCTCTATGTTTGTTTTAATGCAACGCCCTAAATGTCAGTGGGTTGGACTGCGTGTAAAAAAACACCTTTGACTGTTCTGACCCGGCAGAGATTTTTATTACTGCCATCATGGCTCTTTCGACAAGGGGTGCGCTTTCAAAAGCTTTGTTTGTTAACTGTGGTCGCAGGTTCCACTGAACTATTAAAAATAAATGACCCTGCGACAATAGTTGTTTTGGGAAACTCACTTCAGGTTGGTTTGGTAGATCCCTGTCTACTGCAGCAACAGTTGAAGGGATCTTTGGCCAGTTATATAGTTCTGCTGCCCTCTGCCTGCTAGGTGCTGTCGTTATAGACTATATACAGGTGCATCTCAATAAATTAGAATGTCGTGGAAAAGTTTATTTATTTCAGTAATTCAACCCGAATTGTGAAACTCGTGTATTAAATAAATTCAGTGCACACATACTGAAGCAGTTTAAGTCTTTGGTTCTTTAAATTGTGATGATTTATGCTCACATTTAACACAAACCCACCAATCTCAACAAATTGCAATACTTCATAAGACCAATAAAAAATATTGGTCCTAATATATTGGCCCTCTGGAAAGTATGTTCATTTACTGTATGTGCACTCAATACTTGGTAAGGGCTCGTTTTGCTTGAATTACTGCCTCAACACCAGCAGATGGCATTGCGCCCCAAATCATCACAGACTGTGGCAATTGAACACTTGACTTAATGCAACTTAGGCTATGAGCTTCTCCACACTTCCTCTGGACTCTAGGACCATGGTTTCCAAATGAAATACAAAACTTGCTCTCATCTGAAAAGAGGACTTTGGACCACTGGGCAACAGCCCAGTTCTTCTTCTCCTTAGCCCGGGTGAGACGCCTCTGACACTGTCTGTGGTTCAGGAGTGACTTAACACGAGGAATACGACATCTGTAGCCAAATTCCTGGACACCTCTGTGTGGTGACTCTTGGTGACTCCTTGTGCAGGTCACCAGAATTCTTGAATCGATTTTGTTTGACAATCCTCATAAGGATGCGGTTCTCTCGGTTGGTTGTACATCTTTTTCTTCCACATTTTTTTCTTCTACTCAACTTTCTGTTAACATGCTTGGATACAGCACTCCGTGAACAGCCTGCATCTTTGGCAATAAATGTTTGTGGCTCTACCCTCCTTGTGAGTCAATGATTGTCTTCTGGACAACCGTAAGATCAGCAGTCTTCCCCATGATTCTGTAACCAAACAGAGACTGAAGGCTCAAATGTTTATAATTTTTCATTTATATTTTTTAAACATGCATTTTAATAATTATTTACTACTTGTTATGAATAACAAGGTGTTACAGTCCATAACAATAAAAAGTGTCTTAAATAGCTGAAAATCATGATTTCTTTTTGTCCAAGTTAGTGTGTGGGTTTTTTCCATTGTTTTTTTAATGTGCAATCAAAATATTTTCATAGTATTTTTCTTTTGCCAACATTTTATTTATAAAAGTATTCAGTATTTTAATAATTAAACATTAAATAATAATAAAGAAAATCTTCTACTAAAAAGATGTGCCCATAAATCTCGTGGCAACTCTGTTAACACACCATATTGTCCCTTTCATTTGGTGGAATTATCTCTCAGAATTGTTGAAGTTACTGGAAATGAAGTCACTTTCACTCACTACAAGATCTGCAGCACTGAAAAGTAAGTGTGCTTTCTCTGAGAAAATATTTTAATCTAAAAACTTCTTACACAGTTATTTTTAGAACGTCAACCCTGTTGCCACAATATCAAAAGGAAAACATAATTTATTACTGATCTTAAATTGGGTTATTTAAAGGGTCAACTCTGTTTATGAAAAATATATTAAAATTCTATAAACATTACTGAGATATTTCTGCACCTTTATAATATTTCAACATAAATTGCATATAACACATTTTCAAGTTAAAAAGTACTTGCTCCAAGTAAACACATCTGTGAAGACATAGGTATTTCTATTTTTTATTTTTAAGGTACGAATAAGGATGGTCTGTTCTTTCTTGCTTGCTTTCTTTTTACCCTTAAAGTAACAGCCTATACACAATTCTTTCAGATAAATTGCATGAAAAGACTAAATTCATTTATGTATCTTTTTACTTTTAAAAACTACATTCCCCACAAAAGGTGACGTGAAACAAGAAATAAATATTTTTAAAAAAATGGTATTTTGAATTAACTGGTATTTTTCCTTTATATTTGTAATTATGATATATTTTTATAACTTAAAAATGTAAATTTTATACAATTTGTAACTATTTTAATAATATAAATCTGAAATGAACTGAATACATTTGAATTTGAATAAAAGAAGATCCGATAGACAATACAATTTCCTTTTTTCTCCTTATCTTTTATTTCTCTTATAGAGCTGACAAGGTTTTAGATTGGTCACATTTTTACTTCAGAAAACATTTTGTCATGTGTCACAATGTTCAATCAATATAACCAGCATTTAAATCAATAATAAAAACAATTATACAAATCATGGTAAAGATCAAGACCTGCAATAAGGAAGTTACAAAGAAAAGGTGATGTTTGTTATCTGAAGAGATTCATTTAATAAGTTTCCTCATCCAGGGCAATGCGGTCATAATCACAAGACTGCATGATGTCAAGTCTGAAAGAATGTAACCTGTAAACCTTTGAGACCTGGGATATTTGTACATGCCAAGCTGTAGTGACATACTTTTAATTAAATCCAGCCACTAGAGGTTATCTATGCTTCAATACGTGTTACATCTTTCCATCATTTCATTTCATAGTCAAATTATTCTTCGATAAAACTGGGCAGTAACCAAAACACTGGAAACTATGCAAAACTATAACAAATATACACTTATCATAACCAATATATACGTAATTCTTAAAATGTACAAATGGCTCAGTGGTAAAAATTTATTTGGCATTACTGATGACAAAGGAAACAGATATTAATCATCATATTCGGCCCTAATGAAACTTTCTCCTGCAAATAAAATCAACGTTTTGCAGTAAACTGTCTGATTATCTTTGATTAGTACTTTGATGAATGTAACAATTTTAAGAATCTGACTCTTTAGGGAGTGTTGGCTATTTAAGCAACTGAGTGGGAATAACCCAGGTGTTTGTTTTGTATTGTTGTTTTTATAATATAATAGCTCGTTTGTTTTTGGAGAAGAACACCCTCCAGTTATCCCAGTTGCTCCAGTCAAAGCCTACAGCTGAAGTACAAGTTCCACCCGCGCCACATTTGTATCCAGCTGGACAGCAGTGCTGCATATCAGCACAGCACTCGGCCTTTAGAGAGAGAGATAGCACAGCAAAGACAGAACAAGGAATAGATCAACATCTACAGTTTGACTGGCATTTGAATTTACAGAAAAGTCAATAGAACTGAAATCACAAGACATTGTGCTCATTTCCTTGAATATATGCAACACCATTCAACTTCTTCCAACTATCATGCATTACGACTCTAAATGTACATGTTTAACCCATTCAATTATTCAAGTGCATTTTGTCCAGTTAAATCTGTACTACTAAAAATATATTCAGATTTTTTTTTCTGTGTTTGTGTGAGCATAAAATTAAACTTGATGGTTTTTATTGTAAGGGAAAAAAACTAATTGTGTCCTTTTTTGTTCCATAGCTGAAAGAAACATTGGGACTACAGGAGGGTGAGTAAATAATGGTGTAATACTTTACCTCTGAAGATGGGCAACTAGTTTAAAGTAGGTATGCAAAAATATTTGAATCTGTTTTTTATTGTTTTCCATTAAAATATTTAAGGGTTTATGCTTGCAAAAAATACAAATGTAACTTTTCCAATGGGAAAATACACATTTGTGAGGTTTCGAGGTTTAATGCATTACCTTTGGAGATGGGCAACAGCCCCAGGTGTTCTGGGAGGTTGGACAACAGGTCTCACTATCTTTGCAACTATATACACCTCCACACTGAATGTCCTTCTCTGCGACTGATGTCTGTGGCTTTTGGTCATCGATGTGGGCAAGGGGGACTATTTCCACATGCAGCCAGGTGGATTTTACACAGGAGCGTCTACGAAGGTCACACCTGTAGCCTAAGGGACAGCAGTGCTCCTTGTCTGGGCAGCAAACAGCCTATGGCATATAAGAGGCGCATTAAATATATTAAACGTTAATAGATTTTCAGCAGCCAGTCCATGTACACATATCCTACCTCAGGAAGAGGGCAGCAGCCCCATTCTCCCGTGGACAGATGGCAGCATGTCGAATCTGCAGAGCAACTCAACTTCTCGTCACACTCAATTGCGCCGAGATCCAAGCTTGGAGCCGGTGTTCTTTGAGCGGACATTTTATTGTACCAAGGGATCACTACATCTCCCTTGATGCAAGACACCCGGGTCACATCACACTTATAGTTAGTCGGACAACAGTGTTCCCCATCAGTGCAGCACACAGCCTGGGAAAACAACGAGAAGAATCATGCTGAAAACATGAGCAATCTGACATTCACAACATGATCTGTTGGCTTTCAAATTTGCAAAACAAATTGCGTACAGCCTACTTCCACATAAACAAAACAAAACAAAAAAAACCCAAAGAAATTTGTTAACTGTTGGTTATTGTACTTTTATTGTTATCTATTTTCGAGTCAGTGAGGACTGAGTATCTGTGTTGCACGCACACGGAAGTTCCTGAAACTTTATATACACTCAAAACAAAGGGCCTTCTTAATAGATGTGATGTCATGGTGATACAACCAGAAAAACAGGCAGTTTTAATAAAACAACAAACTTGCAGAACAAGGCTTTGAGTGACAATTTAGAAGATGCTTAGCCCAAATAAACATCTGTGTTGAATATAACAGAGTCACACTCACATTAGGAAGTGGGCAACAGCCCCATTTGTTGGTTTTTGTAATAAAACAGCAAGTAGTGTAATCTGGACAGGAAGTTTGAGAATCACATGGGACCCTGCTATTGTACTTCCCCACTGTGTTTTTCACTTCCCCGTGCTGTCTCTGTTCCTCCTTAGCTGAAGGTTGGTTAATGTCTGACATTGGTACAGATGTGGTGTTGCTAGTGCAGGTGAGTGTTACAAAGTCACAAGTGGTGCCGTGTGGACAGCAGTGGAATTGATCCTTACAACACACTGCCTGCAGACAGAACAACCTGACTTTTAGTCATTTTGTCTTATTTTTCTAGTAATTGGAACTTTTAATAAATCTAATATAAATGTACTAAGGTTTATGTTTCTAAAAAAGATGTGCTTATGAAAAAAAAAACCTTTGGGGTCAATAAGCAAAGGTGCATCAAATTGAACAAAAGGTGCAATAATATAATGGGCTATATTATATTTTTACAAATAGTATTTTATTAATTTCTTTATTTTATTTTCTTTATTTGTTTTTATCAAATAGAGGCAATGTTGGTGAGTGTAAGAGACTTTTTTTGAGGCAATAAAAAATTGTACAGACCCCAAACCTTCCAGCTGCAGGGAAGTTCTCTGAAAATAGTTTGGTTTCTCCACTAAATGTTGCTGAGCATGTCATTGTGAAAAAGGGCCTCAGGGACATCACCAAGAGTAATAAAATTCAAAGTTGAAAACAGAGTGTGTATTTTCATATTTGGTTACCCGTGCAAGATTAGATAAAAGTATTTCTCCTCTGAGATATACTGTACCTCAGGCAAGGGACAGCAGGCCCATTCTCCATCAATGTTCTTACAGCAAGTGTTAGAATCAGGACAGGCGTGACTAGAGTCGCAGTTCACATTCCCAGGTGACCTCTGACCTGCTTTAGGGAGAGCAGGCTGCTTCTCGAACCACGGCTGAGACCCTGAAGTTTGGTCACAAGACCCAGCAGCAACGTTACATGTCGTATCTTGAGGACAGCAGTGGGTGAAGTCGTCACAGCACACGGCCTACAGAGAAGATGGAGTTATCTTATCAAAATATCAGGGAATTTTGGGGAATTTATGGGAATCAATTTGAAATTTGAGGAAATGTATAAAAGTGTATCATATACACACATAAAAGTAAAGATTTAGTTTCATCATTGTTAATAAATAGGCATATTAGAATGATTTCTGAAGAATCATGTGACACTAAAGATTAAAGTAATGATGTTCAAAATTCAGCAGAAATACCTTTTTTAAAGTATGCACCTTTTTGTTTAATGTGGATGTACGTTTTTGATCAGGCTTCCGTTATATTATACGCTATAGGTAAATAATGAGGAGAACAACAACGGTAAAATTGTTTGCACTACAAACTAGTGTGTTCATAATTAAGATAGTACATTAAAATAATATGATAAGGCACTCCAATGTTCAATATGAAGCAGCAAAACGAACTGTTCTGTACAGCTTAAAATAGCTGGACGCGGATAAGACCGGAAGCTATACCCATAGAATTTACAAACACCCCTTTTTTGGATATTACAACATAAAACTATCCATGTTCTGTATTTTTGATCAAAAAAATGAAGGCTTGAAGAGCAAAAGGTTTGCAAAGTTTTAAAACATTAAAATTTGTAATATGTCCAAACTTTTGACCAGAACAGTGGCTAGCAGAACTAGCTAAACCTAGCAAGCACATACCTCATGAATTATAAATAGTGCTAACTAAATATATAGATTTGCTGGCTAGGTAGCTACTGCATAACCACTTCTATGTTTTATTTTATATATATATATATATATATACACACACACACACATACACACATATAACACATTGGTATTTACTTAGATGTAGCCTTTGGGCTCAAATGCAGCAAGAGTGGCTCTGAGTAAATGGAGGGGAATCCCTTTTTTAGGTGATCATAAGGGATTGTGTGTAGGGGAGGGTCAATTTTAGACTTATTTTATTAAAAGCTCACCTAAATGTTCAGTCAGTGTATTTGTACAATTTTACAATGGTTTAGTCTAATTTAGTTGCCCAGCATATTACTGTCACATATTCTGTTATGTTTAGTTTTGGTCTTCCTCGTTCTCCTTGTTTGGTCATATTCCATTTCTGATTTAGTTTGATTAGTTTATGTGTCTCCACCTGTGCTCCTCACCTGTTTTCAGTTCTCCCTGAGAGTCTCCCAGGGTTTAAAAGCCTCAATGTTACTTTATGTAATTTCATGTGTGTAGAATCCCTGCTTGTTTGTGCGCCTATTTGAGTTATTAAAGTATTGTCAATTCGTGGATTTGCGTCAGTCTTCGTGCCTTCCTGCACCATACACCCTGACAATTACACACAGCACAATGTTTTAAATTTTTTTATGTAATTTACATGAATATTTACCAAGATGGACATTTTGATATTTTGTATGCTTGATATAAGAAATGGTCTGTGCATGAAATGGAGTGCATGTAGGGGGTGTGGCCTTAATAACCCTGCAGTGTACAGCGTGCATGTGATTGAGCAATTTTTATTCTAGAAATTAAACTAAAATTGCATTAAATCTAGTTGTTTTAACCAAGATTATGCTGCAAGAGTTTTTTCTCAGCTACATTTAAATTCCTAGTTCCTGCAATTTAATAAATTTATTAATTTCCAGTTTATTCCCATTAATTAACTTATTCCCATAAGTTGTTTTTTCCGGAGGACAGCAACTGAGTTTTGCAAGTGTGTTTGATTGTTCTTAACAGTTCTGTGATGAATGTTTTTTAAACAAGGCCCAGTCCAACATTGGATCTGCACATCATTTAATACTTAAAGACAGAGCATTCCCAGATATAAAGGATCCCGGTCATGATTCAGAACAGAAGATGTTAAATTTCTGTGTTTTTTTGCAATCGGCCCACAAGTGCTTGTCCATCTTTAGCTCTGCCCACAGCACGTCTCCAGGAGCTCGGCTGTTTTCAGAGAGAATCCTTCTTTTGTTAATATGATAAAACTACAGACTTTCTGAAGATATGAAGGATAACACACGTTTGAGTGAAACTGTGTGTGTTGTGTCCCCTTTGACAGGACTAATTCTGTGAATTATTTCTTTAATAGATCAGGTGATTTACCTGTGGCAGAGGACAGCAGGCCCATCCTCCGTCTTTAGTCTTACAGCATGTGCTTCCATCTGGACAAGATTTGGTGCTATCACAGACAACATCTGAATGCACCGAAGACACCAGAAAAGATCAAAACAGTTCAAGAACGAATAAAATTGTAGACTTATACCGTGTCTGTGTGTGCTGGATTCAGTGCTTTACTCTACCTTTTGTAACAGCCTGATCCTGACTGCTGATCAGTTTGACGGGCAGCTTCTCGAACCAGGGCTGAGATCCTGAAGAGTTCTCACACTTCCCAAGAGCAAGATTACATTTTTGACCATGAGGACAGCAGTGGGTGAAGTCCTCACAACAAACAGCCTATTGAAAAAAATGAATGCATACCTGTTTCTCTGTTCCACACAACTCTGCATCATGATTGGTTTTTTTTAAGTTGGTGATTTACCTGTGGCAGAGGACAGCAGGCCCATTCTCCGTCTTTAGTCTTACAGCATGTGCTTCCATCTGGACAGGCTGCTGTGTCATTGCAGGGAACATCAGTGCCTGAAGGCACAGAAAGTTAACAGGGTTTTATGTTAAATGTGTACATGCATGTTGAGTTCTTGGCCTTTAGAGTGTTTGTTAACTTACTTTGTTCGTCTTGACTGATGATTGGCTTTATGGGCACCTGTTCCACCCAGGACACACCAGAACATGAAGGGTCCTCACACGTCCCAGCAGCAACATTACACTTTTGACCATGAGGACAGCAGTGGATAAAGTCTTCACAACACACAGCCTACAAAACAAAATTAAAATGTTCCTTTAACTTAGTGCATACAATGTTATGTATTTCTAAGTTATTACCTATATATATATATATATATAAACAATTATATAAAAAATATATATAAAATTGTTTTACATCCAAAGTGCTCTGGAAAAGTATTAGATCAGGTGAGGTGATTTACCTGTGGCAGAGGACAGCAGGCCCATTCTCCTTCTTTAGTCTTACAGCATGTGCTTCCATCTGGACAGGCTGCTGTGTCATTGCAGGGAACATCAGAGCCTGAATATAAAGAAGGCAATGACAGAAACCATTTGTGAAGTGTTATCATTTATGTGCACATATATATGCATGTGTGGCCTTCTACACATTTGGACATACTCTTTGGTAGTGCACCAGGCAATGTAGTCATTTGGTTGCCAGCAGTAGTGACTTGTCTGGTTGTAGTGAGTTTAGCTTCAGCACTCATTTCTGCAGCTTTTGAAGAATAAGGGCAGAGACACGAAAATGCTGAATTGCAATGGTGGAAGTTATCAGAAAATTAATAACTCTCTGGGATAATAGCCTACGTTTGTGATCTTCCCATTCAGCTCTACGACGAGCAGGGAACTTGTCCCACATAGGCAGCTCCTGATTGGTGGAGGACACGCATTTGGAGCCTTCAACATTACAGACACTGTTCTCTGGACAACAATGGATTTTATCATCACAACATACAGCCTACAGAAAACACAAACAACAAAGGATAGAATTAGAGTGAAAAACATTCATGAATAAATTCAGCAAGTATCCCGGTTTTATACTGTTATAAAACGTACACAAATGCTGATTTTTTTTTCCAACTTTATATTCATCAAAGAATCATAGTTTCCACAAAAATATAAAGCACCACAACTGTCTTTATCAATAAATCAGCAGAAATTAGAATCATTTCTCAAGGATCATGTGCCAGTAAATTTGGCATCACAAGAAAAAGGTACATTTTAAAATATATCTCAAAAATACACTAGCTTTGATGGCTAAATATTTAAAAAGGTTTCTTATTTTAAAACTCATGTCTCTGCACATATTACGGTATTTCAACTGGGCCGATACCTTTGGCATGGGACAGCATGCCCACTGACCATCTTCTGCCTCACAACATGTAGTGTCCACGGGACACTCTGAGGTCCCATTTCCACACAGAACAGTCTTTACTTGTTCTACAAAGAATCACAAGATAACACCATGAACTGCACTTACATCCTATCCGAATGAATGCAGCTAATCTCACTACTGTAAACCCATAATAAATATATTACATAAAAGATGTTTTATCATTAAATACTGTAGTCCACATCATTCATACCTTTTAGTTTGACACAGGAACTGCTGTCTACACTGCACTCATGGTCTTTTGGGCAGCAGTGTTTCCCGTCTGAGCACACAAGGCCCTGAAAAGATAAACATTGCATATTTTCTTATACATATATTATATATTTTCACCACATTTCTTTTGCGACCAGGTGAGAGGCCATGTCATGGACAAGGAGCTAGGAATTTGGGCCCTTACTCCTGTGATAATGTAACTTACCTGTGCTACGGGACAGCACCCATATGATGAAGCCATCAGCAGACAGGAGAACTCAGCAGGACAGAAGGAGCCATCAGGACAGGTGATATCGTCTTCACTTGCAGGGAATGAGGGGATCATTCTGAACGACTGAGGAATGAGGCTTGTTAAAGGGGGTCATTCACCCAAAAATGAAAGTTACCCTTTCAGTCGAATCACTTCGACGTTACATATGGGAACTCGCCAGAGAGACCGATTTGCCTTTGAGCT
>JAUCMU010000063.1:6906906-6922638 GCA_032275025.1 Enteromius treurensis
TAAATGCAGAGCACAAATTCCTTGTATGGGAAACCATACCTGGCCACATGTCACGTCCTTTCCTTTCCTTTCCTTAAACCTATGTGTGTTCTTGACTTGTCTTAGGACAATTTCGATTAACTTTATCAATTTGTAACGTACCAGTTCAAATACCACGGCGAAAGTTGCTACCATGAGCAAAACATGCTAACTGAGCCTCAGAGGAGACAAGAGAGCAGTGGAATTTATATTGCTGCTGCCACACAGATCTAATATAAACAGTTTATTTCCCAGCTGTTTACCTTCACATATATAATTAACCGACTATTTTTGTAGCCCGCGTTTTTATAATGTAAACTTTAGTACTCGCATGCCTTTATCAGCCACTGTCTGTCCGTGTCCTTCAGATTTGTGCACTCAGAAAGGCATATATCAGAAATGAATCAAAAAAGATGTTTTTAGCATGAAGGAGCTGTAGTGGCTATAAAGGGGATGAGGAGCAGTAGCTCATTTGCATTTAAAAAGAATCAGCCCTTTTCTGCTTCCACTCAAAATGGACATTAATCATGTTTGTTTTATATATTTTTTTTAATTAAAGCGGGCATCACTTTACTAAACAATGTAAACTTAACTGACTGCTTCACGTCCGTTTAAACGGTCATGAAAAACTATGCAAAAAAATCCTAATGGCACTGAAAATGATACTTTGTCTTATATGTTTGGATTTCTTTCAGGCTAAAATATGAACCAGACAAGTTTTGGTTTTCGAAATTCAGCAAATAATGCGTTCAAGACGTGTCTAAACATTTTACATCTATCATATCAATGATGATTAAAACGTATGCTTAATAAACAAATACTTGTAGGTGGTTGAAGCAAAAAGCATATTACATACTTGGACGCAATTGAATTTATTTGTAAAAATACAGTCAGAGAAAAAGTAAAGACATCTACTCCCAAAAACCCTTCAAACTAAAAACAATCGTGAGTGCAGCAGCAGCCCCCTTCATACAATTACGACAAATGTGAAAGATACAGGCAAAAAAAAAAAAAGAGAGAGAGAAAGTAACAGCCAGCTCCATCAGGCACTTAGACAGAAGAGATGTGGAGTGCATGGAGTAAAATAAAAGTTTAAAACGGTTAACAATGAGCCCATACTGTAGGTATTCTAGCCACTAAAACAACACCAGAAACAACACCAGGTTAAAACCAATATATTCTACATGTTCAGTGAACATTTTATATTTCACAAACACTGGTCATACAGATCACATTATTGTTCTGGATATAATATAGATAACACACACACACACACAGAGCCTAGTAATGATCACCTATGATTATCACATAAAGACTTTTCTACTGGTCTCTAGAGCCGTTATGTCTGGGCTGTCCTAAAGCCCTTTGTGCGTGCATAAGTTCAGCTCAAGGTTTTAAATCATCTAAATCTGGCAGAAACACATTGTCTTTGTCCTTCTCTAAACAGACACATACACTCTCTTTACAAACCTGAACTTAAAAAGATTTTTAGTGTCTTAAAAGAAACAGAAGTGTTTAAATTGATGGAAAATGAATAACTGTCTGTCCTCTTGCTATTAAGGAAGCAAATCATGACGTCTGTCAGTTACACAAACAAACAAGCAGCTCAGTGAATGAACATTTACATTAAAAAGATTACGTGCCGAAGCCTGATCCTCCTTAACTGTCTGATTTCTTAGCACCGTTCCCACAATATAAAAGTTGAAATGTTAATAAGAGGCAAAAGTCATAGGAAAATAACATTTTAGGAGACAGAAAAAGCATGACGGGTTTATAACAAAAAAACAATGGATAGGTAACTATTGCAAGGAGAACATATTTGCTTGTTGCCTAAAGTTGCTTATACATGGCTTATGACGCTTGTGCTTAGGTTTAAGGATGATCTCTATTGCTACAAATTGTGGCGTAATGATATCCAGCAAGCATGTAAGGGCATTCGAAAAGACCGCATATATTTAATTAGTGGTTTCTTTTTAGAAAGGTTGTTACTGTAGAATAACACCCCTGTCTATTTAGTCCACACACAAACACTGGAGATGAGAGGTTCTCGACATGAAACCTGCGTTGGATCGCTTAGACGATCACCGGCGCCCAGTCCCGCTGCGTGTGTCCATACTGTACACCGAGAAACAGGGGAGAGGTCAGGACAGTGTAACAATGGAATGAAAGGGCTATTTGAAAAACTCCTCTACCTGGATGTCAGTTAGCTCCTTGTGGAATCTCTTAGCAAGGTCTGGACCGTTCTTCATTGTGGGAATTTGGTACTTCTAAAATATTGAAGCAAAAAAACATGAACTGTGTTTTGCAATAAATGTACATTGCTTATTACACTGGCAAGACACTGTCAGTGGACATTTGCATGGGAGAAGCGAAGTGTGTGTTTCCTGGTTACCTGTCCTTTGTAAAGCAGACTGCCAACTGGACACACCACGCATGCGGTGCCCGAACCAAACACCTCCAGAATCCGTCCTTCATCTAAAGCATCTATCAGCTCCTTCATTAAAACTCGGCGCTCTGTCACTTTGAATTCTCCCTGGAAAAGACACGCAGCCTTTACCAACAGTGTTATGGCACAATTATGATACAGGCATCTTGGTATTTGATATGCAACATGCTACTGAACTATTTTCATATTCGTATACCATAGTATTTTTATAGCATTACATGGTATTAAAAACACTGCCATAGCGCACATGCCCTAATGTGTCAATGATATGATAGTTTCTTAATTCGTACAAATATGGTGTTGTGATCTGTTTTAGAGAACACATGAAAGTGAAAGCTTCCCCGTTTTTGTTTCTCACCCATTCTCTGGCAAGGTCCAGCAGCGACTGCCTGGTGACTCCTGGAAGAATGACGCCATCTAGTGGAGGGGTGACCAGCTCTTTCTCTACAAAGACATGCAAATGTCAGCAAATATATTGAGATAAAATTTACCAACAGCAGAGGGAGACAATCATTCTTCATGCAAAACCAAATCTTGACAGACTATATAAAATGACACACAGCATCTGCAGCTTACTTGACTTAACCTGAGAGTGAGAAAATGAATGAAAGCAATATATACTATGATTTTTTTTTTCTTGTCAGGGCTTCCATACCATTTTATTGATGAGTTTTATTCCGCGTGATTATCAAGTGATTCAATTAATTAATTTGTTCTATTTTCGAGACTACACACACACACAAACTATTTCTAGACAATTAAATATAGTAGAGAAAAACGGTTCAAGTTAGAGATTTCCACTTAAAATGCTTCTATTTTAAAAAGGTAATTTCAAAAGGGACTGGGAAAAGTGGCTGATTTACAAAGATTATAAATACATACTCATATAAGTTAACTGTAATTGTTTTAGAAGATAAAACCTCACCTGTTTGTCTTTGTTTCTATGTTATGTTAAGTACCTATAAGGTTTATTTATTTTTTTATTATGTGGCATAAATCTATGCAGGAGGCGGCATGTATAGGATTATAGCCATGTTTGCTGTGTAGCATAAACTCAGTATAACTATGTATAATACCTCTTTGTTGTTGTCAATGTTATTATTTGTTTCTGTATTGTTTATTCTTCATGTTTAACTAAATAAAAAAGTTTAAAAAAAAGCTTCTGTTTTGGGTTTTTGAAAATGACCGTTCATGCAGTGTGTAATGCAGCTCCAAGTGAATGAAAAATCTGAAAATACGCAGTGTATAAAGTTACGGTCTACTTAAAATAAATAAATAATAAAAAAGAAAACGAGACGCAAGCCATTTCACGTTGATGCCAAAATCAAATATAAGCATTATTGGCCGCCCAGTTGTTGATCTTTTCGTATTGGTTCTGAACGAAAATACAAAAACATTCTTTAGCTGCTTTTGGAGCGATAAAATCTCACAAATCTAAATGCAACCGACCAATCATTAGAGGGGTTTGGAAAAATAAATAGTTGAACAATCGTTTGGAAGTCAGCAAACAATTAGGATAAAAATAAATGCATTTTAAAAAATGAGAGGGTTTTTTGACCTTGCATGCACTTCATCCTGTTGTTTGGGACTCCCAAAACCAAAATATGACCCTTTCCTAACCCATAATAGAGGCACTTTAAAAAGTGATTTTCAAGACATTTGTGCCTGTATATATAGTATGCTTTTGTTTCATCAACATAACAACATAACGTACTGTACACAACAAAAAAAAGTTACAACTGGCAGGGATAGTTAGCTGAAAATGATGTCAGTAATTACTCACTCTCGTGTCGTTTCAAACCAGTAAGACCTTCCTTCCTCTTCAGAACACAAATTAAGACAGCTTTGATGAAATCCAAGAGCTTTCTGACACAACTGACACATTTAAAGCCCAGAAAGATAGTAAGGACTTCATTAAAAGAGAGTAAGTACATCAATAAAATAGTATGTGGATCATCATTACTCTCATGAACACACATACAGAAGAAATTCTCGTAGCTTCATAAAATTAAAATTGAACCACTGATATGACGTGGGCTATTTTTATGATGTCCTTACTACCTTTCTGGGCTTTGAACGTGGTAGTTGCATGGCTGTCTAATTATTAACAATCTCTTAATTTGTGTTCTGAAGATGAACAAAGGTCTTATGGGTTTTGAAACGACATGAGGGTGAGTAATAAATGACATGATCTTTATTTTTGGTGAACTATCCCTTTGAAGTGCCACAGTTTTGCACCTACAAGCATATGTTATGACTGCAGCTTCTAATTCTAGAAGCCATTCTCCCTCTCACCTCCTTTCTCTGTGGTCCAGTAGATGAAGAGATTCATGGTTCCAACCTCAGTGATCTCCTGATTCTCTCCGTACAGCCAAAGGACCTGCTGGCAATTCTGCTTGGCCGCCTCACACTGAACAGCAATTGTCGGCCCGTAGTTACTAAAAAAAACATGACACCACAATCGCAGAGACGCATTCAGGCCACAAAACGTGATTACACAATGAAATAAATGTTTTAAAGAATGAGGTTTATAATGAACAGCACAAGCCCTGCAAATCATAATATACACAGACATCAGATAACCTGAACACTCAGGACAGCGGCGCAAGCTTTGCTAAAAGTGGATGTTAAATGCATAATGGGACAGTAAGATAAGGACTGATAAGAGAGATGAGCCGGGACAGATACAACACATAAACACAAACCAGAGCTGCTTTAGTGTAAAGGGTCAGCAGACTGCAAAGAATTTACTACTATCACAAGGTGCAACTTGCACATGACCGGCTTACCACAGACTCTGCAAGCTGAAGTATTTCTCTGAATGACCTGAACGTGAAAAGCTCATCCAAAACTCCTAAGTACAATAATAATGGAGGAAAAAAAACTTCTGCCATTCACGACCTCATCATTTAAAAGATGCATCACTATCCTGCAGCAATGAGAAATGTAAAATCGGATCTTTGTCGCAAAAAAAAGCCTAAAAAAAGAAAAGCTGTTCTGAAGCAATGCTACTGGACAATTAACATTTAAAATACTTTTCCTTAAAACACTCATAGAAAATAGTTACATATTTTTTCTTTCATTTATCAGGCTAAACTCGACAAAGTTTTGGTTTTCGCTGTAAGTCAAAGTTTCAGTTTTCATTAAACACAAAAATGTGCATTTCGTTTGTTTTTCACCAAAGCCTATTGTCCAGAACACTTGGAATGGGTGGCATACAACCATTCTGTTCACCAGGAAGAGTTAATACATGACTTCATCTTTTTGGTGAAATAAGTGTAAAATGTACCCTCCCATCTTGTATTCTCCGACACCTCCCCTCCAAGCCCGGACATATTGAGGATCTGCCAGCAATGACACCGGACTAAAGCCTCCAGTTGAAAAATAAGGTCCAACAGGCCCAACGATGACAAAGAGCAAAGCATGACCTGCTCGAGACACACCTAGAGAAGGCTGCCAAAAGAGGAAGGGGCCACCATTAAAGATAAAAAGACCACAACGATTCAGTAAAATTACATTGTAATATTGACAGTTTCTTACTTCAGTTCCTATAAACGTGGGTCTGATGTACAGGCTGGCGTCTGTGGAGTAAGGAACCCATTCTTGGTCGATCTCAATCAGCTTACTGATACACTTTATCAGTTCGCCCTTATCAAACAACTAAGAGAGACACAGTCAGACAATATGCTAATGAAGATGGGAGAGGATACGGCACACAGACAGTGCAAATGTGATAATATCACAGAGCAGATAAAGATAAAGACTAACAGGCAGGCAGCTCCTCTCGGTGCTCCGGTACATGCGCTCCATATTCAGCATAGGCCTGAAGAGACGGATATGGTTGTCTACTCCCCGGAAAGCCTTCATGCCCTCAAATAGCTGAGAATAAAACAGAATATCGAAAATAAACAAACAAATAAATTAATTAATGATTGATTAAAAAATATTTATCTATTCAAATGTTTGTAAAAGTTGTCTTAAACATTAGTAAGCACTCCAGCTCAAAATGGATCATATTAAATAAACCTATATTAAGACAAGGTCAAATAATTCATGGAAATACTAGCTGCAGCAATACAAATAATCAGCCTTAACAAGCTTACCAAACAGCAAAATATTATATTATAATAATGATAATATGAAATACAGAAATATTATTACAATTCAATTGCCATGTTCTAATTTAATATATTTTACAATGTTATTTGTTCTTATGATGGCGGCTATTACTCCAGTCTTTGGTTTCACATGAGCCTTCAGAAATCATTCTAATATGTAATTTATGGCTTTAACTTTTATTGCTATCATGATAAACATTTATGCTGTTTAATGCTTTTATGGAAACGTGATACATTGTTGTTCAGGACTCTTTGATAAATATACAGAAATATAAAGAACAGCATGTATGTGTAAACTTGTTATTGTATTTACGGTCTCTCTGTATTTTACTTTTGCTGACTAAAATGATTAATAAACTAAAAATCTTTGCATACAACATCATTGTGAGCTGCATAATTAACTAAATGTTCATCGAGATTATTTGATGTAGTATAAAAGGTACTTATTTTACAAGAATGATAAGATTTAAAAATATAATAAACTTACCTAAATACAATTATGAAGACAATATGATTGCAATTATAATATCAAGGAAAAAACTAGAGACATTTAATTTCTATGTTAATCACAGTATCTGAAAAAATTCTGGTAAAAACACCAGACCTGGGAAATAAAGTCAATTTTATTTTGAATAAATGAGAAAAGTGTAGTAAGAGCCATGAGGCTGACAGATTCCCTCACCTCAATGGAGTAATGCAGGGCTGAGGAAGCAGGGTGAAGGGACAGATTCTGGAAGGGCTTGATCTGAGGTGCCTGCCATCCTGCCGCTTCAGACCAGCTGACTGTCAGCATGTGGTCTGAAAACTGCTTGCCGAACACAAGGGTTGAGGGGTCTGGCTTCGGCTTCAGTACAGAGTTCCTCTCTATGATGAGATCTGCAGCCTGACACAAACAACCGGGGAGAGAGAGACAGAAAAAGAGGGAGAGAAAACGAAAAGACAGAGAGGGGCGGGGGAGTAAAGCGGGCAACGTGGAGAGATGTTTATTCATTATCACTGATTGCACATGCATTTGAAAAATTAATCTGGATTCATCATGCCAGTCAAGCTCTTATGGAAATTGAAGTCAATTAAATTGTGGTGAGAAAGGAGGGGAAAAGGAAAAAAAAAAAGAAAGCGTGCAAGAAAGCAAAAGCACAAAGAAAAGAGACATCAGATCCCACAAGGCAACACCGTGGCCTGCTTAACACTTCAGAAGATGCAACTCAGGGTGAGTCGTAAAACTGGTGATCGTGAACTCTGAGCCAACTGAAACAAACACACAATCACAAGACCTGACGCCCAGACTCACCTGTGGTGGCATGGAAATAAAAGTAGTGCATGAACCTGGCACAACAGGTTTTTATCAGTACCTTGAAGGAGGAGCTGACGAACCGCAACGACCCACACGACAGGGAGAGAGGCTGAAGAAAGCGTCCATTCAGGGCCTTAAAACACAGAAACAGAGCGTGACTCCAGCCGTTTCCTTTCATAGCTCAGTCAGACACAGAGCATGTTGTTCTTGACAGCTGCTGTTAAGCCCTTGTGAAGTGTGAAGGTTGAGTATGCACCAGCAGTATATGTATATGTCTACCTGTACATGACAGCTGGCTCACAGTAACAGGGCTTTAAATCATTTAAAAAAACCTGAGTGAAGAAGCAAAGCATAGAAAGCGAATGTGTGTTTGCTTAATATTTTACTGAAAGACACAAAGTAATCCTACTTGTATTCCTCTTTTATTTCCGTTTCTTTATTAGACATTTGTTTACATAGTAAATAATGTAGCTGGGCTACATGATACCTCTATTGAGTGACCTCACCAAGCTCTGCATAATTTGGCAGGCTTATGGCAAGATATTTTATCATTACTTCCCAAAACCTAATTAGCATATCTTAATACGGCAACTAGAAATATTTTAATTATTAATTAGTAAACCAATAGGTACTAGCAGTGACTTCACTTCACTATAATAGTTATTCATTCACTTATCTCTGTGCTACTAGTCACTACCAAAACATAGGTTGTTTGCACATGACGTCACTGCTGAGGCGCAAAATGCAGCTGAAGGGCAGGAAGTGATGTTTCTCCACAGGAATCAGCAGCAGAAACGCAAAATTCCTATGTTTTGTATTGTTTATGGATGTTCGAATCAGCCAAACCGAGACAAAACAAGAAAATGTGTTGTCCTTAAGGAATGAAAAATGAAGAAATTGACTGAAAAACGCAGGATAAAGTGGCTTCTAATCCGGTGTCTGGGGTTGGGAGGAGCCGAGACGGATAATACTTGTGACTGTGGAAACGATTCATATAAGATTTGTAACTACTAGTGTCAAGTAACTAGCCTTTAACAACCAACGATACTAGTAGTAACAATTTGGAAAGAATTTAAAAAAAAGCTAAAGTTGCAACTATTCACTTCCAATTAGTATCCCAATATTGCTATTTTAAGTAGTACATGCTATTTTTTTTCTAATATTAGGACTCTACTATAACTTAACTTTAAGTTTTGTTTTTTCCTCAGTATTTACAATGGATTTTTACATAATGACTTATCAGAACATTTAAAATTACTTACATAGCTTTAACATTACAACCTAGTAAAATTAAACAATAACGTTACATAAGTACTAGCCCCTCAGTTACAAGTAAAACAGGAATAGCAGCAACAATATACTGGTCAGAAGTAGGCCTAGTTGTCAATACTGACACACCTATTGATTAAATTTGCTAATTCTTACCAGTAAAAGTGGAATAGTTACTTGTTTTTTTTTTAGCCAAAAAATAGTGACTCGACTAAAAAGCCATTGTTTTCTTTTACTATAATGAATTCCTATATGGATCTGATAAATACAAGTAAGTAATTTTCAAGAATATTAATAGTATTTTCCTAGAAATTAGTGCTGGCAACGTTAAATAAAAAAAAAACAGTTTTGAACTATTGTTAGCACGGCTTGCCATAGTCGCGTGAGTTCATACGGAAATACGTGGAAAGCGGCGCTCTCGGTCATTCCGCGTTCAGCCGCGTTTTTGTGATTAACAAGACAGATTTAAGCACAAGCAGCACTTCGGCGTGATAAACAACAAGTGACCCTTTCGTGTTTTATCCACATGTAAAATCAAACACTTATAAACGTGCACCCTGCTCATGTGATCACTGAAACTTGCGTGTTGTTGATGTGCAACGACGATAATCTGCAGGTCAAAGCTGCCAAAATCGGTTCTGTTAAATATAACGTTACTCCAGCTAGGGTGTTTAGACAGAGCCGTTAATTATTGACTGAAAGATTTGGAGATGTGGTGGTGGGAGATAAGTGAAATGATCTTTGAACTCACCGTCCTGATCGCTGCCATCGCTGCTGTGCTGAGAGATGAATGGTAAACTAGTCCGAGTGGGAGCAACAGCCCGGGACTCTGTCAGTTCCGGATTGGACCCCTTAGAAAACAGCGGCAAAGCGCTCAGGGTTTGAATCCTTCCAGGGATCTTTATTATTTATTTTAGCGCATAATCAGCCGATTATATAATCATCATAATATTTATGCTCTTTATGTGAATTTTAAAAGCTGTTAATGGTACAAACTAAACTATTCCTGTCCGTCAAAGGGTTAATAGTAACCCGCGGGTAGGAGTGACGGGGTCTCTCCCATCTGATTGGATAACAAAGTAAAGGGTCAGATCTACGCAATCAGCTGGGTTAAACAAGGTTATGAGGAAACATTTCGTTCATTGGCCAGTGTTTGAGGCGTTGGTCCGATCCGGTTAAATGATTGGCTTTTGGACTTTTAAGGAAATATGTTCTGTGTCGATACCTTCAGCTGGTGATGCGATGAAAATAAAAATAGCGTGTCACCTGTGTTGGTCACTATTATACACAAGGCTGCATGGCTTTAGATTGCACAGAAACCTAGTTTTCTTTTAAATTAACTTTCTGTTGAATTATTATACTATGACACAATGCAATGCATTCCCGGGTGTTTAATACAGTTAAGGACTAACCACAACATTTAAAAAAAAAAAATCAAAAGGCTACCTGCATCATCAACATTGCTCATTGTACGTGTGATATTTTAATATTTCAGAATACTCCCCATAAGCGGCACTGGCCAGGATAAACACGCTCTGGCGCTCTTTCTAGATAATATTAAGTAAAATAATAAATTGGACAACAGTGTAAATTAGACTTTTTAATTACAACAAATAATTTTAAAATGACAATGTTTAAAAATCCCAAGCTGTCAAAAGTCATTAAAGATGTGAAAAATCACTACATCACAATTACAATTGAATTGTTGTGTAGGAGTCCAAGGAATTTTTACATGTAAACATCAGTAAGTCTTTAAACATTCATGTTACTGTGATTCACAGTGCAGGTCCCTTATAATCATATCATATTTGGTTAATAATTGCATTCAATTATGAAAAACGTATTTAACAGACATTACATTTAACAGTTATTCCACCATTTACTTGATCATGAGATGGCATAAAATGTATAACTGCTTATAGTCCAGGTGATATGTGAAAATAATCACTTTTTTTTTTTAATAAATGTGTGTCATCAGCATAACAATGGTAGGAGAAACCAAGTACTCAAAAGTGGCAGATAGATCCAGCAGAATGAGAACTGATGATCTGGAATCAGCTTTCGCTATCTGCAGGGATACAGTGACCAGCAACAAAGAAGTCTCAATTGAATGGCCTCTGCTGAAATCTGACTGGTTAAAAAGTTCAGTTGGCCGTTCTGTGAAAGAAGTAAAGGTGTGAACCAAAAGGTCCATTCCAGTAGAATAGAAAAGTAACAGCGTTCTTCAACAACATCTTGTAGTTTGCAGGATCTCCAGCGTGTCTTCGGGTATAAAAAACTACTGTCTGGACAGATATTGTCTCAACAGCGGATCATTAAACGCCAGTTTCTGTATTTACATCCAGAGATGAGAAATGAGTGGGTAAGGGAAGAGAGGATTACACTACAAAGGAAAGATGGAATGCCGAAAGGGAACATAGGTTTATGGTTGGCACACAAGGAGTAATATGTAGGTTAAATGTAGATTGCAGCTTAGCAAGATTGCGCTGCCATCTGCATGTGATGTTAGACCGTTGTTGAGAGAGATCAAGAATGTATTGGAAACATATTACAGCCTACCTTACACTTACTTGAGATTATATTTTGTATCGGTCTAAAATATATGGTTGTGTTGTTGAAAACAATATTTACTATTGAATAAAATATTAGTTAGAAAAAATCATAGCCATAATATGGATAAATGATGTGATACTGAGATGCTCAGATAAGTTATTTGTGTCTCACATTGCTGATTTTTCCATTAATGTAGTTGTTAAAATAAATAATTTGGTTATGGCAACAAGTAAAATGGCCACCATGGCAACCACAAAGTGTTTCTAAAAAATGTTCAGGGCCCCAATCTGTACAACTGTAAGCTTCATGCTTTTACGAAAAAGTGAACATATCACCTCAGATTTTGCACATATCACCTGGACTATTAGAACTTCAGTAAACTTTCAATAATGTGATTGTTTAATACTGTACCCAAAAAGTAATTATTTATTCACCTTCAAGTAGTTCCAAACCTGTATGAAATTCTTTGTTCTGTTGAAGACAAAGGAAGATATTTTGAAAAATGTTTGTAACCAGGCTGTTTTGGTTCGACATTGACTCCCAAAGTATTTGTTTTTCCTACAATGAAAGTCAATAGTGACCAAAACAGCCTGGTTACAAACATTTTTCAAAATATCCTCCTTTGTGTTCGGGAAAACAAAGAAATTCATACAGATTTAGAGCTACTTGAGGGTTGAGTGATGACGATGACAGGATTTTCATTTTGGGGTGAGCTATTCCTGTAAACTCACACAACAAATAAAAGTCGCGCTAATAATTTCATACAATGATTTAAAATGGTGCGATGATTTAGTCTTCAAATAGTTTCACTGAGAAGCAGCATGAAACAAACTGCCTGAGACGAGGAATGAAGTCATATTATCATTTCAGTGGCCTTTCCATCACTGTCCCGTTATGGAATTTGGCTTTTGAAGCTGTAGTTCAGTTCAGCCCCTCCGCTCAAAAACAAATCTATCCCAGTACAGAAAGTGGCATCAGCTGCCAAGAAGAGGGCAGCTAATCCGCTCTCGGCCTCTGTTCCCATTCGGCCAATCAGCTGTTGAGTAGAAATATGTTACTATAACATATTCAGCAGAACACAATTGAGGATTTAGCCTTATGAATACCTACCTGAGCATTTTCTCCCCCTTTAATAGTGGCAGCAGCATCTTCTGTTTGGCCAGCAAGCTCCTCCCACAAGGGCGTCATTATATTGCCAGGAGAGATGCTATAAAAGAGTTTGAATGTTAATAAACATTGGATCTGAAATTGAGAAAAATACTAATTTCTCTAGTTATAAATTAAAAAGTAAACGACAGCGTAGATGTCAAGGGGACTTGGGGTAATGTCACTCACCAGTTCACTCTCACGTGATAGCGACTCTCATCCACAGCCATTGCTCTAGTCATAGCGGTGATCGCCCCCTTGTGCACATATGTGAGTGTTACAGTTTCCTCTAACTTGTCAGACGATCAAGTAGAGCACTTAGAACAAGCAGAGAAACTCACCTTGGTTGCCACATATGGAGCTGCATCTTTCTGACCTATTGAGGCGACGAGGCTGGCCAAATTGATAATGTTTCCCTGTGTTTTACGCAGATATGGTAGCGCATACTGCACAGAGGTAATGAAAAAAAGGTTTAAAAGAGTTGTTGTGCACAAGAAAACAGACCAAAGGCTTTTACGTACCTTTGAAGTAAGGAAGTAACTGATGACGTTCAGATTAAACAGGTCTCTAAACTCGTCCGCAGTGGTTTCATCTGTGGTCTTGTGAGGGGGGTCTGATTGGGGATTTATATAGAAAACTATGTATTTGATTTATTAGAAAATTTATTAGGGAAAAAATATGCAGTTTTATTACTATTTTGGTTATTATTTTTTATTTTTTTGTAAATATGTTTTTCTCCAAATTAATCCCAAAGGTCCCTTGGTAAAATAAAGAATGTATAACACATAAAAAGTGCAAAAAATAAAGAAGGCGAAAAAAGGCTTTGACTTACGCCACCCAGCGTTGTTCACCAAACAATCTATTTGTCCAAACTTCTCCATCGTCACATCGATTAATCGCTTCAAGATGAGATATGACATTAAGTTTAAAGAAACAATACATTTTAAAACTGTGCGACATATTTGTTTTGAAAAAAGTCGTCATGTATACAAATGCAACTACATCGTAATTATACTTAGTCTATTTTTAAAAGCCTAACCCACAAAAAAATAACAATTATATACATATACATTTCATATTATTACCGAAGTTTTACATGAAAACCGTTTTAAAAATTGAATAAATAAATGTTGAACTACTAATGAAATATTTTGTATCAGTTTCCTATGCATTATTCAATTGGCTCTCATGTAAATACAAGTTTAAGCAGAAATAATCAAATAAATACCTTGATGTTGTCCTCTTTTGTCACGTCACATGACACAAACGTGCATGACCCCGGTCCTTCCGTGTTCAGAGCAGACTCCAGAGACTGACCAGCAGACAGCTCAGCTGACGAGCGAAAAAAAAAGGAAACGATGCATTTCCTGGCGAAACTGACGTATAAGTTATTTAAAAGGCTGTTTAAATCAATCACATACTTTCTTTTGCGCAGAACACAACTTTGGCTCCGTTTTGCACTGCAAAACAAACACGAAATCCATTTGACTTACTTTACTTTCGATTACTTCATGAAAAGATCAATATTATAAAGCCTTACCGAACACTTTAACGATGCCTCTTCCGATGCCTCTAGTGCCCCCAGTAACGATGGCAACTTTGTTTACATAACGCGGAACACAAGCCATGCTACTGCTCCGCGACAAACGTTTACTTATACAGCAGATTTAAATAATGTCTGGTCCCTGCTCCTGTTTCTAAAGTCATAAAATCATCAGAGATAGAGAAGTTAGTAACCGATGTCACGCGTGTGTGTTACCTACAGATGAGCGCTTCCTGGACGAATCGATATTTTGAAGCTAACTTATATTAGTAAACTTGATAAACTGGTTCGCCAAGTCTGAATCGTCTGAAATGCGATCCTATTCCGGTTTCCCCAGGTCTTCCCAGCTCAGCAGCAGCAGACTGAACTCAGAACAGTCTCTGTTGGACATCGCTCCTGATGCAGAACCGCTGTAGAAAACTGCGCATGCGTACTGAGTGCGTGAGGCTTTAAAGGAAGCAGCTGTTTTGTTTTTTTATAACACACGCTTTTACTTCAAAGTAATGTTATTTTCTTTGTCCCAACAGATATTACCAATAAATAAAATTAAATTAAATAAAAAAATAACTATAAATATTTCCACAAAAATATTTGCACAATATTAAGCAGAGATAGTCACTCTATGACAGATACTAACACATGCCTGCATGAATCGAAGACTTGTACAAAGAAATGAAATGATAGTTTCTTGGGGTTTTTATGAATTGGGTGAGTTGATTAATAAAAGTTAATTCACTGTATGAGTTACACTTTTATCATTGCATGTATTTTGGCATTTGAATAACTTGAATGGGTTACTATTGTGTCAAAGGTGAACAACGCGTCGACTTACGCCACCCAGCGTTGTTTACCAAACAGTCTGTGCAAAGCTCTCAGTCAGCAGCACACTGTTGGAGAGAGTGCTTCACTGTAAGATATGACAATAATAAATAATTTATTTAAAACTATGTGACATACATGAAATCACTATTCAAATTATATAAACAAAACCTAAAGCAATGATTATTATTATTCACAAAATAGCACTAAAATACCATAGCTTTTATTATATTGATCTCACTTTTTAATATGAAAACCTTTTTAAATATGGAAAAATAAGTGTATCCTAAAACCATAAAATGTTAAACTCTTCTTAATTTTTATACTAATATTACTACTACTAAGTAATGATAAAAACAACATTTGGCAGACAAAAAACAACAAAAGAGCAACAACTTGCAAGTACTATAACAAGTCTCAGTCTCAGCCTAATGCTAACAGGTCTACTAAAAACGTCTAGGTTACTAAACATAACCCACGTTCCCTGAAGGAGGGAACGGAGACGTTACATATGGGAACTCGCCAG
>JAUCMU010000063.1:6922738-6956805 GCA_032275025.1 Enteromius treurensis
AAAAGCTCAAAGGCAAATAGGTCTCTCTGGCGAGTTCCCATATGTAACGTCGAAGTGATTCGACTGAAAGGGTAACAGCTTTGTAGAAAAGACTGTCCATGAGAACCAGTTTACATGGGGTGAGGGGGATTTCTCATATATGTATAGTATCAACAGAAACATCACATAGGTCACAAAGTTTTGGGTGCTAAGAATAAAAGTTAAGAACTGAGCTAAAAAAAAGATTCCATTCCATTTCTAGTCACTTTTCCTAATATAGAAGCTTTATAAAGATTAATTAAACATTCAGATTGAGATTGGAATATTTGTAATATTTGTATATTACAATTCACAATCTGTATGACCATTTTAATGAACTATAAAGGAAATACACAAGCGACTTGAAAACTGTGATTTTTTTGTATTTTATTTGAATTGACCTGTATACATATACATGTACAAGAACCCCAATTGATGACATTATTCTGTATATTCTAAATAATTCATTATTCGTTTCCTGGCAGAATGCTGGGATGGGATAAACAAATAGCAAAATCTGTTATTTATACATGAAATATAAGTGTACATACATATAAATATACTACCTTTCAAAAATTTGGGGTCAGTAAGATATTTAATGGTTTTTAAAGATGTTTCTTCTGCTTGTGGAGTAATAAATTGTCTACTTAACCATTTATAGTGAAGCAGTCTCAAATGGGTACTCATTGTCTGAGTTTGGGCTTTTGGGCTTTTAGACGTGTCTATATATACATATATATATATTCATGTGTGTGTGTATAAAAGAGATAAAATGAGAGAGACAGGCATTTTAAGGTGGTGCTGGCGTGAAGATGTTTGGGACGTTGAGCTGATGAGGGGACGAGGGGCTCTGGATTGAATTTCAGCATGACAGCATTCCCCAGCACTGCAGTGAGCGTGAGAGAGAGTGAAGACAGTGACCTACAAACAGGTTTAAGTATCTGTACTGCACTGACCAAGGAGAGGACAAAGTTAGTGGTTCAGGGTACAGGAGAAAACACCTCCTGTTGGACTCACAGGGTAGAGCGTCTGGCAGAAAGAGGGGACAGTAGATACACAGCTCATGGTGTGGTGCAGGTAGGGAAGAAACACGGATAGCGTGGGCTAACTATTCTGGATTGACAGACACTAGTGCCAGAGGGTAAGTGGAGGGACAGTGTGTCTTCTCAGAAATGTTTCAGAGACCCAAACTCTGGGAGATTTCAGAACTTCAAAATTTCAGATTTTGGGAGATACTTGCAAGGGATTGTGATGTTTCTGTTTAACATTTTTCACCCTTTGACTTCACAAGTCTTGTTTCATACTTGAGGCCACAGGTTGTTTTGCTTGTATTCAATTTTGATTCTTATTATTGTAATTTTTTTTTTTGTCTGAAAGTAGTCTTGTAGTCGTATTCTCGGGTGAGGGTCAAAGTGGTAATGGATCTGTCAGCAGGAGTCAACACAGGGTTCGGATAGAGTACATGAAATGTTTGTATATGATTTCATGGAACGACACAAGACGTTTCTGCAGAAGAATTTAAGTATGGATACTATCAACACTTACATAACTGGAACAGGACTGTATAGATTTACCATAGTCTTGATTTTAATTAGCATTATATTACTGATTAAATGTCTTTTGTATTATAAATTTGCTTTAATTTGAATAATAAATGATTTTTTAATTGTAAATTATTTATATATATTGGAGTTTACAAGAAAGTACTAGCTCTTTCAAAAAACGTAAAATTGAATGTTATTTGTTGTTCGTATTTCTAATTATTTGCGGTTTTTTTAGTAATTTCTGAGTTTTACGTAATTAATAAAATATAAAATAAAATTTCAGTATTTTATTATTCTATAATTATTGTATACATTTTTTCAAAATTGAATTTACATAGATAGATAGCAAATTTATTGATAGCCATTTATTAATAGCAAACAAGATGTATGGAATGATATAATGCAGAAATATATACGTAATATTTACTTATATTTTTAAATAAATAATTAGACACACAATTGCAAATAGGTGCAAAATAATTTAATTCACTTAATATTTAATTAAAATTAACTAAATATATTTGTAATCAGAAAATGTATTCACAAGAAGCAGTCAGGTGTTATTGTAATGGGCACTTTAGGAGAAATGACCAATTCTGTTAGTGTTACATCAGATGAACTCCATTTATAGCTTTTTTCAAACCTTTGAATGATGGGCTCCTGCTTGGCTGAAATGACTGTGTTTTTACCCAAGATATCAGACTGAGTGAACAAGAAGGAAGAAGAAGAGATGGACAAAGAAGGAGGAGAAGAAACGGATGGGGGAACGGAGGTCAAAAAACCAGCAGAGGAAGAGATCAGCGAAAGTGACAAGAAGCTCAAGGACCAGCGCAACAAAGCAGAAAAAGGTGACAAAGAGAAGGGTGAGAAGAAGAGAGAGAATCAAAGATCTGGCTCGATGTGGAGAGGAGGCTGGGCACTGTCCGAACGACTGGCCATCAATGTTTCAGGCATGCGCTACGAGACACAGATTCGAACCCTGGCCCAGTTCCCTGACTCTCTGCTCGGAGACCCCGAGCGCCGCCTGCGCTACTTCGACCCGCTCCGCAACGAGATCTTCCTGGACCGCAATCGATTCTGCTTTGATGCCATCCTTTACTTCTACCAGTCCGGAGGGCGTCTGCGGCGGCCTGCCAATGTGCCTCTGGACATCTTCATGGATGAACTGCGTTTTTATGAGCTGGGAGAGGATATCATGACTCGCTTCAAAGAGGACGAGGGCTTCCCCAAGGAGGAGCCTCGACCTCTGCCAGACAACGAGATCCAGCGCAAGCTTTGGATGCTCTTTGAGCACCCCGAGTCCTCTGGAGGCGCTCGCATCATCGCCATCATCAGTGTGATGGTGATCGTGGTCTCCATCCTCATCTTCTGTTTGGAGACACTGCCAGACTTCAGAGTCGAGAAGGAGCTGAGAGAGGTAAGAGGAGGTCTGACTCTACAGTACCTAGCTAACAAGATTTACACTACTGCGTGACACACACACACACAGTTGATTTTCAAAATGATTTTTTTTCATTATAGTACACTTATTGCACAGATGACAAATCATGACCAGTCATAGTAATAAGAATGAATTTTAGAATGGAGCAGATTGGGTTACTGAGCATAAAAATGAATGAGATAAATGAAATAAAAATGAATAGTTTTGATATATTATTTAAAGTCAGTATGTAATGGAAATTAACACACATTACGAATGCATGTTATTGGTCACATTATTAATAATTTTTTCGCTTTATTTTTTGACTTCATGAATTTGAATCAAAATGTCATAACTTGCTCTTCTGGATAAACTAGTTACTTGTCTCTGGTGATGCACTTCTCTAATTACTGCATAATTAACTAACCTTGGTGTTTATTACGTTCCGAGTAATTGGTTATTACTTGGTATTACTTGGTTCTTCAGAGCTTTATAATCAAAGTAAACGGAGGTCAAAATTTGAAAGCAAAATAAAGTGCATAAATCCATCATGAAAAGTGCTCCACATGGCTCCAGGGGGTCAAAAATGCCTCCTGAGAAAAATTTTGTGTTTTTGTTAAAAAAATATTCATATTTTAAACTTTATAAACTCTAATCTCTTGCTTCGTACAGCCAGGGCACTTTGTATTATAACTCTGATTTTACTCAACTGAAAGAAGGAAGTCTAAAGTCACCTAAGATCAGGGCGAATAATAAAAAAAGGCTGTCATTTTAACAGTAAAAAAACACTGTGCAAATGCTACCGGTTCAGTGGTTAACGGTAAATTCCTGTAAAATTTACAGGGAAAAACATAAACTGACATTCCCAGAATTCCCGGCATTCCATTTCAAATTTAGTTCGAATTTAAAGTTTTCTCGTTGAAATAATTCTTTCAAAGTTTCTTCTTAGTGTTTTCTCATCATTTATGTTTATTAGGGTTGTGTGTCACATGTAATGTTGTGAAATGAATGTTTATTGCATATTTCAGTTTAATGAGTCTCACCATGATGGTGTTTAATGTTTGTGTGAATGACTCTGAGCACCTTCTCTATGTGTTCATTTTAGAAGCTGCTTGTGATGAGTGTTGCGTTTGTTTATGAAACTCTTTCCCCACCAGCTTCTTTTGGTGCTCATCAATGTATTTCAAAGCTACTAGATTTTAGTACTTCAATAGCTTGGTATATTAACATTATATCAGTCAATGACATGACTGTGTTTAACTGTAAATGTAACTTAAAACCGTAAAACCTAAGACATTGTTACCATACTTTTTATGGTCACATTCCGGCAAACACAGCTGCCAGTTTTTTACTGTTAATGTTACAGATTTCATTTGTTTTACAGTGATAGGGTAATTTTCATTTTTGGGTGAACTTTTCCTTTAAGTTCACGTAAATCTTGCCTCTTTTAATAATCAACCTTATTTAGATCTGCCTTCATCCAATCAACAACTGAAGGACAGAACCAAGTTTTTTCCCCAATAACATGTTTAAATAGATTGGTGACAATATGAAAGAAAGCATCTGTTAACGTTAATACATAACATTATGTATTGCATTTTTTAACTATTAATAGCTATCAATAACCATTTTAAATATTAGTTTAAGACCTCTTATTGTGGTCACATTTGCTGTGGTTCTGCCAATTCCAGTCATTTTAATTCCAGAAAGTGGTTTGAAAGTTACTTATAAGCTGTGCTTAATCATCACTACACTGTTATAAATATTCTCAATGTATTTGTCATCCAAAATATTATAAAAACAAAAAAGTAAAAGTGTCTCCGGAAAGACAAAAAAATCTTATGTTGAGGCAAACTTAAATCCAAGTAGTGCTGTGTGAATGCACACCGCATACTGAATTTTGATCAAACTATAGACCTGTACAGGTTTGCATTCACATTTCAAATAGTAATAAGGTAACCTTTAAAGTGTAATAGGGTGCATTAAAAAAGGGGAGGGGAAAAAAAGCACATATGAAAAGTTCAGAAGCAGTGTAGGGTTATTGCTGAGATTATTTTAGACGTGTCGTTAAATCTGATACACAAATTGGGAGCAGAGACTCTGGGGGGGTTGGAAAACAGTCAAGTGACGTGTCCGTGGAGAGATGCAGGCGGCGTACACAGATAGAAAAAAAGAAAAAGAGATAAGAAATTACAAGTTGACATTATGAAAGAGCGCCTGGGCTTGATCGAGTGAGGGAAAACAGAGAGATGCAGGGTTGGATAGGAGCAAAGAGGGAAAGTTAGCAAAGAGTATCGAATTAGTTCCGCAGCAGTCACCCAACTGCTTCGGCACAAGACCGCAACCTCGACACGCTGCCAAAGCAGCTCAGTAATTCTGCATGGATCAGACCGTCAACGACAAGTACACTAAAGCGGGTGAGAGAGAGAGAGAGATTGTACATTCTCAGATTTCACCTTAGAGATCTGAGGCCTTATTTTTAGAGTAAGGACAACCCTTCAGAGCACATTAACACAGATACAGGAGCTTGTATTAATAAACAGACCCCCTCGAACGCTGAAATAGGAATGGAAACACACTTTCGCAACATCTTATGATGACTTTAGCAAAATCTAAATAAGCACTACGATAGGGAACACCCGACACGAGATCACACACACCACGTGCATACAAACTCACATCTCACATGTCTTATTTTCTGAGCTCCTATCTTGCTATTCATAAATATGTTTCCCGTGCAAACACATGCTTAGCTTTGAGTTATATGAATGGAAATTTAAGTAAGGCTATATGTGTTTATGGATACATATTTGAAAATGCCCCTACTCTGGTTACCTCTTGCCTACTGATGTTGTTTGTGGTCGTGTACACATTAGACTAAGTCATTTTTTATGGAGTCAGAGTGATAAAGAGGAAAAATGACTGACCTTTGAGTGAAAGGTCAGGTACTGTGACCCTAAAAGCAGAATGGGACATTCACCTTTGCTTAAGAATTCGGTGTCAAATCAGCAACCAAATTGTTTCAGTCAGGCACTTACACGTGGGGTCTCAAGAGTAGTTTCAGAAATTAGCTTTCTATACTAAACAGTTTTATTAACTTAAAGCTATAGTATGTAACGCTGTATACCCTAGTGTATACATTCAGAAAGTTTATATTGTACCATATATATACATACATATGTGTGTGTGTGTGTGTGTTTATGTAGGGGTTTTAAAAATCATTTTTGGTGATTTTTAAGTAGTTCAGGTGTGATTAAATAAATAATAATAAAAAAAACAACAACAGTATTTTCAACATTCCATTCATTCCTATAATCGTGTCAAAATGACGTGTGAGGGAAGCATTTGTATTCTTTTTTTAATTACAGTCATATAAATCCTCAAACACTGTACATTTTTTGTATGGTCCAAATTCAAGTGGAACAAAGTTTTGTACCAGTCAGATGAACACTCCATTAAAAATATCATATTTTCAAAATAGCGTATTGTAGGGTTAGTATCCCAGTATTTGTATCCCATTTCTGCATCTAATTTCTTAACCTTTGTTCTTTCCTCTGTCTCTTGCAGCAAATGGCATACCAGGCTTTCCTTGCCGGAAACAACACCTCGCACATCCCGACATCCTCTCCCTTCCAAGATCCATTCTTCCTGGTGGAGACCATGTGCATCTGCTGGTTCTCCTTTGAGCTGGTGATGCGTTTCTCCTGCTCTCCCAGTAAAATGTCCTTCTTCAAGGACGTGATGAACATCATAGACTTCTTCGCCATTATTCCCTACTTCGTCACGCTCGGCACGGAGCTGGCCAAGTCTAAGGGCGCTACCCCATCCATGTCCCTGGCGATCATCAGGGTCATCCGCTTGGTTCGAGTCTTTCGGATCTTCAAGCTGTCTCGCCACTCCAAAGGCCTCCAGATCCTGGGCCAGACGCTGAAGGCCAGCCTGAGGGAGCTGGCGCTGCTCATCTTCTTCCTCTTCATCGGAGTCATCCTGTTCTCCTCGGCCGTGTACTTTGCCGAGGTGGACAACCCAGGAACGTCCTTCACCAGCATCCCAGAAGCTTTCTGGTGGGCTGTGGTCTCTATGACGACGGTAGGGTACGGTGACATGTACCCGATGACGGTGGGAGGGAAGCTGGTGGGCTCCATGTGCGCCATCGCCGGAGTGCTCACCATCTCCCTCCCCGTGCCCGTCATCGTTTCCAACTTCAGCTACTTCTACCATCGCGAAACGGAGTGTGAGGATAACCAGGAATATACACATGTCAGCACCTCCCTCTGGGAGGAGGAAGAAGGTGGAGAAGAAGGAGAAGGTGGCGAGGAAGGGCCTGGGGAACAAGGGGACCTCGTTCCTCTAGAAGAAGGCACAGCCTACAGGGGGATCTGCGCCCCTCCTAATGGGACTCTCCTGGCTGGGCTTTGCTCAGGACAGACCGGAGTGCAAAGTGTAGGGACTGTTTACCCGCTGGTCACCCAAGTCTGAGAGACTGGGGATCAATGAGATTGAATGAGAGATGGAGGTGGTCCTGTACCGTGTTTTAAGGTACACTGCCTCACTGTGACTCACTGAGTATATGTGGATGACAGGAAGGAGTTAATGAAAGAAGCAGAAAGAGATGGTACAAAATGCAGATGCAGTATCCAAAGGAAAGGTATGAATAGTTGCAAAAAACTTTGACTTTCTATCAATAACACATCTCTAAACCGCTTTTCTGACGTTCCGGTAACCAAACTTTTTTTGACATCACACTGAACTTTAAATAATGAAATGTATTTCTTTAAGAAACTGTACAGAGAGTGGCATCACAACGCATTTAGAAAAATAGCTGAGTATGAGCTGAGCCGTGTTGTGCAATAACAGCGTTTGCACCTTTGCTTTAAAGAGCTTACTGAATTGTTGTCGTATGTAATATCGGACCCATTCATAGGAAGAAGTGCCATGCGGTGTCATTTAAATGTCATGTATTTTGTTGCAGCCATGAATGTGCCAGGGATTTGTGTGTCCCGATGAATGGATAAAGTCTTAAGCATCATTTATCTGGAACAGTTGAATCGTGTTACTGCTGTTCGAACATTGTTGAAATGCTGTGAATGATAGACGTGTGTGTGTTTGTGTATTCAAAGGCTTTTTAGGAAAATATGTACAGTAAGATATGATGTGTGAACTGTATAATGCTGAGCCATGTTTGTGTACTATTTATTAAAATTTTTAATCACATAAAAACCATACTCAAATGACAAATTGAAAGCAAAATGCTCTCCAGCAATTAACAATTGTATAAATGTTTAATATAACAATATTTAAGTCACTTAAATTAATTTAAATAATTGCATACCATAGCAAATAAATAAATAAGTTCAAATAAATACATGTCTGGGCAAAGAAAAAATACAGTAACGAAACCTCTGAAACCTTGCAGTCCAGTGATAATGTAAAGCATGACTCCATAACTGATGCTCTCCAGTCCTCATTTCCTAGTGTGCAGACTGGGACTGAAGACAGTCTGAATATGTGGCTGATGTTCTATTTCTAGTGGGTCGTCAGAGTCCAGGTCTATGTCCTTAAGTTTCCCCACTTGAATCTGTCTGTGCTCTCCTTTCCCTGCCATTGCAAGAGGGAGGAACCGATCAAGTGGAGCACCGTGTTTCTGCCCAGAGGAGAGCGACACAGGACTGTTAGTGTGTGGAGAAAGGAAAAAAGAATATCCATCTGCCATCAGTCGTTCCTGGAAGGTGCAGTCTCCCTCAGTGTAATACGGCTGAAAAAGAAAACAGAACTCAGTACCAAATGTGCGCAAGGCTCCGGTGAAATTTATATTGGATAATTTGCTTGTACAATTTGATTTAAATGGCAAATAGTAAATGCAAGGATCCATTTGATCTATACACTGCTCTCTGGTGCCTTTTTCTGTTTTACCATATTTACATTTATTTGTTTTTAAGTTATCATGCTCTATTAGATGTTTCGAATTTGTGAAGATGTTTGAATGACCAGACCTGTCCTTTCAAGTTGTCTTTGTCATCCACGCAGAGGAAGAGAGATGTCTCCACGCTCTGGATGACCGTCTCGCCGGCTTTCACTGAAAGCAGCTTCATCACACCTGCAGATCATTCACACACGTCACCTTTGGACCTCAAATATTAACAACCACTGCCACCATAAAATATTTTCATTACATTTACACAGTTATTGTTTTTATTTACATAACCCATGTTATCACAGATATTAGGAATTATTATCTTTTCCGATAAGGTATTTGTCCTTAAAGGACATTCAGAGAAGTCAGGGCCATAACTAAGGGTTATTTAATGATTACAATAGTAAATTGTGCTCAAACTGATGTTTGCAGCAGTTGCTTACAGCTGTGCTTCTTTTCTGGAGACCCTCTAACGGAGCCGTCAGGTTTCATTTCAAGGAACATCCCGGACCTTCTGTTATCTAAAATGGACAAAAGCACACACAGACACGTGAACACACTTATTACCATTATACCTAAAGCCAGTCTTTGCTCTTAAGGAACAAAACACAGTACAATTACAGTGCAAAACGAATGCCCTGAATGCCCAGATGCTGCCATGTTGACAGAAGAAAGTAGCACATGTCACAGTTACCCACATTCAGCAGACCCTAACATCTAAACATCTAAACACAGCAGCTCAAAACAAACAGAAACTGATTTGCAACTATTGCAACAGGTTAAAGGTTATGTTTACCTGTGTAGAGCAAGCGTTCCCTGACTTGCGTGCTAAACTGCAGAAGCACGTCCTGTACAGGAACATACATACACCAACGAAGAGGAGGAAACAGAGCAAAAAAGATGAAAAAACTGGAAAAAAGCATGACTGAGCGAGCCAAGCCGGTGGCCATCAACACAAACGGATGGTGTCCAAAAGAAGAAATATCCTCAAAAACAAAATATCCCCAATTATAAACCTTAAATTTGACTTAAATGTCACTGGTATATAGAAACTAAAAGGCGAACTTCAGTCAGTGTAAAAAAAAAAAAAAAACTTGAGTAGCGATGACTCCAAGACTTCCAGATGCTAAGATGCTCTACACAGAAGACATGTCCCTGTAAACTTGTATTTATACGGTACGCATGAGAGACAGAGAATCCATGAGTCACTCAAGTACGAAGAGGAAAAACGATAACAAACTTGTTTTCAGGAAATGAATGATAAACTGATGGTAAGTCTCACATGGCTATGCCAGCTATACGCCATTGATCTCAGAGGACCGGGGACCCCCCGACTTCTGTACCGAGAGAAATTTGCATATCGCAGATTATGTAGCAGAAAAATTGTTTATTTAGTATAAACTATATTATAGTATCAAGTGTTTTAGATATTTCCCTGTATTAAGAGGAAGTGGGAGTGGAGGTGGCAGTTTAAACAGAACAGATAAGAGGCCATAAAAAGCGTGCTCATCTGTGCATTTTCACTTAGGACAGGATGGGACGTGGAGAAAGGACACTACCGTCCCGTCAGCTAGAGAGGGCAGTGTGGTGAAACTTTTTATGAAAATATTCACGTGTGCAGGTCTTATCTTAACAAAAGTTAGCATGAGCATGCTAACCCAGGTCTGTCAATAATTGTTAGTTCCCTGTGAATGATTATAAACACTGAGGTGTAATTAAACAGCTGGACTCCATCAACTATTGGCCGATGTCTTTTATCATGGAATCCCTACAGGATAACCAATTGCCATTTTGCCCTTTCATCTTAACGCAGCTCCTTTAAGCAATTCGGTGACGTCCAGGGTCCCCACAATAACGTCAGTGTCCCTTGTAATCATCTGTCTCTTGCCTCACTGTTGTCCCTGGAAGAATGAGGGGGATTGACGTCTTTCTTGCCATCTGCTGCTCTCTCCCATCCTTTGCTCTCTCCCTCGCTCTTCTTTGAGCGGATTAAGTGTTTTGATGTCTTTGTCTCATCATTGTGCGAGGAAATTTTGATTCTGCGTGCACGAAGGGATTTCGTTCGCGAGAGCAAGACAGGATTTAAACGTGCCTCAAGTTGACATCGACTAACAGAAGAGGCATCAAGGGACAAAGCACTCTATAAGTTTAATAAATTGTTACGGTTTTATTATGCACACAACAGACAGCAGCAGATTTCATGGGGAAATGAATCTATCGGACATACATCATGAAGTACATCATTAATAACAAGCTACATTTTACTAGTTCGAGTGCAACACTAGACAACAAACATAACCCATAATAGCAAATGACAACAATATTAACATCAAAGTAGTTCTCGTATTGTAAAGGAAAGAAATCTATTGCTTTTTACGGGATTGCTCTTTCATCGTTTTAAAGAAAAAATAAATCAGAATCAGAAATGCTTATGCAAACAAATGAGATGATTGTCGATGTACAGTACAGCTATAATGCTTATGATTCAGGAAGGTTTTGATGGGGATTACTGAAATCTGAGATGCTTGAGTTCAGACTTTGGTATCATGGCAAATCTGTATTCAAGCTATCATTCAGAAGTTTGGGGTTGGGAAGATTTCTGAAAGTCTCTAATGCTCACCAAGGCTATATTTATTTGAAAAGTACAGTAAAGACATTTTACATTTTGACATCTATATATTTTTAGCAGTCATTACTCCAGTCTTCAGTGTCACGTGAGCCTTCCGAAATCATTATAATATGATGATTTGAGCACAATAAACATGTATTATAATTATTAATGTTTAAAGCATTTAAATGTTTTGTGCTGCATAATATGTTTGTGAAAAAGCAATACATAAAATATGCAAAATGCAATTTCAGCATTCTTCAAATGAATAGAAAGTTCAAAAGAACATCACATATTCTGTCACAGAAATCCTTTGAATGTGGTACTAATTTCTTTTAAAGAAATACTGACCTCCAACTATTCACCTGTTAGAGTTGAATACTATTATAATTTTACAAACTAGTGTAATATAGTATTTAAATAACACTTATTTTTAAAGAAAATATTGCAAATTCTTTGGCAATATGTTCTAATGTGTGAAAAATTAATAAAAAAAATAAAATAAAATAAATAAATAAAAGGATAGTTCACACAGTAATGACAATTCTGTCATCAATTACTCATCCTCGTGTCGTTTCAAACCTGTAAATTAAGATATGTTTGATGATATCAGAGCCATCTGACCCTCCATAGAGAGCAACACCACTGAAATGATCCTAGGTATAGAAACGTGGTAAAAACACAGGTAAATGCAAAACTACAGTCACTGATGTCACATAGACTGTTTTACCAATGTTTTTGCAATGTTTCTGGACCTGGGATCCTTTCAGTTGTATTGCTGTCAATGGAGGGTCAGATGGCTCTGATGTCATCAAAAATACCTTAATTTGTGTTCTGAAGATGAACGAAGGTCTTATGGGTTTGGAACGACATGAGGGTGAGTAATTGATGACACATTTTTCATTTTTGGGTGAACTAACCCTTTAATAGGCTGGATGTGAGTAAAAATTACACTGGTATTCATGCAACATGACAGTGGATGACTGCATGCTGTATGCAGTGCAAGGACAATCGGTATAAAAGTGAAGTATATTGTGAGGGTTTTTTTGGTGCACATTGAGGTGCGTGAGTCGCACCCTGATGTCACACCCACTAAAATAAACAGCGTATTGGTTAATCTGTACTTGCAAACAGTGTATGAATCACATATATACGATACACGAACAGGGAAAGAACATTAGGGGTACATGGAGAAATTGCATCATGCTACTCACAGCTGCTTGTGACATCCTCACGTCATAAATTGGGAGATTTGGAACAACTTTTTTTGCACTGTTTATATGAACCAACTGCTTCGACTCATTTGAACTGCCTGTTGTCATTTTGTTTATGTTGCACTGGCAACTGAACAGAGGACAACTAAACTATAAAAGTAAACCAAAGCGGCTCAAATGAGTCAAGGCTATATTTTCCCTGAACCGTTGAGTAAGTCTGGGTTTTACAGTGCAGTGACATCCAGTGTTATAACCTGTATCCCAGTAGCCTAGATAAACTATATGATAGGGAAGTCACAGAATAAATTAAATCAAGATTGGCAGAGCATGTGCAATAAACGCTCACAGCCACTTATTCGGTTTATTACTGAAATCCCGTAAAAACAAATAAGCTACAAACAGTTGCAGTTGCTAGACTATAAAGCTGATACTAAGAGACATAGCAAAGCCTCCCTTCATTTATGTCTTAAGTTTCTCAATGCAAAACAAACACACAAACACACCTAGGTACTCAAAGTCTTTGCCAAACAACAAAAATGCCAGCGTTCTGAGATATACGGAAGAAGTATTGTTAAAATGTGCTACAGCTTTGTCTGTTTGGCTCAGGGCAGGTCACAAGGTGGGATGTTGTGGCGCCTGTCATACGCCGTGTCGTCGCTTTCTTCTCCATCGCTTGCCTGGTCCATCATTCTTTCTTTCTCCTCGTCCTCCTCAGTCTCGCTCCCTTTATCCCGCTCCCGCTCCCGTAGTCTCTCTCTTTCTCTGTCCCGTTCCCGGTCTCTGCCTCGCTCTCGGAAACCTCTGGGAAGGGTGGTAATCTGCGGGTTGTGAGGTGACGAGACACTTTTAACAGCTATGCACAATTAAATCACCTCAGTATAAGATCATCAGAATTACTTGACCGAACTGAAACTAACAGTTCACCGACCTTCATGTCAATAATGTAATTTTTTCTGAAAAACATGTTGCCATAAAACCTGTTTATTGATTAACTGTAAGGCAACATATACAGTGAAAAACTGTAAATGGTTTACGGTCTGATTTATGGTTACAAGTAAACTTATAAATTACAGGACAGTTTACAGTAAAAGGGCATTCCCCCAATCTCTGAGAGGCACATCACATTATATGTATATATATATATATATATATATATAAAAATTGTTATTTCTTATTTTTGCTGATGGTATTTTGTCTTTTAAACAATTTTACAATTAACAATACTATAGATTTAATTAACTATACAAGTATAATTAGTAAAATATACAGCAACACAACGCCAAAATCTTATCAAATCTAAAAAACTTTTAGAAAAACTAGTACTTTCATTCAATTAATTGCAATGGATCATCCTATGGACCTATGTATTGATTATGTTTTAGAGAGTGTAACTTCTCTCTTGAAACACAAAGAAGCTTAACAGTGAATAATGGCTTAGACCTCTGTCTGTTTCTTGCACAAAACAACTCATTTTTATCAATACAAAAAAAACAACAACAAAAAAAAATTATATATATATATATATATTTATATATATATATATATATATATATATATTCTGAACGAATGCTCACCTGATTGTCATGAGTGGGCAGGGCGCAGTATCCAGGCTCCGTCCTGCGTAAAAGACGAGGGGAATGTGTTCGGAAAGGCCTCGGGGAGTGAGAGCAGACGGAGCGTGGGGAGGGCGAGCGGATGGAGTGAGGGGACGGAGAGCGCACAGAGCGGGGCGAGTGTGGGATGGAGTGTGACTGAGATTGAGAAGGGGTGAGAGACGGGGGGTGATGGTTGAGTTTTGGGGGACGCGGGGAACGTGGGGGCAGTTCGGGCGGTTTGAGAGGGTCGATGAGGTCTATCTCAGTGAGGAGAGGCGGAGGGGGCACAAACTCCTCGTCTGAGAGAGGGATGTCCCCGTCGATCACAGCCAGCTCAGCCCGTGATAGGTGGTCCACAATGCCGGCCCCAAAAGAGTCACCCACCACGTTAATGGAGGTGCGCATTCTGTCTCTGAAGACACACAAACACAGCTCTAAACGCTGACACAAAGCGGCTCAGGACAGCTGTTTATGTTCGTGACGACAGTTGATAATTAGTCAGGACAAAACCGGGGCCTGTGCATAACCCGAACAGAGATGTTTGAACTCACAGAAGCCAGTCGACGGCGACAAGCAGGCTGATGTCTTGAGTGGGAAGGCCCACGGCTGTCAGGATCAGCAACATGGTCACCAGACCCGCACTGGGAATACTGGCTGCTCCCACACTGGCTAAAGTCGCTGTCATACTGCAGAGAGAGAGAGGGGGATTACACCACCACCACTGAGACAGTACAGGTGTTGAAAAAAATAAGTTAGATGGCGGAAAGAGGGAAAATAACACAAAGAATTTGAAGAAGATGCTATCTCAGTAAAAGGAGGAACATCTGTAATGTAGCTGCAGGTTAAAGTGTTGTTTTGTAACTGTGTTATAGAGCAATAGTAATAAAAGTCAATTATAGTAACTGGAATAATAACCGGATTGTTATGGCACAACACAAAAGGATCATAAAACCAAAACATAAATCAAGACTGCATTCAGTCTGCATTTAACCCATTTTAAAGTGGATTATAAGTAATGAAGTCTTATCTGCAACCTAAAATCTGATTGTTCTATTAAAATCTGTTAATCTTTGAACTAAAGAGCAATTTACAATAAATGCAGCCTACTTTACTTTACTCTACTCTACTTTATTGTAGCCACAGCTTAAGTCACATTTTGTTTCAGTTCTACATCTCCTTACCTAACAGTGACAATCTGCCCTCCATCTAGGGCAATGTCATTCATCTGAGCAATAAAAATGGCTGCTACGGCCTCATAGAGGGCAGTGCCATCCATGTTTATGGTGGCTCCTATGGGCAGCACAAAGCGGGTCACACGCTTGTCAATCTTTAGATTCTCCTCCAGACAACGAAACGTCACTGGCAGTGTCCCAGCACTGAAAAAGACAAAGTTAAATCGATTATAATTGTCTGCTCTGATTAAACATTATTTCCAAAATGACCCACAAAACCAGTAATTATTAAAAACAAAAAAAACAGTTGATAGGATTGAATGCATATTTTGTGCCAAACTGACAGTTGGTTTGACATTTAGAAAATGGTTTGGCACAACAGATGTAAACCCAGATTTATTCATAAACAACTCTCTAAAATATGTTTCCATAATTTCCCATCCATTTAGACTGATTAATCTTTCTAGACTCCTACTCTGGAGAACATGTGAGAACGTGTTTGGGCAGATGAGGTAGCGTGGGTGATTTATGCAGTGTCTAAAATAGAAGTCATCCATCTGATTTTTTTTTGTGATAATGTTAAAGTTTATATTAAATCATCTGAGAGCACATACTAATTTAAAATATAATTTTTCAATGTGAAAATGTGTTTTGGCTGTGCTACATGTGAAAACAACAGAGATAGCTTTTGCTTCTCAAGACAACTTTTTTAAACCAAATGTGACTTAAGTCTTCGGTCTGTGCTGCCACAGAGATCAGCAAATCAACAAACACATGAGTAGTCGTCTGCTGTTTGTACCTGCTGGCCGTTCCCAGAGCAGTGATCCAAGCCTGGAAGATACCAGAGTAAAACGTGAAGGGGTTTTTCCGAGTCACGGCGAAGAATATGAATGGCAGGATGAGCCCGCCATGAATGATGAGGCCTACTATGACCGTGACCATGTACATGCCCAGCTGCCTCGCCACCACTTCCAGGTCACCAATAGCAGCGATTTTCCCACAGATGAGGGAGGCAATGCCTACTGGTGAGTACCTGAGGACAGATTCGTTGGGTTATTAGTTTGGACAGTTTAGCTGTTTAGACTTGATTTAATGTCGACTGAGCCATAATACTTATCCAGCTTTGCTTGACAAGCATTAAAAGTATAAAATAAAATAACATTTTAATGCATTTTTTTGACAATTTTGTTTGTATCAAATTTGTATTTGTGGAACAAAATATATAAAAGACATATATTGTATCAAAAATAAAATAAAATTACATTTGTGGATTGGCAAAAGAGCTCAGGGCTTCCATATTGAGGTAAAAAAAAAGCAAAAATGTAAATAAGTCTAAATAAAAAATATTTCATAAAAAAATAAAATAAAACATATATTTTATTAAAAAATAAAATATTCTTTTTTATTAAAAATAAAATACAATATTTTCAATATTCACAGCAAAGCTGCTTTGGAACAATATTTATACAAATTGGAAATCTGAATTGAAAATCTAAAAATGTTTCTTTTCATATTCATTATCAGACTGTATATATACATCTGTACACATGTTTACTGTATGTATGTGTACAAAAGCACTTTTATTTATTTTACATTTATGATCACACTTACTTTTTTCTTCATACATTATAAATGAATCTTTATTCATATATAGCTGATATCCCTTGCAGGGAGATTTTTGCAACCTTAACATCATATGAGATGATGTTACTTCTTATGAGGTCTGAATTGAATTAATCAGAAATGCTGTGTATAAATATTTCACTGTGTGTTATGGTAAGCAACAGATGATGTTTACTGTTCCATCTGAACAGTTTACATGCTGTGAATGGAAAACACAGAACACAGTTAGTTACAGATGGGATGGTCTCTGGTCTGTCTTTTTTGTCATACGCTTTTATTTTGGGCTATTTACTTCTTCCATGTCTGTTCTTTTAATGCTAAAGACATATTAGAATACGAAATGCACCCTCCCACTGTCTCACTCCTTTTGTGCTGTAAAATGGCCCGTTAGCATTACGGATCAAGCATTTCATTTCTGCAGACATGATTCACAAATTTAGTGCTATGTCTGTCTTTGCCAGCGTGTGGGTATCTGTCTGCGGTTTATGTGTCTGAGGATATATTACATCCCGAATAAAACTCCCACATTTACTCATGGGAAGACAAATACGATGCACTCTCTCAGATTCCTGTGCGTTTTTTTCTCTCTGACAAATCCCCCTCTCTCCCTCACTCTATAAGGCTGAACATATTTGACAGATTCAAACATAATAATTCCTTAGTACAAAAAGACCTTCTAGACTATATAGCCTGTTTTATCCCAAGCATGGAGAGATTAATTAGTGTTATTTATGAGCAGATGACACCCATAAACGGGATAAATTAAATAAATTAATTTGTTTCAGTTGTAATAGATAATGATGATAAAGGCAGAATACTGACCACATGATCATAGACACCATTTTCATGATGATCTCATTAAGGATGTTGAAGAACTCGCACATGAGCTTCCCCCTCTCTCCCATTTTCCCCATGCAGATACCAAACGTGATGAAGAACCCAATCAAACCTTACAAAGCAGAGAGGTAACAAAAATTAGCATTAAAAACTTACACATATTAGTTGCTTATTAGCATGCATATTACTAGAATATTAGCCATTTATTAGTGCTAATTAAGCACATATAAATGCTTTATATTACATTCCTAATCCTACCCAACACCTTAACTTAACAACTTACTAATTATTAATAAGCAGCAAATTAAGAACTTATTAAAGGAAAGGTTGTAGTTAATAGTTAACACGTGTTACCTATTCTAAAGTGTTACTAAAAACGTACCATTACTTGATATTCCAATAATGAATAACAAACTGAAATGACACTTTTTGTATTTCCTGTTGCTTTGAGTTACATCTAGGCTATATTTTATGTTTTAAGTACAGAGAAAAAAAATGAAAATACTCTAACCTAAAACATTAATTCCCCACTTTAGTTCCAGTTTTTTCCTGTTGACAAGGATGGGTTCTGTTTGGTTCTGGACTGGGACAGCTACTTTTTTCAGCACCGTTTGAACCTGAAAAGGGAAGCAAGAAACAGATGATGCTTAATGAAGCTGTAAGCAAAACTACTTTGGAAAGAGAAGTTTAGTCTAAATATATTATTATCATTATTAATTATATTATTATAATATTATAACTGCACCATAAATGTTATTTTTATTATCAAACATTCTGTTTAAAGGAGAAATACAAATAATTATAAGAATAAAGTACTAATTAAAATGTAAATTATGGTGAAAAATATATAGTAGTCAACAAGGTATGTCTATAGAAAAATATTGTTCTGGAAGTAAACACATAACCTTTGATTGTATCTCACTAGTAATAGTCATATCACTAGGTCTCTATCATCTGAAATGCTGTTCTCAGAAAATGTCTTAACCCACTTTCATTAGAAAACACAAGTATTTTTAGTGTAGTGCTGCTTATGTGATGTGCAACGTATTCAAAACAAACAAACTACCAAAGAAAGAGCTTATGATCCAGGTGGATCTGCTAGAAACACAACAATTAAAAGGAACTTTTCAGATAAGAGCTTAGTTATCTGGAATCAGTCTCATACACACTAATGTTTATTATGTGCTCCTTCAAGAGCAGTGTCTCACAAGGTGACCATTTGTCCTCTTTTTCCTGGACATGCTCTGGCCGGGATTTCTAAATTGCATAAGATGTCTAAGTCAGCGTTTAACATTAGAAAGCAAACACTCTGCATGCGGACAAATCACTTTCATGGTATTCAGTCGTCACACAAAGATTGACACTTTTTGGCTTTGTTTTATATTGGTTTCATACCTGATGAAAGTAAACACTGCAGAGAAATATGACCAATAGCATGCTGGCATTGTACACGGTCGACCAATTATGGCATGTGAACCAAGGCAAATTAAGACATCTTAAGCAATTCAGAAATCTCAGGATTTATGGTCAGCCTAAGCATTCAAACACCTTACTTAGAATAAATGAAAAGATATCTTTAAGTTCATTTAAAAAGGAGTGAACATTAGAAATATGTAGAGTGACACATGAGTGATGTACAATATTTCCATTTAATCCTTTAGGTTTAGAAAAAAAAAATCCTACGAAAACTATGCATGCTTAGGTCTTTGACTTCAACAACTGGTTCCAAAGTAGCACTAAATGTCTGAAATTTGATCTTAGAGCGCATGTACGCTTAAATTCCCACCAGAGCTCATATTTTTAAAATAAATCTTTGATGTGGAAAAGTGCTGAGTGTCACATCAGGGTCTGAGCAGAAGTATGCAGGTTTATTGAAATGAAAGGCTTACTGTTCTAAATTAAACCATTTGGACAATGACTGTGATCTTTTACATGTTAATGACACTAACAAGAAAAATGTTTTACCTGTTGAAAGCAGGCCTGGACCAGGTTCTCAGGGAAAAGGTTTCGGATCAGATCCAGAAAGGCATCCAGACTGCTCACTTCTTGGTTCTTGGGGGCAGAGCTGAACTGACCGGACCTAAGTTTTGGGTTCCCAGGGTGTATTCCAAGCACCAGGATGACACCCAGAACAGCAGCGATCACTGTGGTGAACATGTAGTACACCATTGCTCTGGTGCCCATTCTTCCACTGGAGCGAGCATCCAGACCGGCCAGGCCTGAGAGCCAGACAGAAGAAGACAGAGACAGAGTATCAACATCATTGTAAAAAAGGCTACAACTTTCTATTATTATAACCTTTACCTTTAAGTCTCTCCTTTTCTGCATGTTGAGACAAGCACACACTTTGAGCACTTCACCTGAGCCAATCAGCGTCCAGAAACCTTGATCACGTGATCTTCCCCATGTATTCATAGCAAACGTGCATTTAAACCTATTGCTTATATGTCTTCAACCATGCTATTGCCACAGTTGTTTTGTACAGTTTTTGTTATTAGTGTAAGTTCACTGCATTTATTTATCTTTATATTAACGAGAGAGCTGTTGTAAACAACTCTCGTAACTCAGGAAGATTGCAGAGCTAATGGATGGCCAAAGCATAGTTAGTGGAGATCAGAAGGCTTTTCGTCTTTTTGCTCTTAAAGTCCATTCACTGGTAGGCATGTTGGAGCAATTAGGCAGGAAGGGCACTTTTGAGTTACAGTGTGGTTCTCACGCGTCTCGGCTGCTGGGGAAGCTTCCCCACGACCTCATAGCTGGATTTCGCAAGTTTGCACCATATCGTGTGCCCATCCCTACCCTTCTGGATCTTCCAGAATGCCTGGAGTTTGAGATTGAGGTTCAAGAGGACACGACAAGGTTTGTAAGCACTGGCTCTGCATGACATCAGTGCTGGGAAACCAGAGAATCCAAAGATTGTCCAAGATAAAATTGCTGAGACCAACAGCTGTCTGTTTAACACCATGAATGAGATTCTCCTTATTCATAAACCGCCTACCAGCAGGAAAGTAATTCTCAGAAATGGCAAGAGAAAGATAAATGCATATGTAATCCAGGACAATAGATCAGACAGAATTATCGTCCTTCACAGTGCAGTTTAGCAGTTGGGCCTCAAAGGTTAGTCAGAAGACCTTCCACTCCAAATGATCAGGCAGGAGTTACAAGTTCTCAGAGGAGCAGCAGTCTCATTTGTGATCTCACCCTTTGCTCAGACGACTAAAAGGTATCACATCAAAGGTGCTTTCACTGCTCAACAGCCAAGCTTATCAGAACATTCACACCCCGTGAAGACTCTGAGGGAGAGATATCAACACCTTAAAGGACTTCCACTGCATGGCTTTGAAGCAGTCTGCCCTGTGTTGCTCATTGGATCGGATTACCTCCATCTGATCACTCCTGTGGAACCAGTCAGGTTAGGACCTCCAGGGGGACCAGCTGCCATAAAGAAATGTATTGGCTGGACATTGCAGGGTCCAATGATCTCTACAAGCAAGAACTGAAATTATGGCAGATGGACGTACTTCCTGCTGTAACGAAAAGTTGTGTATCAGATCCAAACAGGATCAGGAGGCAGTGGAACTCTGGAAAGGACAACAATAAGGGCTGAAGTGGATGGTGTCAAGAACATGCCTGAACTCAGAGCACCTAAAGAGGCTGTCTTATCGCAGCTGTGGGCTACTGAAAGCTGGCGCTTATACTACAGAGGCGCAGACATGTTAACAAATTACCACAAGATTTTGAGAATAACACATCCTGCTCCTGGTACATCCCACACCATATGGTGCAGCACTACGGGAAAAACAGGATAGTCCTCAACTGTTCGTTCCAGTATTATGGACAAAATCTGAATGAGCTTCTGCTCCCAGGACCAGTGTTGGGGCCATCCCTACCTGCTGTGCTACTCCGCTGCAGTCAGCAGCGATATCAAGGGAATGTTTCACCAAATCAGACTGCTCCCAGAGGAGAAATCACACTTCATCTTAATGATGAACGATTAAGTAGAAGCAGTGAAATGTTTCGTTGACAGAATCAAGGACCTGCTGGCAGATGGAGGGTTTGAGTAGGGACAGTGGTCCAGCAATGCCCCTGCAATGATAAGTCAGGGTCACTATGCGCAACATATATAAAGTGCTGGCCAGTCAGTACGACCAGTTGGGTTATCTCATCCCTTACACAACACGTCCTTGTACAACGCCTGTGGGATAAAAAACAGGATTGGAATGATCCTCACTGGCCTGCAGATGGATGAAACCCTTGCCTTATCAGCCTGGAGTGGAAGGAAGAGCTACCAACCCTACAAAAAATGTGTTACTGTAGCCATATCAAAGACACAGCAACAAGGCTAAGAGACATACATGTTTTCTGTGATGCCTCTGAACGTGCTTATGATTCTGTGGCATAGCTTTGAATGGAGGACCAACATGGCCAGACAGAGGTGGCTTTCCTAACAGCCAGATCCTGTGTAGCACCAAAAAAAACAACAACAATCTGTTCTTAGACTGGAATTATGTGCTGCACTGGCTGGAGCCCAACTGGCCACAGTACTCCAAACTAAGTTGAACCCATCCATATGCCAAACAATTTTGTGCACTGACTCCACCACTGTCCTCACGTGGTTACAATCTGACTCATGCCAGTTCAAAGTATTTGTGGGGACTTGGGTCGCAGAGTTCCAGGATCTCACAGAGAAACTGGCGATATGTACCCTCCACAAGTACCCAGCCGTTGACATCACTCCACTGACGTACACTGCTTTGGTCCCTATGCTGTCAGAACAGGTCGACGCAGTGAGAAGAAATGGTAAATAATCTTCAAGTGCCTCACCACCAGAGCAGTATACATCGACATCATGGCTAGAAAAGTAAAACCTAGTGAACTCTTGTCCAACCTGGGCACGAACGTCAGAGAAGGTGAGGAAGAGCTCAGGAAGCTTTTACAGCTCTTCTCCCAGATCTGCAGAAACAATTGTCCAAACAGCAAATCGAATTCCATTTCAATCCACCCAACTCGCCACACTTTGAAGGCTGTTGGGAGCGAGAAATTTGTTCTTTGAAAAATGCACTGATGGTAACTCTAGGAACTCAATCAGTAACCTTTGAGGTCCTTCAAACTGTACTGGTGGAGATTGAAGGAATTTTGAACTCCAAAACACTGAGATATACGTCATCGGATGCTTCTGATCCTGCCCGCATTACTCCAAATTGTCTCCTAATGGGGCGGCCAGATCCTTCACTCCACTTGACAGTATACCCCGAATCAGAGCTGGTCAGCCGAAGCCGATGGCGCCACAGCCAGATCCTTGCAGACCAATTCTGGAGACATTACCTCAAATTCTACCTTCCAGGTCTTCAAAGTCATCAAAATGATACTCCAGACATCCAGGTTGGCACTACAGTTCTGATCATTTACCCACAGCTACCCAGAGCTCTCTGACCTGTGGGAAAGGTCTCAGAGGTATACCCTGGAGCTGACACCAGAGTGAGGAGAGCCAAGGTTCAGGTGGGAGAAAAGGCTTACAGTCGACCAGTTGCACGCCTTGTACAGTTACCTGCAATTCCAGCCTTAAGTAACTGCAAATTTTAGAATAGAAGCCTTTTGTATATGTACATATTTCGTTACGGAAATCTGGGGGCGGCTGTAAAAAAGGCAAGATAACTGCATTTCTTTATCTTTATATTAATGAGAGAGCTGTTGTAAACAACTTTCCTCGCGCATGCGCTCTCATAGCTCAGACAGAGTGGCACAATACACGTGGTACGTGTCTAATAAGATGTCAATTTACTAGAACAATTTACTATAACAAATGTGCTTTGTTATTGTCAGTTTGTTATATTTTATTTCACTATCATCTATCCTTGTATATCATGTATATTCATTCATATTTGTCACTATTCAATTTTCTCTACAGCCACGACCACACAGGCGTTTGAGCGGGGACAATAAATTGGTTGCTCTCATTAAACAAGTGCACCTTCAATTGACTAAAGCCAACCATTTTGTCAATCATATACGGCTTTCTGGTGCTGTAGATACTCTGCTTTCATTTAGCAATCTTAAAACACAACACACACTGACCTGTGATGAGACTGGAGATGATGAGGGGCAGGATGAGCATCTTCAGCATTCTCATTAAGACGTCTCCAGGAAAGGAGACCAGCATGAGAGTGTTTGTGTTCAGATCAGGAACATAACGCAACATCATGCCCAGCACTGTGCCCGCTATAACACCTGTGAGAGTGTGAATTACACTGGTTAAACTCTGTCTGGTTTTTAAAAGGTGCATGGATCACTGTAGGACACTGGGTATTTCACACACACCACTGCATAACTGTCCCGTATCTGCAACATCTCAAATGACTGTTGTATAAACAGTGTCACTACATTGGGGCCAAAAAATTTGCTGGGAACTTACTAGTTTGGTATTTGTCTGCGGTTTGACCGATGATCACAGTTATGAAACCACAGACAAGGTTTATCTTTTATTTTTCCAAAAATGTAAGTTTAAAGGAGGAGTAGATGAAAGCTGCAGATAAGGTTAAAATCAAATTAGTGGTCTCATACATTTATGAATTTTTTTTGGACCCAAAATAGTTTTCATGACCACTTCTTTCTTCTTTACAACTGCTATGCCTTAAACACCCCCTTTTTGCATACATAATTAACTAATCTCCACCAGTATATTATCAAGAAGTTTAGAGATAATACCATCTCTACTGCTTGGTCCTTATCACCTCACTCACTTGGTAGGTTTTATTAGTTTATGTCCACCAAACAGGCAATAAATGGCAAATTTATTTAGTCCCCTGAACTTCCAAGGAAGGAGGCAGACACAGATCTAAAGTTGTGTACAAACACTCCCACACATGCATACACACACAAGCACACCTAGCACGGTGAGGGCAAGGAGCAGGTTGCGTGAAAACCAGCCGCATTGTTGGTTTGTGTTGTGTTTTAATTCTGCTTCCACTCCATCGTCCATCTGCAATGTTGCACTTGTCTGGTTGCCCAAATGCTTTTTCGTCATTCTACCTGTATAAGTCAAGAGAAAGACAGAAAGAAAGGAAGGAAGAAAATCCAAAGTAAATAAACAGTGGTGATCACTTAAACATCCCATCCTTCACTTCATGCCTCCAGTGAACTCAGGCTGGTATTAAAGGGGTCAATGGGTCAAGTTTTTGCTTGTTAGCAAGGCCCAATTGGCTGATACAATAGGCCGCAAAATAAATATTGACGCTTCTCCACTTCTTTCTACTATAGCAAGTAAAGCCAGAACATCTCAGTATGGCCACTGTCATCTTGCGGCGATGATGCCGTTGCTGTCACTTCCATTGACCCAATCACAAGCTCATAATCATGACGCCACATCCAGTTTTTACAGAATCCAAAACTAATTAAAAGCAAACACTGAGCTAAAAGCAAACTTATTCTTTAAGGCAGAAGTAAGCAGGCAAGAGTTCCGGTTCATTTAATTGTAGGGAAATAACAAGAAGAGTAATAACGTGCAGTAAATGGTAAAACTGTTTGCACTACAAAACTGTGTGGACATAATTAAGATAATACATTGCAATTATATGGCAAGACACACCAATTTGCAATATAAAGAAGCAAAATTAGCAGTTTTATAAAGCTAAAAATAACTGGACGCAGATGAGACCGGAAGCTATATCCATAAAATGTACAAACGGCCGTGTCTGCTCTTACGGGGAAAAAAGATGGATTGAAAAAATTAACACTTGAACAGCATGATTAGAGCTACTTATAATGACAGAAACCATATTATTTCAGACAATGTTTTCTGGGAAATTTTTATTTGTAGTATAATTTGTTTATTCGGTAGGTTCATGTTCCATTTGTTTGCATGGTAAGGGCAGCGTTTACAAACTGTACTGCAGCCAGCCACCAGATGGCGATCAAAATGTTTTGGCTTCACTTTTAAAGGATATGTGTGGCACACTTGGTTGACACCAAACTGATTCTGCTGCCAAAAAGCACCTTTCTCCATTGACTTTTTACAGCATGCACACTACCATTTAAAAGTTTAGGCTTTGTAAGATAGAAATTGAAGTCTATTATGTTCATCTGTAGGCTGCATTTATGTGACCAACACAACAATATACAGTGGAAATCTGATCTGTCTGTGTGTACATGTGATGTGTGTGTATAGTTTAGGTATACCATACATTATGGGGACAAATTGTCCCCACAAAGAAGGCAATATCTAAAATAATTTTTCTGATCACAATGAGGAAAACAGATGTTTTTTGAAAATCAAAAAAAAAAAAAAAAGGTTTAAATGAGTAATAGTTTTAGGGTATAAGGATAGAAAACAGCATTTGTACAGTATAAAAACCACTATGTCTATGGAATGTAACAATTATGGAGTTACGAAAATCACGAAATATTCAATAGATTTAATGCTTATTTCGTGATATTGGCACGACCAGCCGTGCGACTGGGTTGTAAACCTATATGTACATGTGTGTGTGTGTTTGTCAGTTCATAAATAAAACATTTCTTTACAGTGTTTTATTTTTCTTTGGAAAAAAAAATTTAACTGCAGCGCTTTAACTGCTAGCATAGAATAGCTCTAGGCTCTTAAAAGCGATCCATGTTTTAAGGCACTGAGGAAGGTGGTTATCATTCTGCAGTGAAATTGAGTCATTAAGATAAACGAGAATAAGGGATTGCTTTCTTCAGGTCTGACAAACTTCATTCATCATGTCCTGTTTTGATAAATAGCTCTAGACAAATACTAGTGCAATGATAAATAACAATGAAAAATTTCTCTCAATACCCCTTTTATCATACCAATAAGCAGTGGCTAAACAAAACAATTCACTAGAACGACAACATACTTAGCGTGTGTATTAAAGTCATATTAGTAATAGAAAAACACAGAGACCACAGAGATGTCTGAGACTGTAGTAATACAAGTTAAGCATTGGTCACAAATATTTTGCCTCAGCAACATCTTATATTACAGCAAGAGTGTGATGATAGGTTCATGAAATTGCATCTGAATGCTTTGAACGGCCCCGTGCTGTGTTTACATGAGCATGCCGTCACATAACACACCGCTTTACCATAATTGGTCATTATTATTTTCATCTGTCGCCGTTTATGCTCATGGCCAATGCATTGCACAGAGTCATTCAATTGTATTCATCTTCTTAATCTGTAAAGGATTTATTTTTGACTGACTATGACCAAGTCTTTGTACTGACAATCATAAAATCATAAACAAACAAAAAGTTCATTACAAACTTCCCAAGCAGCATCTGCACCCCACAACATGTTGCTTTTCTCATCCGCTTCAAGCAGTGGGCAATTCCGTGATCCATATGATCGCTCGACAGTGGAGTGAGAGATTTACTCATTCACCTCCTCGCATCACGTGCATCTTACAGCTGTTTCTCCTATAAAGCTCTGGCTCTTTTATAATGAGAAATTCAAATGATGCAGAAATGGAGGCCTGGTTCGGTTTGGAAGTCATGAGATCACCGATCGCAAAGGAACTAAACCACAAAGCCTTGCAGGAAAACATTGTAACCCCTTTCCAATCTTTTAATCTTCTAAACTGCTACTTTTCAAGTGTTCTCTTACATGCACACACACACACACACACACACACACATAGACACACCCATATATCCACTGTCAAACCTCCATATGGGAATAATACACAGCTCCTGCTCCTTTACAATAGCATGTGAATGCCAAGTGGGGCTGATAAACATTTCATCAGCCTAGGCCTATTATAAACATCTGCCTAAAGCTGGACACTGATTGAGGTAGGAGAAACTGAGGGTTGAGTAATGAGACATATAAGATAAACACATGTGTTCAGAAGAAAGCAAGAGCTGAAAGATAAAGCGACAAACATTTGTGAATTGCATCATCAAGAAGAATAATTATTGTGTCTTTTTACTAGACGAGAGAAATACTCACTCGGGTTTGCAGACTTGGCCTTTTTGCCCTTTCTCTTCTTACCGTTTTTCGGTGCTGTTTGACTCTTTGACCTGCATTTCTCTTTCTTTCTCTGGATGTTCCCTGTCCTGTTCATCTGTTTGTTCTTCATCTCAGATTTAAACTAAAACAACAGTTGCTGCTCAGACATAAAGACGGATTGGCAGCGCTGCTGAATTTTTTTTTTTAAGGGGGAGGGAGGGAAGTCATTTGCCAAGTTTCAATTGCACAAACATAATCCTCTGTGAAGCCTCATGGGAGAAGAGAGGAGAGAGAGTGAAAAAGAGAAGCTTATGACCCGTGATTCTGCATCCCTTTTTACAATACCTCACAATTTTCCCTGAAGTCGTGAGCTTAAACCTGTTTTCACGCAGGTCTCCGCATTCAAACACAGGCAACGACATGCCAGAACTGCACCTATAAAAATGAAGCGCTGCTACATTCTGCTAATCCCTTTTTTGGAGAGCTGCTTTGTTTTTTAGAGAGGAGGTTACAGGTTGTAACCTAGTAATTCATTCCGCTGGTGGAAGGTCAGATTTTTCAAGAAAGGCCAGGATGCTAGAGAAACACTGAGGAATGACAGTCAACAAGGCACAAAGACTTAAGTTCATGAAAAAAAATAAAATGAAAAGCTATTACTTTCACAATGAAAAGCATAATTTCATGTGCTCTTTAGCCATGATTCAGGTCCGTAAGATCAGCCAGAGTTACAATGCATCCCTCCCCCGATAAAGTATGTGACCTTTTTTCTTTTCCACCAATCCATACCGATTTATGAATAAGAACATGAAGAGGATTGGCCACCTATAATGTAAGAGCTTTGGCTGTCAGTCAGAAGATGATGTTAAAGTGGTAGTTCACCCGTAATATCTGCTTTCATCTTCCAATGAACACTGTACATAAACAAAAAAGCTGCTGCTTGTTGTCTGCTAAGTTTCATTGATCATAGATATGATTGTGGAAAAAAAAGATACTGTGCCATTATTTAGGCCCAGTGCTGAATGAAGTGCCATTCACAGAGACGTGTTTTCAGATGAACTACTTTTAACTTGACAGCAGCATCAAAATGCAGAGCAGACTGTGTGAAGTGCTGAACAAACCCAGACGTTGCGCAACAGCCTAAAAGAGTTCATCTGGTGCATGTGCACACAGACCAAAATTACAAAGAGTGCATATGGAATCTGCAAGGAATAATGCATTCCAAAATTACAGCAAAATAAACCTGACGTGGAAACCAGGGCCCTGATGTGAAGTGGACATTCTGCTTTAATCACTAGATTTAAAAAATAGGCCATGAAACTTCACCTGTATATTATAGTAAAAAAAAAAAATCTCCCTGGCAATAAGGCAATTTTACTCCAATACAAATACCAAAATCCTCTGAGTTTAGCTAGTATAAATCAGACACAAGATGGTTCCATTTGCGTTTGTACAAAGTGCTAAAAATCAAGTCCATGGTGCAAAAGTAATATGAGATATACACAATCTCATATTGTTGGAGTATTGCTGGTCAGATTTATAGGAGACCAAAAAAATTCCACAGCTGACCAATGAGAATTAAGCATTCGAAAGGGCATTGTCAATTTTTAAAAAGATTTTCAGATTTTAATTTTTTTAAATTAATTTTGCCTTTTTTATTGTAAAATAAAACAAGTAGAAAAGGTCACAGTAACTTTATCAAAAGTCTGGTAGACCAATAATATGAAGTAAAAAGATCCAAAAAATACAAAAGGTATATAGTCAAAAAGATCAGCCCTCATCCAAACAGTCCAAAAAAAGCTCATGTTGTTTATTACTCAAGCGTCTCTACACTATAAAAAAAAATTGGCGCAAAGCCCAAAATGTTTTTGGGTACTTTAAAAATGAAGAACGAATAGTTTAAAAAGAACACATTGTAACTCAGTGCTATAATTTCCTTTGACCACCATCAATGAAATTAAATGATAATTGGTCGCAAAAAAAGTCTTGACTTGCTGGTTGCTACAGTACCACATCTCGAGGCAAGGACTAGATAATATTTATTTCCTCCACTTACAGACACTTAACGAACATTAGCTGAGATCATTTCTCAAAAAAGCAGCCAAACAAATGCCTAAAGCTTAGCCGAACTAAGCTGCTGGACTTCAGCCATCTCAAACAGAACAGGTTCGGTTTACAGTAGCAAGCTCTTTATGACAGAACAAGATGCTCAGGAATGCAATGGATGAAACGATCAGCCACAGGCAAAACTACAGCTTACAAAAAAAAAATGAAAGAAAAACAATCTCGGTTGGCCTCCTTTTTCTAGATCACACGGAGTGGAAATGAAAGATTCTGGGGCTGTTAATCAGTGTGCCAGACGATAGGGAGATACCACTTTTACACCTCCAATCAGAAGACTTGACGTTGCAGTCATACCAGAATCCCTGGAAGACAGAAAGGCCTGAGGGAATCCTTTTAGAAAGCTAGCCAAGAAGCATTAAAAAGTGAAAAAAAGATTTGTGTAATGGAGCTAAACCTTGACCAAGCCTGGTTTAAGAAAGTTTAGCTAGTCTTCTGATCTTGACCAGCTGACTGAAACCACTATTGAAGCCATCACACTGGGACACACCTGCTAACCACATGGCTTGTGTTTTTTCAGAAAATAAGTTGGAGGAAGTAAGAATGTGTTTCTTGTGGTTTAGCTGCCCTTATTTGAGGAAGATAACAATGTCAAACAAAATGAAAAACGTATATAAACAAGTTTGAACAACATTTCTGTTATTTTGCAGATAACTTTGTCCAATTAGTGGCTACTGAAGAATAACACCTTATGAATGTTTGTTTCAGGGTACATTCTGTTTGCTTGGTTTATGATTATAGTGCTTTTCAAAATGTCCATATGCAAATATCAATATATTTATTATTTATTGATCACTTATTCTTTTTGTTGTTTTCTAGAGGAAATGTTAAAATAAAATCACAAATGGATTTTACCATAGCTGTGTAATTCTGCTTTCTTGGAGGATAAGGGGGAGTCGTATCTAGACTGCCAGAATCACCACTGAAGAAAAGGTGTGTTCAGATTTCTGAATGTGTGGTCATTCTGGGTGTGTGTGGGTGTGTTTGAGGATTATTTTCTGAGGTTGATTGTTTGGTGTGGGCTTTGCAAAAGTATAAAGATATAATCCCATAACTCCCTGCCTCAGTGAGAAAATGGAAGCAACACAGTGACAGACTGGACACCATAGTTATCTTTCAACCTCACACATGAACTATGCAAACTTCATTAAATACGGATGGGTCACATATATTTTAGATTAATATTTAAGCCACTTTGAATTTAAACTATATATTTGACCAGTTGCATGATCTTGATGATGTTGCTAGCACAGTGTTCTACAGTTTGAGTTACAAGAGTTCTTTTCTCCTTTTTTTTTACGGGAAAAATCTCATGTTCTGTAGCACATTCCAAACATAAAAAGCAATAAATTATTTAATTTATCAGCATTTTAAATGTATAAATACATTTTTGAATTTGGCAAATGTTTATATCCAAAAAAACCTACATTGCGTTCATGGTGTATGCTTTTTGAGTTCATTCATTCCCTGTTAATCAAACCAATGACACTCGTGTTGACTAGAATTACTTTATATACTTTGAAACATATTTGAATTTTTACTCTATATTCATATATGCATATATCATTGTTACATTTTATAATGGGATAATAATAATAAACTGAATTCAACAAATATTCTGCAAAACGAATCATAATATAGTATGCCTATAACCAGAATGTGAGTATTTACTATCAAAATATGTTCAGAAACACAGTTCTAGACTAATGTAAAGCAAAGAGATGTATGAATATTTTTTTTACTTATTTTGCTGCATGTGGTTAATTTTAAAAGGGTAATCTAGCACATCTGTAGGTAGTCCATCTGGGGGCTTATTCCTTTGCATGTGCAGACGTGTATGGTCATCTTGCTAAACCTAACACACACACCCTCCCCCTTACTCCTCTATCTCTGACTATAATCTGAGTGTATTAATCTGTTGTTTGAACTCCTTAAGCACAGACTGTCTATCACATCTGCTCGCCTCACCCTGCTAAAGCTTTACTATTTATAAATCCCCAATTCCCCCTTCTCTGTTTCTCTACTGCAAGTTTTTCCCTAACTGAGCCCCGCAGGAACCCTCATTTTACCTTCCTAAATCCCTGTCAATCTGCCCTTAAGCTCCATGTCTGCAGAATCAACTCTTTCGTTACTTCATTTCTGAAGCTAGCCTGGTTTCCACTCATTGTGACACCAATATGTGTCTCAATCTAGCGATCTTTCAATGGCTGGTTGACTCCTCTTTCAGTAGTGCCTCTAATGAAGCACGTCTCATTCATAATCTGCACTCATCCATCCATCCATCATTTCTCTGACACTTCACTACCACTACGCTCAAAGAATGCAGAACCAGGGCTATTTGTTAACTGATAGGTGCTGTTAAGTTTGCAGCAATGACAACACTGAAAGGAATTTAAAAGCAAAAAGGAAACGCTATGCACGCTTCAACCATGTACAGCTGATGATAATCATGTGCACAAACTCATGTGAAGGACTTTATGTCCAACATAGAGTGTTTTAGCATGTCATAATGTAACAAGCCCAAATAAATGAAGTGTGAACAAAAACACAGATAATGTTATATGGCATACTGAGAAAGGAAAGGACAAGTTTAAACAGAAACAAGAACAGTAACATGCAGTAGATCATAGTCTTACCTGTGCTGTTGTGCTGTCTCCCATCCAACAAGATGTAGGCATTAGGAAAGAGACATGTGAAAAGAATTGACAGAGGGTGAGAAAGAGAGAGATGGAGTGATGGAGAGAGAGCGAGAAAGAGACGAGGCAAAGTCACAGTCTTTGCGTCATCTGAGAAAATTCTCAGATTAATAAAAACGGTTTGATTCCCTGAGCCCGGCTTGCACTCTCAGCATCGCTCTCTTTTGCTCTCTCCCCCTCTTTTTCTTATTTTCACAGTGACACTATCCCAATCAAATCTATTTTATTATGGCCTGACCGACAGATGGATAGACATATAGACAAAGATAGATAGATACTGTAGATAGATAGATAGACATACAGACAAAGATAGATAGATAGATAGATAGACATACAGACAAAGATAGATAGATAGATAGATAGATAGATAGATAGATAGATATAGATAGACACACAAAGATAGATAGATAGATAGACATACAGACAAAGATAGATGGATGGATGGATGGATGGATGGATAGATAGATAGATAGACAAAGATAGATAGACAAAGATAGATCGATAGATAGATTGATAGACATACAGACAAAGATAGATAGATAGATAGACACACAAAGATAGATAGATAGATAGATAGATAGATAGATAGATAGATAGATAGATAGATGGATGAATAGATAGATAGATAGATAGATAGATAGATAGATGGATAGACATACAGGCAAACATAGATAGATAGATAAATAGATAGATAGACAAATATGGATAGTCAGACAGACAGAAAGTAGACAGAAAGACAGAAAATTGACATAGATAGATACTGTAGAAAAATTGACAGATAGACAGACAGACGATAGATAGATAGATTCGTTAGATTTGTTCAGTCGCGCACGGCTCAGGCTGCATAGTTAAGCTAAACGAACGACTCGAAAAAACCGAAGACTCGAGAGACGAACTAATCAATTCTGTTTCCGGCTCAGGCTGCTTGGGTTAAGCTTATGGGACTGTCACGTGATGAACGAACGACTCATAAAACTCGAAGCCTCGAGAGACGAACGAATCAACTCTGTTTCCGCCTCAGGCTGCATAGGTTAACATTTCAGCAGCAAGCGCCACCACTTAGTGATTCATTTTGTTATTGATGTTTGCTCTAATGGTGTATTTAGAAAACTTAAGTATTTTCTTGTTACTGTCAATATTTATTTGAATAATTTTCATGTTTATATTTCAATTTATACTGCACTTTTTATATTGTCCGTTTTTGAAAGAGGGCAAAAATAAGTGTTCCTATTTAAAAATAAATGTGGTGTTTTGACTTAATCTGTACCTTTTTTACATTTCAGGTATGCGCGCTTCCTCATAATTTGGTAGTAGGTTGAGATGTAAAATAGCGGGTTTGGCGTGCTGTCCAGGGAGCGGG
>JAUCMU010000063.1:6956905-6973833 GCA_032275025.1 Enteromius treurensis
TCGAAACCGAACCGTTACCGTGACCAGAAAACCGTGATACAAACCGAACCGTGGGCTCACTGTACCGTTGCATCCCTGATAGATAGATAGATAGACAGATGAATAGACAGACAGAAAATAGACCTAGATAGAGAGATAGATAAGAAAAAACTGAAATATGTAAATGAAGAAAAAGATGTAGAAATGACTGGCATTCTAAATAATTTAAAATGTAGAACAAGTCTTATCTTATTGTGTCCCACTTCTACCCACTGGATGGCGATGTGGCTCTGTTTGCTCATAAATATAAGATGCTGAGGGGGCAGGGCTTAGGACAGGTATTTGCATATGTAGCATCACATCAGCTGTCTCACAGCTTAGTCATAGGACAGAGAAATATTGAGTAACTGTCATCCACTGTCACCTAAAATCTTCACTTTTATGACTGTGTTTGGCTGCTGAGAACCTTATAAAAATGTGGTGACTGATGCATCACACAGATTCACAGCAATGGTATGATAATACCACACACAGGCTCATTAGATCTCCTGGATGTAATGGTTTAAACACGTCCAGATTCACGGTTGAGAACTCAAAGTGCTCTGCTAAATCATTACTTACTGGCTGCATACTTTGCCCTGAAGGCTTCAGTAGCAAACCAACGTTTTTAGGCTCCAACCACTCACCTCAATTTATTTGATGTGGAAAGAAAAGAATACATAAGGCTCAGTGTGCCAAACTGTATCAAAACAAACATTCCCGCAGGTTGATTAAGGTTTTCCCCCATAAAACATCTGTGTGGAATCTCGTAACATATTAAGAAAAGGCATTAATTATTCAATATAATACTCTTTTTTTTTTTTTTTTTTTACAGTTAATGTCTATATGAATAAAGGCACACATTATTAGATCTGCCCTGTCCTAGTTGATTGCAGAGGAAAACAAAATACTTAAAATGTTAAATGACCCATTACGGCGTCAGCTGGTTTTATGTGTCCAGAGGAAGATAATGTAATAATACTAATGTGACAGTGTTTCTTGGTCTCAACACCCGGCTTTTACAGGGATAGTTCACTTAAAAGGATTGTGTCATCATGTATTCACCATCCCAGCTAACATAACATTGCCAGAACCTTTACTTACATTCTAGCAAGGTTCTATCAAAGTTGACAGAGTTCTTCTATTAACATGAATAGTTTTCATTCAAAAGGTATCTTGTCTTTAATAACATTTTCAAAACAATAGCACAAAAATATTATTTATACATTGTTAATGGAATGTTTTAGCTGGTGTTTATTCCAAATGTTTAAATGTTACTACTTGTCTCAGAATGTTCAGAGGTTATTCAAAAGGATAAAAATGGAAAGTTCTCTACAGAAAAATGTATGCATAACCAAGAAGAGACAGGAGAATTGAACAAGAGAATCCCCACACATAAATATACAACAAAAACGTGCATATACGCATTCCAGTCCAGTCACTATCACACACCCTGTCCCACAGGACTGACAGATGGAGGGGCAGAGGAGAGCTACAGAAGCGGGGCGGCCTCTCTGTCCATTCCTCTCTCTCCTGCTGTCTATTGTGCAGCGGATGGGCTGTAAGTCTATCTCCTGCTAATTGCCACAGTGGTTCAAACACAAAGTCTGCCGCTGAAACAGTACCCAACAGGGTGTTGTATAGCGAGTAAAATTTACAATGTGTTACATTTCTCCTTCAGCATTCATCAGGCAGGAGGGATGTAACACATCAGTCAAAATTGAAATGTTTAAATGCACACACACATTTCAAAGCACACAATATTAATCAGGGGCCTGTTTCTCAAAGGAGGTTAAGTGAAAACTCTGAGTTAGTTAACCCTGAAATAAGGGTAACTCTGGGTTTTCCGTTTCAAAAAGGCAGGTTTGTCAAACCCAAGAAAGCATGGTAACTCTAGCCTGTTTCTGAAAGAGAGGTAACTATTACTCAGAGTCAGTTACCGTGAAAACTTACTCTCTGAAACTAACCTGGTCAGGAGGTTTCATTCTCTAAACCCTGAGTTTCTAATCTCTGGGTTGGGCAACTCAGAGTTCATGTTTAAACTCAGAGTTGTTTGAACCTCCTTTGAGAAATAGGCCCAAGGTTGACAGGAATGCCTATGTATTTTGCTTTTTTTTTTATTTGCATAAGGTTACAATTTAAAAACCCTGTTTTGGCTACCGCTGATGATGTCTCTAATTTGACATCTGTGCAGCAAAACAGTTATTTACTTATACTTTTGGTGACTATTTGTGACCATTTAGACAGAAATCCCTTTATTGAAGATTTAGAAACAACATTCATCACAATGAAAACCGCAACAACTGTGTTTCCCCAGTGAAATACGGTTCATCCTACCTCGGCTGAGAAAAAGGGAGTCACCTAACTTAAAAGTTGCAGTATATGATACAACTTCTAAAGGAGTCCCAGGAGCTGTTATGAATGGTTTGTATTGCACAGGAGAAAGACAATGGTGTGAATGCTATTAAGACTCTGCAGGAACAATGAGATAAAAAAGGAAGTCCTATAGTTTCTGTGCAACATGAGCCAACTGTTGTCCACCAAAGAAACTTTAGAGAAACAGACTAGCACCATTTAATCTGCTAAATTCATGCAAATTCTAAACCAAAAACATTTGCAAATGGAACTTTTCGTAACTATATACAGCTTGTGTTCCATTTTTTCCTGCAATAATTAAACTGACACACAATAACATGGAACAGATTCTGTGACCGCAAGAGTGCATCTAAAATGGAGTTTGGTAAAAAACATCACCACACAACTGTTCTTGTTCCATGGAGTTTGACATTTAAAACCACTTTCTTCTCCCCATGTCCAGATGCAGTTTAATTATGGGAACTTCAAAACCCTGTTCCCCCTCATTCCATTTCGACAAACTGTCGTGCTTTTCATCAATGCTTTTATTAGGAAAACAAGATGTGGCTGATTACTTGGTGGCATTAGCCAATTTAATTTAAGGAACAGACAAAGCATAATTAGCTTGGTCTTGTAAAACATGTCGATGCTGCTCTGGCTAAATAACTATCATCTGTGTAATTATCAAATAGCATACATGTCATTCAATCACCTCTTTTATACAAACCTCAATGAGCGCACACAGAGACTCATGTGCTCATCCACTCATGTATAGAAATGAACGAGAGAGATAATGTGCTCAATATGACTTCAGCTATCATCGTGTAAACGATAGCCCTAACACCACTAAGATCATTGGGTCTCATTCACTAAACATGTGTACACACAAATTGTTTTCACAAAAAAGTTATGATTCATCAGAAACTTTCATACCAAAATATAATATATATGTAAAAAAAAATCCACGCGGAGAACTCATAAGACATATCATATGATATGAACAACTCATACGACATGTACGCAATAATCATGTATAGCCGGGGCCTTTTAAGCCTTTTAACCCTACATATAATTAGATATGTTATTTACAAGGTGGTTGAAAAGTAGACATAAAAATTTTTTACAATACAGTATAATTATAGGTATAAGGAGAGAGCTACTTTGGACAGCGCACAGATATGTTTGCTAAAACAAACATATATGGCTTCCACCACCGACAGCAAAACCTCACGTTCATTATCGTTAAAGTTCTTTTTCTTTTGTTTCGGTGCCATAGTTGTCTTTCTCTGAACGAGTGACACTTTCCGGAAAGTCCTTATATGGAGCTGGTTTGGCTGTGTATTATGCAAATGACTAACCTTGTGCATGAAGGCGCTCATTTAGAAGACTCCAGATTCACTAACAGAAGAGTGAGTTTAAGAACTAGCTAATGTGCGTACACACGCGTTGTGAATTAGGCGGAACGTTTTTGTGAGAAGTGCATAAAAATACAAAAAACATACGAAAATTATTAGTGAATGAAATCCAACGTTGTAATTCTCAGGGAATGCTTGAAATGAGAAATAGCATGCAAAGTAAGATGAAATGCCAAACTGTGTCATGAAACGCTAGATGGCGCAGGCTGATAATGGGTCATGTACGCAAATTGGTGATATTGCTTTACATTGTTTAGCATTCAGTAAAGTTCGTGTGAAACCCTCCTCCTCCCCAGCTCCACCTGTATAGATTTGCTATAGGATATTATATGTGCTATTGTGTATGTCTCATAGTAGCGTATTCAGAGCACTGTATCGGCGTATGCGCTGGCAGTAACAAGTTCCTGTACTTGTTTTGCTTTGCAGCGGCAACAACTAACAGCAGCAGCAGTTCAGTAGCGTTGCCTCCAGTACAGGCCCACACAGATCCTAATTTCAAATGTGCCCTGAATTTTGCAGTTCTAGGTTAACATGAAGAGACCTTAAAATGACCAAACTGATTTGACCAAAAGCAGATGGTGTTTGTATGATTTTTGAATGCGCCAACATTCAGTGGTTTAGTGAAAGTGTGAAATGCTTTGGAAAGCATTTGTGAAAATATTCTGTAATAAAGAAAGAAATGCTTGTGTTGAAAAACTTCCAAATTGTCTTCTTATTAAGATTTTTTTTTAAATAAGTTAAGCAGGAGAACTTTGTGTTCTATGTCCATGTATATGTTATTAATTCTAAATTAATTTCAAGGAAAACAACAGAAAAATCATCTTGCAGTGTGGATTCATGTTTCTATGGCCTTTTAAACTGTCATAAATATTGCACACTTATAAAGAATTGATTTGGTTTTACTGTTTCAACTTACTGTTTAAAAACCACATTGGACCCTGCTGACTTTCAATAGCCCCATTTCCACCGCAGGAACTTTCCCCAGGAACTAGGGACTTCGGGTCGGTACCCTTTGCGTTTCCACCGCAGTATATCTGCTATTTACTGCACGTTTATGATTGTTCTGATAATTCTGTATTTTTTAACATTCTGATCTGTCATATATCAAGAGTTAAATGAATCGCAGTTGATTTGTGAGACGTATGGACCACAGTTATTAATTTGCCAATTAACACTTTCAAGCGATTTTAAACCACCACAGCAATAAGAAACTAAACAGAAGTCATTTTCCAGCTCACATGCTGGAGCCTGGAGGAATCAAGGAATGCAAGGCCTGCCTCAGACAGTCACAGTCTATGCTTATCGTCTCAATGATGCTACTTGTGAAGATAAACTCAAGGAGTAAAAGTGAAGCCCATATTACAACATAAAAGCCCACCGGATGTCTGCGGCGACAGTGGCCCCCTAAGCTGTGCTCAACCGAGAACCATTAGGACTGCTAGCCCCATTTCCATACTCAAAACAATGGCAGAATATTTCATGCAAGTGCCTTGTTGCATGTATTTTTCTAATGGCTTTCCCTTTATTAGTGTTTTAATGGGGATTGTAAAATGAGGCTAAGGGTGAGATTATAAAAAGGGGCTCTATATGAGATGTAATCATATCAGTTTACAGAAAACACACACAGCGTGGAACCACACTTTTACGTGCTTTATAAAGCTGACAAGCTTTCCCTCGCGCACTATCATTCCTTTTAAAGTTCAAGCATTTCTTCTGCTTCCCTCTGTTTCATATGAAGCTGTTTCTCATTAAGGATTAAACAGAGAGTTAGGTTCCCTATTCCCATAATTAAGGCATTCTTGAAATCAGTCTCCCCCTTAAATCCCTTGGTCTAACCCTACACTTTTCCAAGTAACAAGGCATTCCACGGACCCGATACCCAGCACCTAACATCTCAAGGTGTGTGAGATGGTGGATTATGTACTTTAGTCTGTGTGTTTTTTTAAGAATGGCGCTCCTGTGTTCTTGACCTCCCCTCTTTGACCCTTTTGTCTTACTGCAAAATCCAATTTCAGGCCTCAGTAACCCTCTCTGATCTCGAATACTGAAGAAATTGCCGTTTTAAGCTGGTCACTGATGAACACGCCCTTAATGCTGCGGGACCTGACACATCAATCAAAGATGCTGCTCCCTTATCCGATCCGTGCTCCCACCTACGACCCCTGACATCTGACCTCTAGCCTGTCTGCCATGGTGGGTGCTGTTGAGGGCGGACCCACAAGACGAGGGCTAATTAGGTCAGATTGCGGCGAACTGTGCATTACAGCCAAAATTGGAAACACATGCTGCGGCCCACAGAGAGAGAGGGAGAGAGAGAACACCAGGAAAGAGGTAAGGGTGGGCTGGGGGTGAAGAAAATGGGGGTAATGTAAGGTGGAGCGGTGAGGTTCAGTAATGAAGGCGATCTATGAAATTGAAGTGCGTGAGGGGGCCTAAAGAGAGGAAAAATGAATTTAATGAATGAATGACACCTCCATAAATCTAACCTCAGGCTCAGGAAAGCGTCTGTGGACAGCAAACTGGTCTCCTTGACAGCTCTGCTATTTTCAATAATTGCTATAATGGCTATGTAACAGATTGTAATTGCTTTGATATTTGAGGTTTGAGGTGGGATATCCACTGCCATGGAAACAAATCCAATGTAGACACACACCATGAACAAGGGTGAGAGAAATACGTTTGGAGAGCAAAAGTATAAAAGGAGAATTAGTAAATATTAACATTTAAATGATTAAATAAAATAAGTATTAGATTTGTTTAATTACATTTGTTATTAATATTATACGTTTATTCTTTTTAAATGTAATAATTTTAATTAAACAATTTATTATTATTATTTTCGTATTGATTTTTGTAAGATTAAATGCTAATATTTTACTATTGTTACTGTCATATGATTAATAGTATTAATAATAAATATTACTTTAATTACTACTGACATCTTTGTTTTAACTTTTAAATTGCAATAGTATAATGCATCTATGGGCTATTAATTAACTAAAGGCATAATAAAAATTACTTTTAAATAAAATAAACATTAACTGAAATAAAAAAACATTAAAACAAGGACACATTTAACATTTGTATTTTATGTGAAACAAACAAACATTAATTAATTAAAAAAAAAACACATACTGTATACATTTTATATAATTTATTTTTAATTAATACAAATAACTATATAATATAAAAAAATACAAGATCACTAACATTCAAAAAAAAAAAAAAAATTATAAAAATAAATACTCATCAACTATCCATGTATCCATGATAATAAAATAACACTGGTAAAATGATAATAATCAGCATGTATTTACTGAGTGTCTTTTGCAAAACTCAAGGTCATATTACCTAAGAAGGATTGTCTCTTATCTGTGGTATGGTTTCGGCATCTGAAAGATGTGCAATTTCGTCAGAAGCACTCGTGTATGACTCAGTGTGAGTAACGTGCGGTGTGGTCCTTGTGTGATGAGTTGTCCTGTATAGATAGATGTTTGGGGTGTAGGGTGCTAAAAGGTCTTTCACAAAAACAAGTAATGCTGGTTCACACTACTACTTGATAAGACCTTTTGCCTGATACACAGACATGTGTTTTTATCCTCCTACGACAAGGTGTCGGAGCTCTGTGTGCGTGTATATTTAGCCATTTGAGTTCGAGTGTGTGAAAGAACTTTTGTACCTCCATTTGAGTTTGTCCCTTCTTCCCCTTTCTTCCTTTGTTCGCCTGTCATCTCGCTCAATACCTCAGTGACTCCTCACTCTCAATCATTCTCTGTTCCTGTGGCTCTCTCTCATTCTAACTCCTTCAATCTCACCAATACGCCCTGGGGTTGAAATATCTAAGTGCATACGAAACAAGTTCAGACAAAACCAAAGAGACAGAATAATGTTAAGGAGGTAAAGACTGGGAGTGAATGACACTAAATGCCAAGAGGGAAGAACAGCGTCAGGAGAGGACAGGAGCAAAGATATGAGTGGGCCGGACCACATTTCAGACCTCAACAGGCTTTGTGTGTGTGTGTGTGTGTGTGTGTGTGTGTGTGTGTGTGTGTGTGTGTACGCTCACCTGTGTTTGTGTGTGTTAAATATGAAGTTCCACACTGGCTCCCCGTTCCTCATTTGAAAACCTCTTTTCTGTACCCCTCTCGTTCTCTTATTCTCTCCCCCATCTCTCTCATCCCCAAACTCTTTCACGGACAGTCTCACAGGGGCAGGGTTGTAACAGAACACTTCTCTCTTTTGTCTCTTTTCTTTTCCTTATCCTTTCATCTTTTTAAACTTTCTGGGGAAATGGGTTTTGGTGGGATGGAAATTTCTGCTAGGTGAAAGGAGGGGAGAATGGGAGATGGAGAACGAGAAAAGGCAATGTACGTCTCCTGCTATAAAAACCAAGGGCTGGTTGGCGGTAGACGCTGTAAAAAAAAAAAAAAAATCTCCAGAGGAAATTGCTTTAACAAATTGCCCCCCAATTCAAGAGCTGCACGGCCCCAAAATCCAACTCACTTAGACCACCATAAACACATGAAATACAGTAGTAAACATTTGAAGAGAATAAAAATCATTAATCAAAGTTGTCCTATAACGTAAAGTGCATTCTTGACAACTTTAACTTTTTTTTTTTATCCACTTTAATTGCTCACTAGCCTGCTGTAAATGAAATTCTACTGTCTGCTACTTTCGTTACATTTACTAACAACTATAAGGTCATAGGGTGCAGGATGCACTTGCTTAGGGGGATTAGTTTGGACTTAAACTCAATTAACTGACAATAAATCAGTTCCTACGACAGTCCATCCATTAGATTTAAGCCATTTTCCACTCTCTTTCTTGTTTCTCGTTATGAGAACTCTCAACACCCACCGCTAGCAGATGGTCTTCGTCCTTTTTTTCCTCCACCATAATGTCTTCTTTCACTCTGTCCATTCCTCTTCTTCTAAACCAGCCCTCTTTCACTCCCACTGGCTGTTGTCCCCTCACCGCCTTTCATGAAGATATCTTACCTTACTTCAGCACTCAAACCGTCTCGGCGCGGGAATGTCTGCATCCACTTTAAGAACTTTTTTAAACTTTTATTTCAGACCAAACTTCGCCCATTTGTAACTCAAAGTACGCGATTTGTGGTCTGTCTGCTGGGAAAGTAGAGCTGACGCTAATGCACGCAGTGTCAGAGGTGTATTATTGCTCGGGTTGTTCACGGCTTGCATGCCAATCCTCCAGACGCTCGCGCGTACAGAACGACCTGAGACTAAAAGGCGCGTTTTAAACAGATAAGCGTGGAAGTACAACTCGACGTCGGAGCTCCTCGGACATGATATGGGACACTTCTGCAGTTTGAGCCACGTGAATCGAGAGTTCTTCTGGAAATTTCCTTGATTTTTGACGCGAGACTGACAGACTGTATTATCAATGTGGTTTTCGCCGAAGATACGCGTGGCCCGAGACTCACCTAAACGGTAGGTGCTGCGTGTTTCCAAAAACCATTTTTAGTTAAAAATATTAGCGTACTAGGTGGTGGGTTTACTTCTGATAACATCAAAGCGGTGTTATGACATACACGGTTTATTTGGGTTCGTTTTCGTGACAGTTAATTTAATGTGAAGCAGGTGTTGATCGGACTCGTTGACAGGTTGTCAAGCTTTGGAATTAGCAGAACGCAAACGAATCGTTCATTTGAGTCGAATCTTTGATCTGATGAACCGGTTCGCAAACGATTCGCTTTCGGTGCACAAGCTGGTAGTTTGTATCACAAAAAACAAACAAAAAACATCTCGTTTTAATAGAATTTGATTGAAACATTATAAATACATTTTAGTATCGTTTATTGCAAATCCCATTTTGGTAAATTGTGTTTTAATTAACAACTGGACAAAACAAATAACATAATAACATTTTAAATGAAAAAAATGAAACTGCAATTAACAGCAATTTGTCTTGACGTGTACAGTAGAGGATGTAATATGAGAGCTCATCATCACGGACGGTAATTTAACCCCGGGTTTTATCTATTTATCGGAAACGATTTCTTCGATGTGAGTTGGACTCTTGATTACCAAGCGGAATTAAAACGATCGTGAGAAGCAATTCCCTCCGGCCTTGAAAGAGATGACTGAAAACTATTTTGGCGAAAGACCAAGTATGTTTGATCCCATATTTTTCAACAGTAGCCGCTAGCGACTCGACAAAACGAGAAATTAAAGTGCGTTCAGCGGCGTGCAGTGCGCGGTTATAAATCGACTCTCTCCGATGCGCTGTGCAGTTCAGGTGTACACCTTGGTTTACCTGTCTACCTCTGCTGTGCGTACCTCGAAAGAAGGTCTCTAAAGTCAGCGCAGCATGCTGTTTAGGTGCGTTTTTGTTTTTGCATTACCTATATCTCAGAATGACATCTTAAAAAATCCAAATCGATTTATTGTATTGGATTCATTGGAGTAAGATCTAAATGTGTGTTCGATCTACATGCGAGCGTAGTAGTTTGCCAGTGTTAATGTGTTTACACAGTAAAGGAGTTAAAGGGTGGGAGCTGGCAGCCATTAAAACAATAATTAACACACAAGCACATCCTGTCAGTCACCTGCCCAGCTAGCCTGTAAAACAGAAACGAAAACAGAGGCTCGCAACCTTTGTTTACTACATAATTAGTGTTTATGTAACTGTCTTCTCACCCCTGTGTAACACATAAAAAGCCACAGAGACAGTACAAGTGAGAATGAACATACAGGTATTCATTCCTCCGGTTCTCCAGGCAGGATCTGCAGCAGACCACAGTCTTTTCTCAGGGAAAGTGTGTGGATGGACATTATCCTGAAGTGTGAGGAGTAAGTGGAATGTGTCGCTCACGCTCAGTGTGTGGTAGCCATTTTCAGATGTGTTCAAGCTACTCCAACACAGTGCCTTTGGTCAGAAACATCACACGCACAGCTGTTTTTTGATGTAAACGATTTAGAGACGAAAGTGATTTTATGAGAAAGAGGAGGGACAAAGTATGTTTGTTCTGGAATGATGATTTTTTTTTTCTCCTCGCAAAAGGAAAGATGTCTTTCTTACTCTCTTTCTTTTTAAAACTAACATTAAAGAGGTCAAATAATGGTTTACCTTTTTTTTTTCTTTTAACCAAGAGGTTTATTTATTTATAATTCATAATTTAGTTTTACACAAGCGTTGCAGATGTTTTGATTCTCTCCATTTGGAGCTTTAAGACTCTATGTAAGCTCATCAATATATGTTGAATGGTATGTCATGATTGGCATAGCCCCATCCTTCAGTTAAAGCCTTATCGCAAAGTCTGCAATAAAGACATCTTCATAAATCCACACAAACTACAGCAATGCAGTACAAAACAGATTTGAAAAACTCTTTTGATTCATTTTGAATCCCCTGATTTATTGTTTGACTGGATTTGGTCTAGACTGATGGCTATACACTGAGTACTAATGTGTAACTGTGGTTAGTCACTGGTTTATATCTTTGTTTCTGTCTGATATGATATTTTTGGAAGCTGAAAGTAATTACTGCAGGTCAGTTCAATAAATAGTTTCTGTTTTGGGACTAAAAAACCTTTCGAGTTCTGAAATGTATAATAACAATAAATATAAAGGATATAAATGTAAATGATGTGCAATTAGATATTGTCATGTCATGACTTGTTTTTAAACCTTTGTCTTTATGTTTTATTTTCCCTCCAATGCTTTGTGGCTTGATATGGGAGTTCAGACTGTGTTGCGTTGGACGCTTATGGCTGAGTGTATAGGGTGAGTGGGACGAGGGGAAAATTCCAAAATTGTCAGTCACGTCAAGTCTGAACAGGGGGATTGTAGAGTGTCTATCATGAGTCACGCTTTTGTGTTCGGATTGGAGAGACTAAATAATAAAGGCCTTACATCTGCAATATGTGTGATAGTGGATCCTCTGGGCGATTTCCAGTGAAAAATCTTAGAAGGAGGTTATTTATAAAACGGGTTTAAAGTTTTTTCGGTGGCATGACGCAAAGAATAGAACGAAGTGGGAGAGCCAAAGTGTTTGTCTAAGGTGGCTTTTGTGTAGAAGATGGCAGATTACGCTTGTCATGGTGGTGGGAGTAGTGGGTCAGATCAAAGATATGTGTGGATGTGTGCGCACAGGTTTCTGTGAAGTAGAGTGCATTAGATTGGGTTAAACATGAGGGTTCATTGTGTTCAGGAGCTTGGTGGGGTTTTTTTTTATGTGAGGCTGGAGGCTCATTTTTTGAGCTGTGCGTAAGGTGAGGAGAGAAAGTGCAGGGCTACTATGGATGGCAAAGTTCGTGAAGCATGTCATTGCTGCAAATGGAGCGCACTGATGAAGTGGTTCTGCATGTCGCCCTGCATCTACAGATATGCCTTCTGCACGTGTGTCTGCCTGCCTACTGTTTGTGTTCCCGTTCCAAAGCAAACATACGCATTAACCAGCAAGTCTTCCCTCTCAGGTCACACACATACATATGTATGCATGCACTACACCCTTTTTTACTTAGGTGCGCATGCACACACACACACACACACGTAATACCTTCAACTGTGAAAATTTTCTTGTAACTTGTGTTAATAAGTCATTTTATGCAGTAAAAATGCAATTTATGCCCAAAGTAATTTGAACAAAGTTCTTCTATGTTGAACTTGTTTTTAATTTATGTGAAAAAAACATTCATGACTGTGTTTCAAAGTTTAATGACTTGGCAAGATTAGTTCAGTTTACTTGGAAAAATGGCATGTGGTGTGACTTCTGAAAACTTGATGATATTGTTATAAAAATATAAAAAATAGTGCTGTCAAATGAATAACAACATCCAAAACAAAAGTTTTTGTTTACATAATATATGTGTGTATGCTGTGTGTATTTATTAATAATTGATTAATTATTTATTAATTTATTTATACACACACATATATATATATAATGTATGTTATAAAATATACGAAGTAGAGAAATGTTTAAATATTTATACACACACGCATAAATATATATATATATATATATATATATATATATACACACATGATGTAAACAAAAACTTTTATTTTGGATGTGATTAATGTGAGAAATCATTTGACAGCTCTAATTAAAATATGTTAAAATAGATTTGATAATCATTATCATTATTTATATGTGTATAGGTATACATTAGTATGTATGTAATCACATACTTAAGGTGTAAAGGAAATAATTAAGGACATTTAACTAAATGATAACACCACATGACACATCTTTTCTTGAAAAATATTTAAAAAACCACGAAACCCAAATGAGTACATTTCTAAGAACTTGCCTGTGTGCCGATAGTCTAAATATTGTGAAGCTATATCTAAATATTGATTCTTCATTCTGATCTGCTGATGTTTTATTATCAGTGTTGGAAACAGTTGAGCTGCTTAATAGTTGTTTTTAGGATACTTTGATCATTAAAATATTAAAAAGAGAAACATTTATTTAAAACGGATAATAATAATAATTCTGTTACAGTAGTTTACTGTTTTACTACTGTTCAGAAGTTTGGGATCAGTATTTTTATTCTTTCTTCTTTGAAAGAAATGAATACATTTATTAACCAAGGATCTATTAAATGAACAAAAAAGTCACAGCATAGATTCACATTTTAGAAATGTTTTATACTTGGTAAAAAAATATGTTGTTTTTTACTTCTTATTCATCAAAGATTCCTGAGAAGAAGAAAAAAAAATCACAGGTTCCAAAAAATATATTTGTCTGCACAACTGTTTCCAACACTGACCATTCTAGTAATAAATCAGCATATTAGACACTGAAGACTGGAGTAATGATGCTTCGTATCACAGGAATAAATTACATTTTAAAATATATTCACACAGAAAACAGTTTTTTTTTATTGAAATGATATTTTACAATATTACCTTACTGTTCTAAAACTTTTGAACGGTAGTGTATGTAGATGATTTATGATCCTATTTGTATGATTATGATCCTTTTACAATCTACTATGATAATTTTACACTATATATCTGTACTATGACCTTCAGGTTGTTGATCAGGTTGTAATTTTTCTTTTTGTGTTATGTCTTTATGAACAAAAGAATATTGTTTTATATTATTAATATTTCAAGATGAACACTTACTCTACTCAAGCAACGCATGTTTACCTGATTATCCATACATTCCTATTTTTAGTAAAATCATGTTCAAATGTGAATATGAAATGTGATCGGGCATTCTAGGAAGGCTTGTTAACCTCTTAATTATCATTACATTACATTGTGTTACGTGTTTTGAACCTGCACTTTGATCAAATCTAAGCATTTAAATGTTATCTTATTAAGAGATATTATTAAGAGATATAGAGTGACAACTAAAATTGATATGTATTTTATGTAACTAGTATACCAGATACAGTCCTATAAGGATCTTGTTGATATTACAAGCTAAATCAGGGATGATATGATCCGAATAAAATAGTTTTTTTTTGGTTAACTTGCTCAGTTTGAGCCTCTCAATAAAACTGAGCTTTAAATCCTCCTATTTCATACTATATAAGCAATAAAAGCATAGTGTATCAGATGTGGTATTAAAAAAACAAACAACAGAAAAACAACAACAAAATAAATATATATATTTTTTGTCAGGCTTTTCAGGGTGAAGTATCTATTAAGAATTGCGTTCTTCTTTTTGTCGTGTTCTACAGTTCTGAATATTCCATCTATAGTTCATACTGTCAGTCTAAATCCAAATGGAATCCAATCATATTTAGCAAGACTGACCTTTTTTACAAATCCTGTAAGCAGTCAAGCCACATGATGTGGTTTGAAATCATATTCAAATTTCATTTCTGGTAATCCGTTTCAGTCTGACCGCTCAAATCGGATATTGTGTAACTATTTCCCTATAAACAAGGCACATAATCTAAAAGAAAATGAACAATCGATAATCAGACACCTGTGATAGATAGGTGCATAAATAAAAAGAAAATCCCACCCTACCAATACTTCCAAAAGTACATATATATATATGATCATTTTTAAAATGAAAATTTGAATTCACAGAAATATCTATAAATTATTGTTGTTGATTCTTTTGCAAGGACTGGTAGTGTGCAGGATTTTCTTTTGTTTCTTAAAAAAATATTTTTGTCAATCATTTCATGAGAAAATAAATCGCACTGTATCATTAAAGTTTGGCATATACCTTCGAAAAGGTTTTGAGTATACAAAGGTTCTTTCAGGAAATGAATGCAAAACAGGTATTTTGATGCAGTGTCAGATTATCACCAGAAGAGGACGCCATGACCTTTTATAAGAGAAAATGGTTTAAACAAGATTTTGAATATTTAAATGTAAAAAGAAGATCCAGTGTTCACAAAAAAAAAATCTTTAGACTAATTGAGGACATGGTGGTGTGACATTTGTAGGTCACTTACTGTATGACACAGCCTACAACAAAACGCTTGTCACATACTTCACACCGCAGAAATGTGTGCTGGTTTCTCTTTTATTTTTGGAACTCAGTTGGGTTTGTGGTAATAAGGTGGTGGGACATCTGTTCTTTCAATGAACTCATACACACTCAACACGAGAGATCCTGGGGGACTCTATTGGATGCCAGGCTGCAGTTTGCTGACATCACCTGTCACCATCTTCCCTTCGGGTTCTGGCTGAGGATGGAGCAGTTTCCTTTGATCTGGAGCTGCTGTTATTGACATCATCTCTGGGATTTCCAGTATTGGTTTATACAAACAAACACACGCACACACAGGTTGATATTTGTGGTTTATATGGACTCTCCGTATAGGTGTAATGTTTTTTATACTGTACAACTGTATGAGCTATAGGCTTGGGTGGTAATAAGTTAATATGGTATACTGTGGGATCTAAAAATAGCAACGATATCAATTTCAATACAGTTATACCTTCATAAAAAACAATGCACTTATATAGGAGACAAGGATTAAATATAAAAATATAATTTATTTAATGCCTAAAAATAAGTATGCGTGATTGTCATCACGTGACAGCGTGATGGCGAAAGAGAAAGGTGGGGAAAGATAGCGAGGACAGATTTTTATCTATTATTTATTAATAATAGAGAAACAAATATGTTTCGTTTTATTTGAGTTTAAATAAATGGAATGATGAACATGTACACGAACAAGGAGCTTTTCAGAACATAGAAATACAGTTAGAATTTGCTTTGAAGCAATAAACGTTGATTTTTCAAGAGGTCTAACAGAAAAGCATTTGGTACAACTGAGCTTCCATCTGTGTCACGACATTGTGCCTCATGTGGGTCTATAGCAGGGGTAGGCAATTTCGGTCCTTAAGGGGCCGTTGTCCTGCGGAGTTTAGCTCCAACCCTAATCAAACACACCTGCCTGTAACTTTCTAGTGATCTTGAAGACATTGATTAGCTTCTTCAGCAGAGGCGGACAATCCAGGGGCCAAAGAGTAAAAGTCCTGCCATATTTTTGTTCCAGTCCTGAACTCAGCAGCTGATTTCACCAGAGGAACCAACTCAATCCTTTCAAGACACAAGCAAGTTTCAAGCCATATCCCAAGTCCTCAAAGAGTTAAAATTAATGAGATAATTAATTGACTAGTTAAACGATGATTATGCATTAGTGACGAACACCTGCTAAAAATTATGCCATTATAATTGGTGAATGAATTTTAAAACTATGCAACACATACAAAAATGGGGAAAAATTACATCTATTAGACACAAACAGACATCAAGAAGCAACATATGAATCTCAACAATGGTAACAATCAACAAAATGCTTCATGCTGCAATGCATGCTGGGTAATACCATAGTAAAAACGCCCATCATGCCCTGCAGTATGAAAAAATATTGTCAACACTGTTGAGGATCATATGATAAGTGTTCATGTCTAAAAATATGCATGTAGATAGATTTTTCTTTCATATTGATGTATTATGGTTGTTTATACATTTTTTTTTTTCTGGAAATAAACTCTGCTTTAATTGCTTATGACATTTCGAGTTTTAATTACTAGTATTCAAACAGGGTTAGTAATGTGAACTTATATAATTTGAACTGAGAAGAAATATAAACAGAAAACATTTCAAATAACGAGCTGAAAGCTCATCACTGCTCCAGTCACTGTCTTTAAATAAAACAGCAGAACATCAGTGTTCATGTCT